>OZ010737.1:86029856-86629856 GCA_963932295.1 Tipula lateralis
TATGTACACTTCACTGAATCACACACATATTTACGCAGTTTTTTTCCCTGTGTTGCCTAAATTGGATATGAAACTTATATGAGCCTCTCCTGTCTCTTCTACAAGATTAAAACATATTATGGTATAAATTTGGATACTGACTACCCCACAAACTTGTTTTTATTATTTTTAGTATATATTGCATAACATGGTTCTGCGATATATGAATCGCAAAATTGTGACGTAGCAGCAACATGGTCATGGCGCAGACCATTAAAAGTATGTAGTTTGAGTTATACACTTTAAATTATATCAGGAGTTGATATTACAGCGGCAATAGGATAACCCATTGCTGTATAGCATATTATTGAGCTGAATTCGTTTCAAAGTGTTTTCCGGGTGTAGCGGCGTTTCTACGTCAAATAGTAAAAAGATTGATTAGAGATGGCGACCCCGTAAAACCCCGTATAAGTTACATGATCAACAGTGTTGTTCACTTTATGTGTTAGACCGTATAAACAAAGCTGATAAAGAGTCCTAAGTGTTCCTCAAAAAAGACCAGCTGCGCTATTTATGCATAAATGTACCTTGTATAAACAGCTACTTGTTTCCGCGTTGTTACAAATTGCAACCTCAGTTAGATGATCAAATGAATAAACACGGATTATTATTACTATAATATGAGAGACTAATGGGCAGTTAAGGCATAGTGCACCGCAACTTATAAAAGATCTTGTTAAAAAGGAACCTCGCTTAAGAGTGTATAAATCCATTTAGACTTTTTCTCAGCCGTGAAAGTCATGCAGTTGCAACCGGACAATTCTAGCGTACATTTACAGTTATAAATTAATTGATCTTTTATGGTCGATAGATGATAGTTTTTGTTAACATTTTAATGTTATGATGGCCGCCCAGCGACCAAAGTAAAATACCTGACCTGATTGACTTCTTTATAACAAGAAAAGTCCCGGTTGATTATATACAAGTGCAGGAAAAATTTGACTCCACGTCTGATCACTCCTCTATTTTAATGATAATAACTGATACAATAACTGAAAATGACAAACATCCAATGTTAACAAGTAAATATACTGATTGGAAAAGATTTAGGAATTAACTAGACAATAGCATTAATTTAGAAACACAATTTTCATCAGAAAACATATTAGAGCAGGAGGTAGAAAAGCTAGTCAAAGATATACAGCAAGCAGCCTGGAAAAGTACCAATTCAACAAACAAACAAAAAACAGGTAAATGCTACCCAACTGAAATTAAATCACTAGTTATAAAGAAGAGAAATATCCGAAGGGAATGGCTCGAGACCCAACCGTCAAAAATAGATTAGATAATTTAACACAACGAATACGCAGAGGAATACGGGAATTTAAAAATAATTCAATAAATTCATACCTAGAAGCTCTCACCTACAATAAAGATAGCGATTACTCACTGTGGAAAGCAACCAAATATTTAAAAATATACCAGTTACGCACATACCACCAATAAGAAGTAATAATGGGCAACTAGCTAAAACCAAAGAAGAAAAAGCAGAAAGTTTTGCGAATCATCTCGAGTGCACTTTTCAGCCTAATTTAACAACACTTAATCCCCAAGATATATTGATTGAAAACCATACAACTTTCTTGAGGTAGGAAATTCCATTAACTAATGCTAAAGAAGTGAAACAAGAAATAAAGAACCATATATTACCTAAAACATCACCAGGATATTACTTGATTACTGGAGAGATTATTAAACAACTATACCTAATAAAGCTCTTAGGAAGATGTCGGACATAATCAATGCCTCCTTAAGACTATTACGTTCCTTTTTCTTGAAATTTGCAGAAGTAATAATGATACCTAAACTAGGAAAGCTGCCAAGTGAATTAACTTCATACAGGCCAATATCGCTTCTTCCAATTATGTCAAAACTGTTTGAGAGACTATTATTAAAACGAATTAAACCTGCGATTGAAAAGTCAGGAGTCGTTCCGTCTCATCAGTTTGAATTTAAAAACAAACACTCCACAATCGATCAAGTTCACAGAATAACATATTTAATAGAAAGATACTTAGAGGAAAAACAGATTTGTTCAGCCATATTTCTAATAATGGTCTAGTATTTAAAATAGAGAAAACTCTGCCACTTGAGTATTGCGAATTGTTAAAGTCGTACTTGAAAGGGAGATACTTTAGAGTTAAGCAGGAAGGAGTTTACTCCAGCACAAAAGAAGCTAAAGCAGGAGTTCCGCAGGGAAGTGTCTTAGGGCCATTCCTTTCTGTACTGTTTACAAGCGACTTACCGCAGACAAATAATACAACTATCGCCACATTTGCAGATGACACTGCAATTCTAGCTGTTGGTGACACAATCGGTGAAGCCACACTCAAATTACAAATAGCTATAAATAATATGCTAGATTGGCTAGCTAAGTGGAGAATTAAAGTGAATGAATCGAAGTCTACTCACATTAATTTCACTAATATATCAATAGAACCACTACCTGTGACTCTAAATAATATTCCTGTACCAAATGCAAATCAAGATACCTTGGTATGAATCTTGATGCAAAGTTAAGATGGAAAGTACACGTGAAAAAGAAAGCAGAAGAGCTTCAGTTAAAATATAAAAATGTACTGGCTAATTGGTGGAAACTCTCAGTTATCCATTCATAATAAACTTATGCTTTATAAACAAGTGCTCAAGCCGGTCTTGACATATGGTATTCAACTATGGGAATGCACCAAAACCAGCAATCAACAAATATTTTAAAGATTTCAAAATAAAGTTCTCAGAGGAATAGTTAACGCCCCTTGGTACACTCGTAATAGTGACCTTCATAGAGATCTCGGAATCGACACAGTCGCAGACGAAATAAAGAAGTATGCTCGAAAACATCAAGAGAGGCTCCATCAACACCCCAACCATGAAGCTGTAAAACTACTTCATCAAGATGGTATTACAAGAAGACTCAAAAGACAAAAACCTTTTGAGTTACAAGAATGCAGAAGGCAAAATAAATCAAAACCGCTATGGACAGTTAGGAGTGCTAAATAATTTACAGTCAGAATCAAACGCTGTTAGTCAAAAATGACTAGTTACTTTATTAAAAAATTTTATTGTTCTCATAAATAAAAAATTAAAAAAAAAATGATGGCGTGGTTTTTTCGGAATTGAAAGGGTTATTAACGATTTTAATTTTTTCGTACAGATTCAATTTTTATGTCTTAATTGTACATAAGATATCAAAGCTAATATGAAATATTATTTTTTTTTATTGAAAAATTCATCAAATTTAAATTGGGCAACCGAATAATTTTCACGTACGAAATACAATGTTGCCTAATTAAAGTATCACAACAAATCGCAATGCCACAAAACATGGTTTTAGACAGAATATTTAAAGCATTAAACGTGCGTTAAACCCAATAGAGATTTATGCGAACCTCAACTCATAAACACTCAAACCCCATTTGAATTATACATATAAAAACAAACAAATTACACATTTGAAAAGGTATATACTTATATACGAGTAGGTATATAAGCCTAAATTAAACAACCTTTTATCTTCCCAAATACAAAAATATTCTTGTTAATTTTAATTTTAATTACAAAAAATACCTTTTTTGTATTTCTCATCATCACCGTGTGCCTAGAGATATTTAAATTATTATTATTCTTATTACGAGATGATTATTCCCGTTTAAATTTAAAGCTTTTGACGTATATACATACATAGATATAAGCACTGTTCTACATACCAATATACATATACATACATACAATAAAATAAAATACTTTGTTTTTTTCTAATCTTCAGTTAAAGTAAATAATTTGTGTATATTAAGTAGATGGAAAAATTATAAAATCCTGCCGGTGTAGCAGCAGCCAAAACGTTTTTATACACATATTTTGTACCAATAATGAACGAAACTAAATTAATTTTTTCTTTTTTTTTCACTCGCACTGTGCGCGTCTTAAAAACACATATTTTTATTTAAAAAATAAATTTAATTAAAATTCACGTGTGTACGTAATAAACGATAATCTTTCATGTACTAAACACACTTTAAACTCGTATGTGCGCAGCTTTTTGTATAATTTTATGTTTTATGTAAATGTTCGTTTTTCGTTTAAAACACAATAAATTATGTATGGTACATAAGTGATGATATAAACATACATACAATACCATAATATTGAAAGATTTATTTCCAAAGAAATGTATCATTGTCATATTGTATCAAAATAAATTTTAATAATATTTATAACAATCCATAAATATCACGGTGTCCCCAAATGATTATCCTGTCCAAAAAAATATGATCATAATACATATTATGTAAACACATAGCACAGGCTGAATACATAAATGTATGTATACTGTGTGTATATCATACAGCCAAAAAGGTTAAAATACAATCCCCATGCTGTTACAAATAAATCATTTCCCACTTTTCATTTATATAATACGATTTTTTTGCGTTGGTTTTCCACGAGTGTACGTTGGCTATATGAGTGTGTTTGCTTTGGATCGTGGAAAATCAAAAAAACAAATCAAATCAGACAAAAATATATCTCAGTCAATTTTCAACATGTTGTTGGCATACAACTTTTATGTATCGCAGGTGAAGAAGCTGGTATTTATTTTTTGTATAAGCTTTAATTTTTTAAGTCCATCTGATATCATGAATCGATCAAATATATGATGATAGTGCAATGGCTTATATGGTGATATATGTATACACAGTTTTTTGTAATTACATATACCACCACTCCCAATATTACTATAATGATGGCTATAATTTTCTTTGCTAATGACACATCATAGTTTTGATCGATACTGAAATGTTTTGTAACGACATCATATACGGGTATGTATGTGTCTAGCATCCATCCATTCGATTATAATTATAGGATTTTCTAATTATGGGAGTAAACATAATTCATAATTTGTGCAAAACATATTCAGATGCTCTAATGTTTCATTTTTAATATGCATAATGACTTTGTTGTGCCCCAAAGGGTTTGGCATATAAAATTAAAACAAACAGCGATGAATCATATAATGGGTAAAGATGAAAATTTGGAAAAGTATAGCTTTCTTACTCATTTTCTACTAGAAATGACATTTTGAAAAGTTATTGCCATATATACTTAGATGCCGTTCAAAAACAAAACCTACGCTACCATCTTCGTGTATTTTTTTAATAATTTATAACGTATTTTGGATAAATGTATAGCTTTTTATGTAGAAAAACTGGATCGCATATTTTAGTTCACAATGAATAAATAATTTATGACGCACGAGCCGAGATGACGTACATCGTTGCGAACCACTTCTGATATGAAATCGATTCAAGATGCATGATTAAACTGACGTCGCAAACATCTCACTACAATTCTGCATGAGTAGTCGAATTGGTATAAAAGCTCTCAAAAAACTACCATTTACCTTAACTTATTTACATTAAGAACTGTATACCTTATTTTCGTGAGTTTTTCTTAATCAAGAATGTGAAGTATTCCATCCAAGAAAAATTTGCATCTGGCAACACTTTTCTATCTCTTCCCAGTTTTTTCAACTTTAGTATGTATATGACAGAACCATTTAGTGGATGCAATCGAGCTGTCAACTATAGTTTGATATAAAATTCTATAATTTTAGATTTTTCGGTGCCTGTCTCTTAAGGATCTCGTGGGCAGGAAATGATTTTTGTTGTTTTAAGTTGGAAATGATTCGAACCAGCTCTAGTAAATATAACAAAAAATAACAAAATAACAATATAACAAAAATTGATAGATGCCGGATTGTCATATAAGGCACATCTCATCTCCTCCAACAAAAGAGCAAGCAGAGTCAACGTGACATTGTCACAGGTAATATTAAGAACGAGAGGAGCTCAACAAAAAAGAAGGCATCTACTAGCTATGTAGCGTAGTTACATCCAACCTGATGTCAGTCGCACCAATTTGGGCCAATGTACTCTAGAAGACTTATAGGAAAACATTTTCGGACTACTAGGTTCTCAGGAAACAGGTACCGAAGTATATAAAATTATAGAATTTCATAAGGAACTCTATCAGACATTATTTTAAACTTTAAATAAACTGGGATGATATGACAGTTGAGTTTTTGTTATTAGTTTAGCTGCGAGTATCGGATGGAAAGAAATAAACTGAAATGAGATACTGTTGGTGCTTTTTTAAATAAGAATATAATATGTTTGGTTGACACCTACAGTATTTATAAAAGCATTGGACACAATTTAACTATAATCTTGTATTATTCGTTCCGAAGATTTGTAATGGTTGAAAGGTATTTCAATTTTTTACGTTCTCTGTTCTAATTTCTCGAGCAATAAAATATATTTAATTAGAATGTAAATACTGACAGTTAATCGAAATCTATTAAAAAACTTATTAAATTTCTCGAGGACAAAGAATATATACATGCAGTGTGTCCGCCGGGAAAGTATACTACTACTTCGTTCGTTTATAAGTTTTGATTAAATGAAAGAGAATGGATATACAATATCAGATAAATATCCGCGCCTCTGTTAGCCTCACAAATGCGAATCCTTTTGAACACATTTTTCATTAAATACTCACACATTTCACGCGGTTTTTTCATTAATTTCATCACGAATATTTTGTTTGAGTTGCTCAAGTGTTTCTAGTTTGCAAACAAGCCTTGCTTTTCAGATATCCCCACAAAAAGAAGTCCGGAGCAGTCAAATCAGGCGACCGTGGAGGACAATCACCATCATTTTTTGAAATAACTTGTAACCCTGGATGTATGCGATGTGGCACCGTCTTGTTGATACCACATGATAATCAAGCCCAAAGCATCAAGCCCAAAAGTTTTCAATCATATCACGATATAGCTCCCCATTCACAGTTACCGTTGTGCCGTTTTCATTTTCAAAGAAGTAAGGTCCAATGATTCCTCCTGACCGAATTGCACACCAGACTGTCACTTTTAATGGATGTAAAGGTGACTGATGAATAGTTTGAGGGTTTTCCATTGCCCAGAACCGACTATTCTGTTTATTCACATATCAAATGAAAATGTGCCTCGTCACTCATTATGATTTTTTCATGAAAATCGGGGTTGTCATGGGCGAGCTGTAACATCCTATTGGCATACGTACGGTGGCGTAAATGGTCTTGTGGAAGAAGTTCTTGTGTCAACTGAATCTTAAATGAAAACAAATGCAAATCCTTGTGCAAAATTGTGGCCAAACTTGAGCAGCAGTAATGTTTTCAGCCGATCTTGCAGTACATTGTGGCCCATGCTTGGGCCTATGACCTACAGACCCTCTTTCTTCGAAATCATTCACACGTTGGCACGTTGTTTCTCCCAAAAATTTCACGTAACTTTCTCATCGTCATAGTAATCGATGATTGATTTTCAAATGTTTTAACGATTAAAACACGTTGTTTTATCGAATATTTTTCCATAGTAAATTTGCCACGTGTCTACTTCACGACTGCCAAATATGAACTGTCAAGACTAACGTTTACCAACGGGTGGCGATACAAAGAAGTATACCTTCCCGGCGGACACCCTGTATATTCTTTAAGAGACATGTGATATGTTAATTAGCTTACAATAATGGTTGATCAAAATAGTTTTGTAAACAAATTGTGAAAGTGATATTCCTATTACTTTAGCATCTTAAAGGTTTAAGTAATCATATAAATCGAATTGGCAGAAATATTTTTGATAATAAAATAAAAATGTCCACTGAATGAATTAATTGAAGTTATTTATTGGCCACAAAATTTCTTACTTTATGTAGGACACTCAATACTCACCGTGCTATTTTGGTAAGTTTGGTTTAAAACTGAATTTTTTTGTACACATTTATGGGAACTCCTGATATAATCGACTAAATATAACGACTCCTTTTATAGAAAATGTCTCATCAATATACTTCCCTACATCAGTCAAAAATTTTCGAAATGGCAGTTACTTAATTATTACCAACGCAATGATAAATTTAGTAACACATGAAAACTGAACAGTTTCCTTTTAACTTACGTGCTCGTTACAATCAAAGACGTCAGATAATTGATCATAATTAGTCGATTATGAAATGAAATTAACATAAATATACATGGAAAATTATCAGTTGATTTTTTGACTTTCCCAACATTTTAATTATAAATGTGGAATAATCAAGTAATAAATTTATCTCTTGAATAGAGTTACTAACGAATTGGATTGTTTCCGATTAACGTGTTATCATCATCATCATTATTGCCATCAGTACCATCTCTACATATGGATGTATGTGTTAGTTCGATTGGTCACGTATTTTCTATTCAATATTTTTTCTTTCTATGAATTTTCATTTTTACGATTTTCATTTTCTATATGTACGTATTTATTCATATCAAAAATTGAATTGAAATCTATGTTTGTACTGTATATAACATCATACCACAATATTATATATACACGCTCGTATAAACCAATTGGAAAACCCAAACATATAGTGTTAGAAAGTAGAAATCCGATCATAATTCATATATTATATTTATGTATGCTGACCCTGAAGTCGAAATCACACATTTTCCGATCAGCCTATATAAATGTAGTACGCTGCTGCTACACAATCCTAAAATATAATAGAAAATTGGTGTTAAAATATTTTTATTATAAGATTGCGTTATAAAAAAGAAAAAGGAAAACAAAAACATAATAAAAAAATCTTTTTTTTTTTTTGGGAAAATTGTGAAAATTTTCACAGAGTATATGTTGTGTTAGAATTTACGGTTATTTTATTATTATGATTATTATTACTCGCATTATATTCCGACATGGTTGGTTTTGTATGTTTTGTTGTCGAAGAAGAATCTAAAATAAATTGATTCATTTAGTGAAATGAAAATTTAATTTGATTTTTTTACTCTTTGGTATTGTATGTACATACAGACGAGTATGTATATATATTTATTTGGGTGTTTGGAAAAACCAAATTTTATTACTGGAAAATATAATTTCGTAAAATTGAATATTTTTTTTTGATCAATCTGTTTATAAAAATATATACATGGGAATTACACAATTCCAAAACCAAATAAAATTGAAACACGTTTACTAATGAAATTCGTAATTTTTGCCATTTAGCTATATAAATTATATGTGTACAAGCGTATAGCATTGAAAACTGTGGTTACACAAAAATCACCATAAAACAGAAATTTGTCACAATCAAATGAAATAACGAACACAAAAAAAATTAATTTAGTCTCTCTACAATATTAAATCATCCATTGAGTAATTAATTTATATAATTTTATTTTATATACTATATATACAACATCTGTTGTAGATTTAAGAAGATGGTCTCCCTGAATTTTTTTTTATTTCGTTACTCTATAATTTTGGATAATAATCTTTTTTTGGTTTAAAATAAAAACAAAATTTAATTAATTCATTAAAAAACGCATAAATTATAAGAAGCGCACCGAATAACATAAGTTTTTGCGTTATACACATCTAATTAAATCAATTAATAATATCGTGTTTTATATATTTTTTAATTGTTATAATATTTTATAATATAATAAATAAATGCATGGACGGTATTTATATACAACTAATTAAATTGTAAAGTAAATATATTAATATGTAATTGATTGGACAAGTCTGGTTATTTAAGTGTTTTGGATATACTGGTCGAGAAATGCATGAACAGAAAACCATACGTATGTTGGTGTTGTACGGTTCACTGAATTCCAGAATGTGCAATTATTTATTTTCAGGTGAGGATTTATTATGAGTTTATTGGTCTTTCGGGTAGACTGATTTTTGCCATTACTATATTCAAAATGTTTAATTTTTCATCTGACCATATGGTATAGATAAATTACTAGTTTTATTGACTAAACATAGTTTTAGACGTGTAGTTGTCTACAGCCCAGTAGTGTAACGGCGAGTAACAGATATTATAGTGTCACAGTCCGATGCCTAATGTATTTGAAACAAATATTTGATCTTCGATTCATAATCATACTGTTTAACTCATGCACCGGTGTGAGTAATCAAATATAATCGAATTCGTCAGGATGTGGAGAATTCATAACTGTTCTGTAATAGTTAAATGAATTTTAAATTTAAATAATGCGAAAACTGTTACTCTTTTTGAATGTGTGGCTGTTATCATTAAACTATTTTAATAAGAAAATCTAATCCGAGAAAAAACCGTTAATTGAATTGAGATTTTTGATCTTTGACTACCGCCCACTATTGTACTGTTGCTGCTGTCAATTATTGGTATAGCCCAAAGTATATCTCTTTCAATTAATATCGGGTCTGCTATATCGAACTCTACCTTATAACTACCAGGAGCTGTGTCTAAAATTTTTGACGTACAATACTTTATGTCAAAGCAGTTAATTTTATTGATAACCAATAATAATCCAAAAACATTAATTCTATACCTAACCTGTATTTTTAGTTCTTGGTTTTAGTGCACATGTGCTAAATAATTCTAGAATACTTACATGTCATTAATTACCGACATTGCTTCTATATTATCAACGCCAGATTCCTGTTGTAAATCTATTGTTGAAATTGAATTATAAAGCCTAAGCGTCTACATACGTCCGTATAATGCTTCCATATTCTGTTTGAATGATAGGTGTAAACAATTTACTTAATATGTAATACTTGTATATGCAGGTAATAAATCTCGTTCATTTGCACCGAGTTTTAATAAGTCTTTCTGAGATTTAGGTTATTTGTATTCAGCAAACACCTATATCTCGCACGACAGAAGATAAAAGTGCACAATTTATAACCAAATAAAAAACTAAACACCATAAACTCTTAATCCAACCATCGAATCATTGAATTGTCGAATAGACCGGTTATGTGCAATAAACCTTGTATGATAATTGTCATTGAAACAAGAAATATTGAACATTAATCATTCCATCATTATGTATTTTATTGAAAAAGCGGCTTCTAAACAGATATATGCTGAAATTAAAATTTGTGATCTGTGGTTAAAGTGAATCCATATTTGAATATGTACTACTGATCTCAGCTACAGGTATATCAAATCATGTGGATAAACGTCATATGTCGGATTTAATTGAGAAATATCTTGCAATTTTTGTGTTTTACTAATCCTGAAAAATTGGTTCACTCTGTCGAATATTAAATTTGCTCTGTTCGATAATCTTGTGATCCGATTATTGAAAGTACTACATTTTATTTGCTACCAATTCTTTAAAGACTTATATTATGTCAAAAAATTACGTACAACTTGCTAAGGTCATGTTAACGTTATACAATAAATCAAAAGTTTATGTTGTAAGCAGATGCGTCGCGAGTCAACTTTTCATACGGTTCCAAATAACTATAAAAAAAGCCGGCTCGTTAATTGTGGTTTGGAGACATCGTGGACAACTTATCACTCTACGTATAAAAAAATAGTGGTAAATTAAGGAAACATTGATCATTAAATAAGAGCGACAAGGATCCAAATGACAATTATTTACAACTTGGAAAATATTACTTCTTCAAACGTGTATTACCAATATTACTGAACTCCATTTCGTCTTGGTCTCTAAACAAATGATCAGATAAATAATTTTTGATTGATTGAGTTCCGAAACCCTCCCGTAGGTTCAGTGAAAAAGCATTTTTTAAATATTCGAATTATCACTTAATATCTAGGCATATGTATTTCTGAAACAGGTACGGCACACAATATTAAACCAAATGATTGAGCGTCAAATTCCTCATATTCTAGTTAAAAAAAAATTTACATTTAAAATTTAACCTCAAACCCATTCTAAATCACTTAGCGCCTAATTTTCGGTGTGGTATATTCCCGCATTCACCACCGCACTATATTATATATATGAAATAACCAGAAAAACACAATTTAATCCCAAATATATTGTAGTAGCTTTACACATATTCTAATGTTAAAAACTTTTCCGAAATTATTTTTCATTTTGACTGATTACATGTCATGTTTAGAGAGATTTTTCCTTTTTACGGATTTTCCAAAATATTCTATTCTTTTTATGGTTGAGTATCTAGTATAGTACCCTAAAAATAGATTCATCATTAATCTATTTGATACCTTGTTAAGAGAACAGAACATCTACCAACAACATAAAACAACAACACCAAACATTTTAAGATAAATTATTTTAAATAAATTCTAATTTACCATATCGTCATCGAGAGAAATCTATTTTTATACCTCGAAACCGATTTATCTTTGAGACGCGATGGAAGGAAAAAAAAGAAAGTAAACGTGTAATGGTCCAACAAATGCATCCGGAAAAATATTTTGGTATTTTCAATTTTGTTTATGATGAATTGGATTTAATATTGAAAAATTCATTTTCAAATAGATTATAACTTTTAACACTTCATTAATCTTATGATTAATATATTTAGACTATATACGTACGAGTCTATGTCGGGTATACGCATATATGATGTGTGGAGGATTGGCTTATTAAATATATTATGAAATATTAGATATAGACGACGAGAAAGGTATAATAGATTAGACGTTGTCTGAAACATAAAATGTAAACGAAAGAGTTTATTGCCATCAGACATAATTTTTAATTGTCTTATTGACTTAAAGGTGTTGTAAGATATATTTAAATTTTGTGTGATTTGTTTGATGTACACATTTATAAATTATAGTTCGTATGTGTGGTTAGAATTATTATATTGGGAGTTGAAAGTTATAATTTTAGATACTTTATAAGTTAGAGGGACTTTGAACTTTGATTGTCGTTATAATTATAGCTATAAATCTTTGCCACTTTCATTCACATTTTTTGTCTGCTGATTTGCTACAAAACCATAATTGTTGTATTGTAGGGTACACAAGACTATATATGTAGTATGTATATAGACAAAAGGAATGTTTGTTAAATAGCTACTCATTTTGCATGTCTTTGTATGTGTTTACTGCAAAAAACGTCTACATGTTTTCTTTCATATCTTACTGTTGTACGTGTAATAATAGACATGAACTGAAGCGTTTAAAACAATATAAACTCGTACATAGAACACAATTTATACATGTACCTATACTGGTATATTGTAATGCTGACTAATTGCACACAATATGTATATAAACAATATGTCTGAAAACATAAACCGCATTCTAACCAAGGGTTAATGGTTTAGTATAAACAAAACACCGATTTTATACATTTGTTATTGTTAAAAAATTGATTAACTGTCTGCACAGTACCATAAGGTTGGTTTTGCAGCGTACCGGAAATCATCGTAAATGTTTAAATTAAAAAATCTATGCAATATTTGATTTCTAAAATAATATAAGGTTACGTCATAAACCCACAATAAACATTCAATCAATCAAATTAACACCTTTTCAAGGATTGTTTAATCAAATGACATTGAAAAATGGTTCGAAAACAGCAAATTACTAGCATCCGTCTTACTATTTTTGTGGCTCGTGTCACCAAGAATATATGTATATAGGAGAAATGCATTTTTACAATAAACCCTTAGGTAAATAAATGTATACGTATAGAACACCCTTTTTTTAATATCGAGACAGAAACTCGGGTAACAATAGATTTATTGGGGTGTGACATATATTTTTAAGCCAGAGGGTGCAGCAGCACAATTCCATTGAGAGTATTGAATAAATGTCATGGAGAAATAATTAGAATTTTTTTCTAGTTTTTTTTGTTCGAATCCCTCTCTTAATGTATACGTATTATAAAGGTTTGATGAAGGGTGGATCAAATCCACCCTGACACAGATAAAATTAAATATAAAATATTTTAATTGCCACAGTTTCTGTTCAAAATGTTGACTAATTGAAATTCCATTTTTCTGCAACTACATTTGTACTGTATGTACGATAAAATGTTATATAGTCGAAGACAGATCGACGACTTCTGGTTTTCATTTCCTGTGTGCATCAAGTTAATGGTCTATGAATATTGCAAAAACTCATGCTATGTTTTAATGTACATAAGTTCAACAACCTTGTTTTAACTGTTATGTTATAAGACTGTATATATGTGTGTATATATGTAATCAAAATATGTCAAACATCTCGTGCACCTATTGTTTGCAGTATTTGTACTTTCGTCCAATTCTAGTCAAGACACAATGGGAAAACTGTTGGACCCAAAAATACTATCAAACGGATATTGGATGCATAGGAAAATATCTTATTTCAATCAAAAATAATTTTTCGTTTGATTATTGAGATGAGCGCATGCCGATCACACGTGCACCATTCCGATAACGATACATGACAGGATGCTGAAGGATTTTAAACCATTTTTTTTGTTAAATTAAAAAATAATATTTACTCTTTGGAAAATTTTCAGATACTTAATCCCAATTCGTTTTCCCTTACTATCAATGTTATAACATATATACGCTTTTGGTTGCAACTGAATTTAATAAATTTTCATCTCTAGAAAATTAAATGTAAATAAAAAGATTTGAGTTTTATTTTTTTGGATTTTTTAAATCATAAATTAAAAATTGTTCCGATTCTTTATTTAATTTAATTTAGTTGAATGGGCTTAAAGAATTTAATGCCCCCTGTTTCAAAAACTTTTTTTGGTTGTGTAACTATTATTGATGGTAATGGTATGTGAGTCTATTGTGTAATATAACAAATAATGTTAAGATATTATTTAGGTTTTTGGATGATTTACTCTAATATCCTAACCTATATTTAGAGTTACTCATATGCCATTTTAAATGATCGTTTTATCTTAAATTTTAAAAACAAAGTTGTTCACAAAGTTATACAATTGTATATAGTCTGTAAAGTTTTCATAAATGTATTACCGTAAGCCCTTTGGTAACTTTCTGGACAAATTAAGACAAAAATTATTTCTATATATTTTTTAATGCAAGTTTTGTGTAATGGAAGCTTTCAAATTTGCTAAAAATAATAAAAAATATTAGTACAGATACAAATCTGTACCCAACTAATTAATCAACTCTTGAAACCCTTTATTTCAAAATTGGCTCAAGGATGTAAAGAGATATTCTTCATTGTACTAACAATATAGTGTCACGGTCATGTATATATCGGCTTATTGCAATATAGACGATTCTTTTGGAAAAGCTGGCTCACGATTAAAATGCTTTGGTTGTGAACCAGTGGTTCTTCTCACTTTAATGTTTAAACACAAAAGTGGACTAATTTTCATCTTTGTCGTAAATTACGGTTATTTGTTGTGAACCAAACCAAAGATGAACCAAGATTGTTTTATCTGTAAAGAAGATTGGGTGAGAATATTACTTACCACACAGTTTTACCTAACTCAACTGGTTAAAGTTAATGAACCTCGAACTAAATATGATCTACTTCAGAAGAGAATTTATAGAGTATAGAACTCTGTTTTGTCAACTTCCGAACCATTTAGACGTGATTAAGTTTACTCAATTACTATTAATGATATTCTTTTTTCAGTACTATTTCTGTATTTACTCATTAAAGTCTGTCTTGATCAACTTATCCAATCAAGCATAAATTTTCTGATCATTTAAGCAGGTCATATGAAAGCCAGTATTGACCAAATCCCTTAAGATGTTCCATTTCTACGAAAAATATACTCGACAGTTAAAATTAATAACTTTCCGAGAAAGGACACACCTCAATATGAAAAGCTCAGAATTGAGGAATGAAGTCCTATGACTGCTACCCTTTCTTGGTGTTTGTAAATACCTAATCATATGAAATGAATCATCATATTATGATTAACTCTGAAGTGTGGATATTGAAATTATACCATTATACAGCTAGCGATACCATTGAACATGAAATAGATCAGAAAAATGTTCACGCCTTGTGTCGAGTATTGAATCGGTGTAAATACATCTAGATCCATTCTTTCTCAGCCTAAATATACAATTTTAGTTTTCGCGCTTTATGAAATACTGATTTTACCTCATCAAGCGTTTTAATCGATGATTAGAGGCCATACAGTTTTTTTCGGGTGTGTCGAGTTACTGAAGTTCAAGTTAGGATATCAATATGGTTGAATATAATTTCTGCAAATAAAAATTATACGTCTGTAGATACGGAGTTATTTTGTTAAATAATTTTGATTCCTTTTGATTCAAAATAAGGATAATTTTGATTCAAAATAAGGATATTTTGTAATGACGTTCAGTTCTAAATTGGTATGTTTCGAAAAATAATAAGAAAATTAATGTTTTAACCTATTAGTGACATTCTCTTTATAATCTTAAAAATTTGTTTAGTCAAAATAACAAAAAAACTATAATGAGTGGGGTTAGTCGAGGTTAAATTCAATGTATTTTTCATTCTAACCATCAATGAAAGTACAAAACAACAAAAATAATCTATTTGTACGTTTACATCTACTGTGGACTCAAAGAACCTCCAACTCTTTAGAAATTTAAGGCTGTTATGTCATTAAGAAATTTAAATCTATTTCCCTTCCTCTCGAAATTCGAATGGTTTTTTCTGCTGCAACTGAAGTGGTTTGTCTCACTTCGCCATATTCCGAGTAACTAAGTGTTCTAAATTTGTTGTCGATTAAAGTTTAGAAATATTAACTTTGCTGTCCCGTTTATATATTCGATGATATATCTAGATATATCGATTTAAATCTATCAAATATATTATGGCATCGGCATAATTGCATTAACCAAATAAAGATTTTTTCATGGAATTTTAGTAGTTCCGCATAAAATGATTGCTCCAAATTTGTTATAAAGATTATATATTCGTCACGAATAATTTATAAAAAAAATGGGACAGTTTTCAGAAATTAAAGTAAGTGCATATATTTAGGGAAGTAATCAGAATATTTTTCATCTACCTAGCTTAAATACAAATCCGTATCAAAGTGAAATTTCAGTAGGTTAGCTATCGAATTCACTTGGCAAAGGAAAAGTATCAAGACACACCAGAGCCCAAATAGTTCCGCTTTATATATTCGCTCTTGAAATAGTTACTTTATATATTTTATTTATATAATAGGAGACAGATGGGAGTGGGTAGCTAGGTGTATGTCGCCTACTTCAGATAAACCTGTGAATAAAGCAATTAAAAAAGTCTAATTTTTATTGTTTTGAAATTATTCTCATGAAGAATTATATTTGTTACGAACACCAGAAAGTCTTTATCGTTAAATGTAAACAAGTGTTTTTAATATTTACTGTATTATTCCGTAGTTTTACTAACAAACTAATTAATGGCGAAATTCTATCGAGGAACACACCAATTCGATAGTGAAATCCGTATTTAGGGTATTGAAGAAACCTTTGTGTCTCTGTTGGTGTAATTAACTCGCAAGAGGCAATTCATCTTCATATCAGTCTATATGCGGCTTACGTAAATAACCGATAGTCACAGGTCCTCGATTTAGTTGTATGTTTAAAAAAGAACCTACTTGCAAGGTGCCAAAGGGACACAGAGAAAGAACAGAAACACGATAAATCATGCAACCGTTTTTCTTAAATCACAACTCTATTTCATAAATTGTTTCCCATCAATGGCATATAATTCAACACATATATCATTACTAAAACAGTCTTTATTCACATCTTTCTAATTTAATGATTTGCTAAAATACGAGCACAAGTTATCGATCACCTACGATAATTTGACATTCGAAACATTCTTCACACATAAAATATCATCGGACATGTACATTTTTTATATACTCAACAACTTTGTATAAAGAACGTGACCACATGATATGCTACAACTACACGAAGATCGATAAAAAATTGAAAGTTTAACATAAAAATATGTAAGTGTTCGATGCATCAACAATAATTTAAATATTTAAAGTTCTAACTATCCGGCATATGGAAATGATGATCTAGCCCCACCATATATAACTATGTAATCCATATTAATCACTTTCAATTAGAATAAATTAATATTCAAATGAGCAATGTAATAGTTTGATACGATAAAACAACAAAATAAAAACATTAAAAAGGTAAAAACTCGAAAGCATTCGAATAAATTAAATGTCGTACTTTGTATAAAGGTATATAGAAAAGGATTTGGAGACACGATCATCACAACTCACAATAGAGGTGATATGAATTTCAAATTGGAAATTACTTTTATTTTAAAACCCTTTTGCTGTTCATACTTGGAGACGTCGAACACAATAGTCAATATAGTTTGTTATCGGCTATATATTAACGAAGTAATTCAATGCCATTCATTATCAAATAGTTACATGAGAATTGTAATTATTTATGTAATGATATTCAACTCATGCATTTTATGGTATTGTTATGTAATATACAATTTACATAACTGAATAGTTAATCGACATTAGACTCGTTGATGTATGGATAGTTTCGAATATGGGTTTATTTATGTATACCTATATAATATATGTTGGTATTTTTATTATAATATTGTTCGAAAAAAAATAAATATTCGGAAATTTAATCTGGAAAATTCGAAATATGAATTGCATTCGTATATAGTTTTTGTTGTGTAGGTAAATTTTCACAGACCAAAAGGTAATATTTTTTATTTTGCAATATTTGTTGCAAAACATTTTTTATTATATATTTTGCGGTTTTAAGCAAAAAATAAAATCGGGATGTTGTTGGTTTTCATATTTATGTATATTATACATGTTAAGGGGGACAAACCAGGATGTGAACGTGCAGCTGGAAATATTATATACAATTTTATGTACTTAACTTTATATAAGTATGACGTTCTCATATTAGTGTAAAATAACAATAAAAAAAGTAAACTTGTTGCGATATGAGATCATATCTGTCTTTATAATACTTTTTATTAAATCGCGCGATCACCTTGAATAATCACGTCATTAACACCAAGCTTACGAAAAGTTTAAAAGCAACAAGTTTTAAAGTATATAGTAAATATGCACATATGGTTCAAAATGTACATAACCTTAAAAAATTTAATTAGTTTTTTTTATATTTCTTGCTACTATTAAAGTATATATCTGTGTGGATTGAATTTTGACATTTTGACCTGTTTAATTTGATTTTAAATTCTCTAAGATTAATAAAATATAATATTATTATAATTATTTGAACTTTTAACATTTACATATTTTTTGTTTTGTTAAAAATCGACGAAGGAAATGCAAATTGAAAAGAAAATTTTAAAACTAAAACCTACCATTGAAATGGTAATTTATAAAAAACGAGAATGGAAAGGTCATCAGTTTTATACTTTTTCACATCGGAATGTACATGCATATCTATTGTAAATGCATATGTATTGATATTATAACAAAGCAGTGGTTCTAAATCTATGTTCCACGGAACAATTTGTTTTTTTTTATTATAAAACTGTCAGTTTCGAAATACTTCTTTAATTTTAGCTTAATGTCACGTGTTTGGTGTATCGTTTTAGCTGCTACTTATAGGAGAATGTCTTATCATTTGGGTTCATAAAGTTATTTGTAGGTGACAATTAATTTTTTGCCTATTATAGTGATTACAAAAGGAAGTCTCTTCATTTATTTTAATGTTTGATCAGTTTTAATTTGTTTTCTCTGGGCATAAACTATGCTCCTTCGTTTGTTTAGCCTCAACGTAGATATACCATTCAAGTTCTTCAAAATCAAATGTAGCTAAAGTTATTGAATTTTCAATATCAATAGCTTTAGTTTTTCATACTAAATTTCTTTGTTATGTTGCTCTGCTATCCAGAACCCTAAATCAATAATATTAGAAATTATTTGCCATTTTCTGGGAACATTTAGAGAGGGTGAGATAATTTACAATTGCACATATATATGTTTTATCCGAAATCGGTTTAACACTGTTGCACCTTGCACCTTGAACTTGTCATCATCTAGCTTGTCATCAAAGTTATACCAGTGTCCGATTTAATTATAATCGCGTTATTCATTATTATTATAAATTATTATTAAATCAATGTTATTATTCAATTTGTTTTTCTGAAAACGAAATATTCTGGAGTATACGTCAAAAATTGCAGTGCAGGCAATCGGTTAAATTATCAATCTCAATACAGTTTTTTTTGTCAAATTAAGTAATTTTCTTTGTTAAGACCTTGGTATGATATTGGTTATAATATAAATGTAACTTTTATCTCTGCTTAAATAATTTATTTAGTAACTGACAAAGATCAATCATTGTTTTCTCTCTTGTATTAAAAACATGTTTTGCTTTAATTATTAAAGATTTCAATTATTTGAACTTTTCCGTAATTGGTTTAGCTTCTTCCGTATTAGAAGCTTTTAGAAGTTTCTTACAGCGTAACTCAGAACAATATTTTTATTCTTTCTATTTTATTTTTCCATGGCCTCTATATTCTATAAAAATTACTATATTTAAATAGACAGACACGTTTCAATCGCCGCTGCTTTTTTAATCAATAGTCTATGTGGCCTAATTTTCTACTAACAGTAAAACAGTCTCGCGTATCACTAGACCGTAATTTTATTGTAATAACAACTTTCCACGAAACCGTCATCAAATTGTCTTGTTTAAGAGATGCACAGTATTAATTTGGATTCGTAAGTATTTATCGTTAATAGTCATTAAAGTAATAGTTGGGAGACAATGTAAACATCTTATATTGGTATTATGGATTAGTCTTCATAGGACGTCTGCAACAAAAAGAGATCCCAGGCCACAAAATAGATATTATTTGATAGTTATTAGTAACCTATTTATTCTATCTCACAATCTATTGATCACCATTTAAAATGACCTTAAATAGTTCTTAAACGCTTGATATAGTTGCAGTATTACAATACAGTGAGAAAACAAATTGGAACTTAAATTGGCAACAAGCGTTATACAAAAGTATATATATATATATATATATATATATATATATATATATATATATATATATATATGACACTAAAATTGTAGTTAACCGCCATTATTTTTAATAAACAAATGCAATACGTAGATAACCCAATATTTAGCCAATTTGTAAAAATTCTGACATAAGATTCGACATTTAAATATAAAACATTTGAATTATACAAGTTGGCGGCAACATATTCATAAAATACTACAGAGACAGGGGTTTTGTCAATTTAATTTATTTGTAAAATCGAAATGAAAATGGGGGGTTGTATTTGAATTTTTTTTCGTATTGATTTTCATTTTTATATTTGTGTTGGGCCAATTATCTCTTTAGAACGGTGAACATACTGTTATCCTAGTATAAAACGAGGGTAGACATAAAAATGATATTATGTTGATGATTAATAGAAGACAGAATGCATCATTTAATTTTATAGTTCTCAAACATTATTATTGATTAATATATCGAATCATTTATTTGGTTGCTAAAATTCAATTTCAGTTAGGGTTCGATTAAGTATTAGTTATGGTGTATAGAAAATCAATTTGCTCGATTCGGAAGTCTAATGATGTTCCAATAGTCATACTTAATAGTTTTAACTTTGCAAAATTATATATAGACATGACATGATAAATCGTTGTGCCACATTGTTCATTTCAGTACTATCAAATTATTTTACATGCTAATAAGTTTTGTCGGTATTTTAGATACTTCTTTCACATACTCTAATTGATAGCTAATACTTATTTAACTAATTTAGTTTTTTGATGTAAGTAAATAAATTTAGACTGTCTCCTCTAGTAATCGGGTTTTGTCACAATTTTGATAATAATAATTGAAATATCATTATATTGATAATCAATTCTAGACCTATAACCTGAATGATACAGTCTAGACTAGCATATACTGTAACTTTGTATATTAATCTTCGGTTCAGATACTCAACTATTTTTTTTTATAATATATTGTTCAAATAAGAAATCTAAATGGCATATTGCACTAATTGATTTATTAAATCGAGTGCATGTGCGTTTATTTTTGTTCCAAATTTTCTACAGTACTTTAAAGTCCAAAAATAAACCAACTTCTAAACGGAGAACTTCAACCCATTTCCATCAATCAAAATCATTTTGTATTCTTATCTTTATTTCATGAAAATAAACATTAAAAAAATATCGTCTTGAACATAAAAATAAGAAACCCATAATTTCCGGTTTAGAAATACGTTTTTTATCTGTATTAAATTTTCATCTCTAGTTTTTTTTTTTTTGGTTTTTTGTGTGTAATGGAAGATCATAAGAAAGACAATAATCTTTTCATTTAACAGATTTTAACCAAAAGGCAAACCAGCTAAAGACAAAAATACCCTGTATATATAGTGTACCACATATATATATATATTCAAAGTGTTTTTCTTGGGTCGTTTTGCTTTTTATCGCGGAGATATTAAATTTCAGAAGAGAAAACTATAAAAAGATATCATAAATGATATCTTCTTTGGTCTTTTGAATTTTCGTTAAATAAAAGATCTATTTTGTTATACATAATGTGCGTCTACATTACTCATTATTAATGAACACAAGAAGATGAAAAGATCTAACTATACTATTATTTAAAAAAAAATCAACAACAACAAAACATTACAATGAAATATTCTTTTTATTTTAATTTAATTTAATTTATGCGTGGATTTATTTATAATTTGTTTTTATTTTATTTTAATTTAATAAAATTATTATTTTTTTAGTGGAAATCAAGATGGTGTGTTATGAGGAAACTGTCACCGGTTGCAGGTAAATTTTATTTCTTTATTTTGATAGAATGGCATTGTTTGATTTTGATAAATTAGTTTTGTTTTTCTGTGCACATAAGAACTTGTTTGATTTACAGCTGTATATACACCATATACACTGTACATAATATTATGTTTTCATTTACTTTCAGAAGAAAAAACTTTCAAAAATTTAAACAAAACTAAAAACTCATTTTTAAGCAAATTTATTATGCATCTCAAGCAGAATTGCAAATACAAAAAAAAATAATTATTTACTTCCTCAAAACAAAAACTTTATCTTTTCGTTCTTTGTGTAAAATGGCATATAGACTCGAACAAAAATCCTCCCCGAAAACAATAATAATAATAATCACAACAATACTGTTATAATGAGAAAATTCTTGATTTGAATATTGATGCGATTATGTTTTATGTTTCTTATCATAAATATCGATTAACTTTTTTTTTTGTATATACTCGTATTATGTTTTGTATATACAAATAGTTAGAACTACATTTATCCCAGATCTATTGTCTTATTGTATAGTCAAAGGGAAATCAAAACTGAAACAAACAACAATTTATAATTATTTTGACATAAAGCATATAGATAAGATTTACGATACTCCGATAGTTACATAGATAATATCTTTACTATTTATAATACACAAAAGCATCCATAAAAAACTGTTAAGACGAAAATAAAAATTATGATAATTTTCTAATGATTATCATCATTCATCGGTTCGTAATATTATTGTTGATTCGTAATATCTATCCACGTATAGTATGAGACGACCAAAACCTTGTCTAGTATATAGAAACGAAATGTAGAAAAAACAACGTCAGCCATCCAATTTGATGATTTATGAGGTCAAAAGTTTTTATTTTATCTTTATTATTATGATCACGATTTTATTAGTTTTGATACATCGATTATTAATAGATGAGTAGTTTTGGTATATTTGTTTTTTTTCTTCGGTTGATAAGATTATAGTGAAAGAGTTAATAATGGTTGGGGACACCGGAAATGATGTTGATTTGTAATCTTAATTGCTTTATGAATGACTTTAAAATAGTTGTTTCGTTCTGTTTTTTTGTATCTGTACAATAAGTACTCCATTTTAAGATAATAAACTTTGTTGGCGACAAATAAACAATCGGGTTGTTTTTCATTACACATATGTACTTTACTTACGTAGGTCATCAATGTCAGAATACATTGGATATTGTCATTAGTGTTCTAATATTTTTAGCAAACCGATGATTTAAAATATGTTTCAGGATTAACTGATATCTTTGATTTAACCTCAGTTTTGTAGTAGTTAATATAATTTTTCTTTCAATACGTATTAAATTCTTGATATCGTGATTGAAACGAACTCGATATGTACGATCAGCATCAATGTCACGCTTTAGGCCAGTTTTTACACGCACGATTCTACTCATCTATCAAAGTCCAACTCTCACCATACTTGACAACGGGTTTGATCAACGCTCTGTACAATTTCATTTTATCCGCATTTACAAGATACATATTTTGATGTTAGTAGTGGACGTATAGGATATAAAGCCCGATTGCCAGCGGCATATCCTCTCCCACATTATTATCCACGAAACGTGTGGTTATCACTACTGAATGTATTCCAACATGAGATATCGGGACAAAAAAAGTATCGGGACAGCCCATCTCCTTGTCGAACACCACAAGTAATTGCAAAAATGTTCGTTGCTTGTTCTCAACTTTGACATAGCATTGTGAATGCGTTACTGTCATATAACACAGCTGTGCGTATTTGTTTGGCATTCCTAAATATTCAAGCGAACACCATAGTCTCTCTCGATGGATCGAGTCATAGGCTTGTTTGAAATATAGGACATCATAAAGTTTATTATTTTAATCAGAGGGTGCTATGTTCTACCTGACCAATCCATCAACTTTTGCCTTTATTACGAAACGATTCGAACTGTTATCTGCGATTAATTAAATACGATTTATTAGTGTATCAACATAAAGATATTTTATTGATAATATAAAATTAGATTAGCAAACCCTTATCACTCTCAGATGATATTCAATAACGTTATTTGCAAAATCCAAACGAACATCTTCATCACCCAATCAATCAGTGGGCGTGTTTGTGAATGATTAGTCTGGTGTTTGGGATCTACATAATTATTTAGAGTTTGAATCATCACTTGGAATATTTATGTGTTAATTGTTTTTTACTAAAAAATTTATCTCTTGTGCATGATCTATACCACAAGACAACGAATTTCAAATGTGTAATATTATTACATGCTGGAATTGTAGTAGTGGTAAATCATGCTCATCAAAGTATTCTATATGAATTTGATATATTGTACCTATTATCATTTTAAATCATTTTTTTAACGTACTGCAAAATACAAAATTTATTTCCACGCCTGCGATTTACATAATGCTCTAGCAAAAAACTAGCAGTGATCCATTGTTTTTGGTCGCGTTCCCTGTAAAAAACAGGTAAATGGTGGAAGAATCAACAAACTCCTGCATTATGTATTGCTTCAAATACAGTTAGTCTGCTCTTGCGAAATTTAAATCTTGTAGGAGTATAACTAATATTGTTCAATATATATATACAGTGAGACCATTAAATATTCGGACAAACGTAACATACACTTATTAATTAGATTATTTACTATCATACCGCCCAGTTTGCGCAGTGGTTAAAAAGCTGCGGAGTGGAGTGGTAGGTACCGGGTTCGATTACCGATACGGGTAGGATGCGAAAAGTGATTTTCACCATCGATCGTTTGGGCGGTGCCATCGGTAATGCAAATGAACTCATATGATACTCTTTTGAGTTTAGAATCCGTGTGCTGTCCCATCTTCCATGTACTAAAGGCTTTCATGGAGCTATACAATGTGCAGATGGTTTCTACGCAAAATTGGACCTTTGGCCGGAACGTCAGGGCCAATTGTATATGAGTGACTGATAACACAAAAAAAGTTCTGACTTATGTCTGATATTTGCTTTACGATTGCCAAATAGGTTTTGAACACACCACCTCAGTCTCGAGACATAAATCCAATAGAGAATTTGTGGCACTTATTGGATGCGCAAATAAGAAAACGCCATATTTCCAACAAGGTTTAATAGCAAAATATACTTCAGGAGGAATGGAACAAAATTAGACCAGAACTAACAAAAAAACTAGTAAGTTCAATGCCAAAAATATTAAAATCTGTGATAAAGCAAACAGGGTGTGCAACAAAGTGCTAAAATATAAATATTTAAATTCAAATTTATAAAATATAAGCTAAAGCTGTCCTATGTCCGAATATTAAATTTTGATGAATTTGTGCCATTTTTTATTAAATCAATTATTTTGTTAATTTATGAATTAATTTATTTATTATAATTCACACCTCGTATTATAGTTATAAATAAATAAACATATTCTTATAATAAAAATTATTTTAAGTTCGATATGATAGTAGATAATCTAATGAATAGTTGTATGTGACGTTCGTCCGAATTTTAAATGGTCTCACTGTATATATAACACTGTATAATAACATATATAACATCGATATACCGATTAATCCAATAATTTGAAATTAAATTATCGAAGTATTTATAAATGAATTTGACGATAAATGGGCACTCCTTTATGTGCACTGAATGCTGTAAACTGTCAAAGATTTTTGGTATGCTACTTGTTACATAAAACGAGAGATAACTATTGTGTTACTAGTGTAATCTGTGCTCGTGCGTATCTGAAGTTAGACGCAGCAACAAGTGTTAACATGGGTTATACTCTTACTTATGCTAAGTTCAAAAAGGTTTATAAGTATTTGGCTATATTAATGTTTCTACTCTGACATTAGATTACTGGATACGTTCCTATTTCGTAAATAATCATAATTCTACTACCATAAACTAAAAACGTAAATTGGGATCACAAAAAATAATATTGAATTTCTGAATTGTTATTAAACGATTGTATTTGAAATATACCAAATATCATAATCGATTTCATGTTCATATAATTATGTATATGGATTTACCTTGTTTACTCAATTCAAATATTAAGGCACAATCACAGTAAGAAATTTTTAGACAGGTTCTTAAAAGGTTATGTTACATTGTAGTGAATGCTCATATACTGCAGAAAACGTGAACTGTAATTTCAACATCTTGTTCGCTGACAAGTGACAAATGTTTTTACAATCGAAAATATTTAACACCAATGCCATGTAATTATATATAATATACGACTATTTTACAATTTTTTTTGTAGTCTTGGTAAGACGAGATAACAAGAAACGAGATAAGAAACATCTTATTGAAACAAAGACATTTGGATTGGTTAGCCAATTTTCGCCTATTATTTCTTAGTAGTGAATTGCTATTTTTATCTAGCCTCGTTGATAAATATTTCCACAAATCTATAATACTACCACCTATTAAAAAGGAGACCATCAAATAAAAGTTGAAAGATTACATCTAATACTCTCTGATCCTTCCCTGTCAAATCTGTCCCGTGATTATTCCAGCTCGTCGTTCATAGTTCCGCTTTCAAGCAATGATTCATTAACTTTAAGAATAATCTTAACAGGATTATCTATATCTTTGTATTATTAAAGACATCCGTAATGTCAAGGTATTTATTAAGAAAAACTTTTACAATCTCATATGTATCGTAATGTGCATGGTTAAGCTGTAATTCTTCAAGTATTTTTACTATACAAATTTAAAGGCTTAAGATTCAAAATATCAGCCTATAAAAATTACCTCTAGGGTAGTATAACTTTCCATGTTAATTTCTACTAGTTTGTTCTGGTATTGCTCATGTGGTTTTCGTGGTGCGAAGCTTTTTGACGCCTAGAGTCTCCAACACTTCATTTTGCTTTTACAATTTTTTAAAGTATTTGAATACGTCTTCATACGTAAAGTGTTTTGACCGGTGAAAATTAAACAGCAGTAAGACAAATTAAAAGTTCAAGTTGTAATAGAGGCAGATTGTTTTCAATTTTGGAAAATAGAGGAACTCATAATCTTATAATAATATGAACGTTAATAAAAGGTTAAGTTGACATAACGAAAACTTCGGCACTGCAAAATTTTCTTTCTGTGGGTTAAGCTTAAGCTCCGATTTCCTTATAATGGCTACTATAAAATTTTTACTTACAGATTTTGGTCCTTTTTTCACTCAATGAATTTAAGTACTTATGTTATCTGTTATAAACATTTCTTTGACACATGAAGAATCAAAAATATGCCATTAATCATCATGGAAACGCTAACAACATAACGTCCCATTTGGATTGTCCCAAATTATTATGAACATCCAAGAACATCCAAGAATTGTTCACAAGAACTAAACATCCACGAACCACATTACAACGCATTTTGCTTCTTGATCCTCATTTACATCCATACAAAGTTAAATTGTCGTCATTTTGTTTATTGGATGCTGAAACGAAGTGAAAGTTTTTCATCAAAAATTGAGGACATCCACCCGCTATTATTGTAATAAGTCATCATAAATTTTGATTTTCGGTTGCAGGCATGTAGACGAAGCTGTGATGGGCATATGAATGACATTGTTTTTCATACATTAAGGCAAAGAACCACCTTTCAGACAGTAAATTGAAATAACAAAATCGTTTTGTAAATTGAACATTTTCTCTCGTGACTATATAAAAAATTCACTTAAAATTATCCATTTATGTTAATTTTGTGTGTGTCATAAACATTAAATATCCCATTCAATTCCTAAAAGACTTCAATAAAATAAACTTTTACATTTTTTGTTAATTTAAATTTTATAAACAAATGGAAGATAAAAAATCACTGTGAAGGAACAAGAAAATCAATTTTCCTCCATTATTGTTATTATATGCTTCTTGAACTAACTTCGTTGTGGATGCGAAGTTATAGTAGTCTAATATACTTTTATTATCTAAGAGAGTATAAGTTAAATTTCTGATACCAAGCGGATACACCAAGCGTATGTATATATGTATGATGGAACATTAAATTGCATTTAGGATGCAATAAAAATGTTTATTGGATGATAAACATATGTGAAAGAATTATTGAATTATGGTTATAACATTAGATATTTTATCGTTATCTATATAAAAATTGTGATGGCGGATAATGGAAAAATATTTATTATGTACTGGTATATAAATAGAGCAAAGTTCGTTTCACATTATATATTTATACTCAATGTCACTTAACACGTTTGTGTGTGTATATATAATTTGAACAAATAACTATGTAGAATAACAATAAGCATTAATTAGTTGTGAAATAGTTACACAATGAACAAGTAGAATTTTTTACTTCTTTGTATTTATATAAACAAAAAGCAATATTTACTTCCTTAAGAAAGCTTTATTATATTAACTCGGCTATATGGAGTGCACACAACGTATAAATGATACGACAAAATTTTTCAAATTCCAAACAAATATAATAATATAAACATTTATTACAAAAAAAACTACAAAACAATGTGAGGAGAAAAATAATATATAAAGTCATCATGATCCATATAGATAGATACATACCACACAGCATCACCAACCTCGTCTTTCGATAATCATGAACGACAATATCTACATAACAATATTATTTAGTTCAAAGTTAATGGATTCAAATTGAAAACTTTTTTTATGATTTGTTGTTGGTGCTGCTTCTTCATTTGATGTTTTATTACAAATTTTTCATCTTAATTATTTTATGTGTATTATCGTCGTTATGGAAAAATGTTATGTTTTTAACGATTGAAAATGTTTATATATTTTGTTATTGTGGATAGAGCAAAGTGCTTCCGTTTGATCTGTTATGATTAAAAATTCATGTTTCAAAGATTTATTTTTATGGTGGTGCACGCGATGATAATTATGCAGATTTATTCATTTTGACGAAAGGTTAACATTTTTTTTTATTTTATTCTATGTTTGTTTTCCTATACACAGTACATATATAAAACCGTCTGAAGTGTTATTTTAAGATTAATTCGAGTGCATTATATTTGTATCACAGAGGGTGATGTGTAGTGTTCTACATTAAAATCAGATTAGCTGATGTTTATTTTAGATATTTATATTTTAGAAACCAACAAATATAACATTGACCTATGGCTTTTATTCCAGACGATAGCGAGTTAAAAAAAAGTTTACCTTTCACAAATACTTAAGCTATAAATAAACTCGTGACAATTAAAACTTATAATTTTCTAAAAGAGCCATTTTTTACGTCTTGTAATTGAGATATAAATCTTGATATTATTAAGTTTGCAATAACCAGAATTATATATTATTAGCAGAAAACTACAAAGCGACATACACACATAGCATAACAAAACTTAAACAGAATTTGTAATAAAATATATAAGTTTATTTGTATAAAAATTGTTCTCCTCTTGTGATTCGATTGCTGCTGCTGCTACTATTTACTCTACCATATACTCTTGTGCTGAACATACATATATACGAAAAAAAACATACATGATTTGTTCAACATGGAATTGAATGTGTCCCTTGCGATTTTTTGGTACATAATAATATCTCAACTTATATTAAAAACATAAAAATTTGTATAATATACGAAAAATGTATAGAAACCCCCTCAACATATTAAACCATATACATTATTATGTTTATATAAGAAGTATACAAATTGCGTAGTTTTATTTCTAAATCAAGATTATTTGAAGGAGTGACGGTTATTATATAATATATATATAAGGCACAAGCTTGGGTTATTTTAAGACCCACTCACAAATATATAAAAAGATTTGAATGGTGTATAAATATACTGTGCAGGTGTGAAATTTATGGTTTTAATATAACTTTTTGCAGTTAAATTTCAGCTACCAGTGGATAGATAGTATTTACGTCCGAAAGTTTAATTTAAAATCGTACATTGTGACTTAAAACAGAAAACGAGATCGATTTTTGTTGCATTGTTGCTCAGGTATGAAGCCAAAACAATGTATTCCTTTTTACTGTACGAGACAGGTCTTATAATTGTTGGTGTTAGTTAAACATGATGTAGCCCTATGAGATGATTCGCAAAATGCTGTTATAAGCTCTGAAGTAACTAAACTATAACATATTGTGATATATCTTATTTGTAGGTTATTAATTCACATTATAAATCATTGAATTAATCGAAATTTGGTCGTTAAATTAATGTTTGGTATAATCTAGCTGTTATCTAGAGCTTTGTGGTTGGTATGAATGGTGCTTACAAATTATGTAAGCATTCGAAGAACTTTAGTCAAAACTGTCCAAATGGCAACAATTTGCTGCAATTCAATAAGCGTGTACTTGTAAATTTTGAGAAAAACGGAATTATGTGCTGTTTTATAAAATTATTTTTGGGTCTCATCGAAATTATTATTTATCACTTTATGTACTGGACATGTATAAATAGTAGAGACATGTTTTGTGACATTATAATTGGATTGAGTTTGTTTTTATCTTTGCAATCTTTTTTGTGGGTCAAGGCACTTCCCACTCTTTCGCAATTCGCTTATGTTCGTTATACTTTAGGCAAACATACGCCATAGCATCTGCACATTACATATCTCTATGTCAGATTATAGCACTGACATGGAAGATAGATTGGCCATGAATTCTGCACTTTAACAAGGGATCATATAAGTGTTCATTTCCATTTCATTGTTTTCTGCTTCATTGTTACTTGCTTTAAGCATTATCAAATGTGTATTGAAACAAAATTGCAATTTGGAAACTATTCGAGCTATGATTTAACTAAATGTGTTTTAAATGGCACAATATGATTGATTTACCCAGAAAATTGACAGCTCTGAACAGCCTTCTTCTAAAATAAAAGATCAGCTTGTAGGAGTATTATCTGTGAACGTAGCAGCTGAGAAACAGAAGATCATTTTGAACATCATTCATAAAATGAACAAGTTTTACTTGAAGGATCGCGCGTTTGGTGCTAATTGGCTTATAACATTGGGAACTCAGCTTTGGTTGGATTATCACCAATTTTGCAATTTTGATTTCTTGAACTTCTGTTTATCCTTATAGTACGACTAATATATCATAGTCGAACTATGAGTTCAAGAGGTGATTCCAGCACCCCATCGTAATTCGAATCTTGTACCTTCCAACTTAAGTAGCTTTAGTAGCTAATATGTAAAACTTATGTTTGTTAAGAGTATTCTGTCCTTAACATCGCGTTCTGACCAAATAAATATGTGATCTTTTCCAGTATCTTGTACCAGTTTAATTTAAGCGTAGATTGTTGTAACTGATATCCATGAGCCATGGAAAATATAAAGGCATGTTCTTCGTTGATTATCTCATTTCTTAAGTTTCAGTACATTTATATCTTGACCGATTGTAATCGGAACCGATGGTAAAAAATCCCGTTCGCATCCTGTCCCTATCGACATTCGAACTCGGTATCTCCCTAAAAATGCAATATTAAGTTAATTATAATTAATATGTATTTTGTGTTCGTCAGAGTTTGGGATCAATAAAATTATTAATTTGTCACTAATAACTAACTATCAATATCATAATTTTCATAATATTTAATATTTTTATTCATTTTTGTTTATTTACAGGTAAGCCGACATTATATATGGGCTAGCTATCGATAATCATTAGAGTAAAGGTATTTCTGTTAAAATCTTAATTTATTAAGTATAAACATAGTTTTAGTACGTACTACACATTTGTTTATAGTGTATATATATATATATATATATATATATATATATATATATATATATATATATATATATATATATATATACATATATATATATATATATATATATATATATATATATATATATATATATATATATATATATATATATATATATATATATATATATGTATATATATATATATATATATATATATATATATATATATATATATATACTATCGTTTTGCTACTATACTTGAAGCACAAAACTTATAAGCTGACGTATTATGAGTATTATAGCTTCGAATGAAGAAACACAATGTGCAGAAATCGGGTTCATAGCAGTCAGTCATCGATTTGACTTCCATGTAATGTATGATGGACGTTAAACGCAGCTGTTAAGGAGTTGGGAGTGCTTCGGAACAAAACAGGAAGTAGAGATAAATGCAAACACAATAATTGTGATCTTATAAGATTCACTCCTGATGATTAATTTTAAGTATAATAACTGTAGTATTTTTTGCATTATTTGAGGTAAGCTTAACTCGAGATTGATGCATATATCCATTATACTTCATTTATAAATAAATTTAATACTGAGTTTTAATTGTGAAGTGAAATTATTCACGCAATAAAAATATATTCATAAAATAGTTTTATACATTTGTGATTATATCACTTAAAACTTGGCAGTTGAATTAAATTCCAATTAAAATATTCTTAATATCGAGTCAGATTGCAACATTAAATAAAATACCGAAGCAAACCTTGCAGTAATTATACAATATTGGTTGTGCTATAATTGCAATAGTATTACCTTGGACAATTAAATTATTATAAACCTGGAATGTACATGTTTATTATAATTGAAGAATAACAGCGATCTAGAGCTTATGATATAGCATGGACTCCGATTAATCTATCTTATGGGCATGTTTCTCGTGTAGATATAAATATATTTGGATTTATAACTATGGCCCAAGATAGTGCAGTCGTAACCAACATCCACTGCATAATGATACAATAGCAAAATATAGTGAAATAACCAAAATCCATTATTGAGAACTGGGACGATTATAAAAATTGGCTTTTCACTAAGGAAAATAAAACTATCTAAATCTAAAGCTCAATTCTTACAAGACAAATGTACCCTATATCTGTAGCTTTCTAAAAACATAAAGCAAAACAGATTTAGCGTGCTTATATTATTTATCACGAAAGTTGAATTTTAGGTTTGTTTATTTGAGTCATTTTATAGTTCAAAAAGGGTGTCACAATCTGAAAGTAAAGTTCAACGACACAGTTCTAAATAAATTATTGCATTTATAATTCATATAAAACTTGAGCATTAAGTTATTGAGTCATTACGATCGTTATATCAGAACTTTTCTTATACCTACAACTAGAATCGATAACGTTTGTATATAAAATAAGGATATCTTAAAGTAATCTTAATTATTATTTCTCAGTTGTACTTTTACATTATCTTAAAACCAGTATTTAATGGTCTTCCAGACAGATATAAACAAATATAATGTTAATTTTAAATTATTATAAATGCAATAAAATGCATTTTTTATATATTCGATTGTAAAGGCGATCGACTTATCTCGTTTACGTCAATGCATAAATCAAATTTATTTGCATGCATGTGTGCTCTTATGCTAATATTACAAAATGTAATTATTCGAACCACTTTAAATTAACAGTTAACTGCAAATACTATATACTAGACGTTTCTATATGCGAGTAGTATAGTATTTGTATACCCCTGATATTAATTACATCATCTTTAAGATTATAGTGCAACTTTCAATGTGGTTTTTTGAACGTAAATGTATTCATCTTTCTGTTTATCTCATTACTTTGTTTTACGAGATGTTCCAAGTATAAACGTATTAACCTCAATAGCGTTACTAAGAAACAAGTCGAGATATAAAAAAAATTGTTGTAATCTGCAATAAACAGATTATATATATGATTATCATTTTATACGCGAATAATATACAAATTATTACGTTAAATTAATAAATAAGTACTTGCGTCTCGTAATCTCCACCTGCCCCGTTTAACTTTGTTCACTACATAATATTTTATTATTTTATCAGCTGTGGGTCTGTTTATCACGGTAATTTGTTTATTACAAATTGCACGTCCCCAGTATTTTGTATACTCGTACATATTGTACAAACGACTAGTTTCCGGATGTAAGGTTACAGTTGAAATTATTGAGTCAACAATATACAATTTAGATATGATATTACAAAAAACAAAGTCGGTTTTTATGTCAATATTAAAATTTATTTGACGAACTATACACACATAATGTAGGCAGGTGATAATTCTATAAAATGTACATAAATATAGAAACAATAATTTATTTACTGTCTTTTGGAGGTTGATTCACATTTCACATAAACGTATATCGGAATAACAAATTTTGGTATATATGCTGGTTCAAAGCTATAAATATAAGAATATTTAACTAATCCATCATAACCATAAAAATTTGGTTATGATCTCCATCCAAGTATAAAAAATTATGAATTTAGCTGGTTGGTATGTTACAAGAAACAAAAAATGTGAAACTTCTCATATTACAGCAGTTCTCAAGGAATATATATTTATACAAACACATCTTAAAGGATCTCCATCAACATAATATCACCAATGGATATATAATTTGCGGTCGGTTTGATATGGAAATTTGATATTTTGTCTGTATGCCGTTCGTAAATTTTATATGTGCGAGACCAAAGGAGCGAAAACAACATTAAAAATTTGTTAAAATTTTAAATGCATACGAGTACATATAGGCTTTGTTTATACATGTTTTGCTTAAAGGGGCTGTTAAAACACTACAGAACTCTCTTAAAGCAATTAAGTGGGTAAATGTATTTAGGTTATTATATGCCAAATATAACCTTCAAGATAATATATATTTTTGTACAGTATTTAACCCTCGGTTTTCACGGTAGACTATTATTTATTGTAATAAGATTATCTATTCAAATTGTTGCCGAATAGCTCTTCTTTACCGACATTATCGTTGGCTGCCAGTATAGGTTTCCACCTTTCAAATCAAAATACTGTCGCTTTAACGATTAGTATTTCTTATATGCCACGTGATGTACGTAAACCTATATTCCAGACACACCTACACTATTCATTCAATATAGAGAGTCTGTCTTTGTAAACTAACAGTAATGCAGTCACAATTCTGTCGTTGTAAGTTCAAAATATATTATTGAAAATTTAACCAGCTTCAATTACGTACATTGACAAAGAGATTGGTTCTAGTGGCATTTCAAGTGCTCGAATACGTACAGCTGATACTCGTATTACTGGAATTATTTCTAGTAGTTGATTCACAAGAATACCCAATATCCTTTGGTTTCAAAATCATTGATTGAAAACCTAAATATCTGATACCTAGTTTTACAAAAAAAACCAACTAGTAAGTTTGACTAAGCGATTTAAGTATCTTCAATTAAGGTACTCGTAAGGTACTCTTTTCTTCAAAAAATTGTGCTTTGGAATGGTAACGACTGTTGAGTGTCAGTGGAAGATTCGTAGTTTATAATAAATTATAATAAATGTATGAATGAAATCGCTAACAACGTTCCGCAGTAAGTGTTTAAAGTTAATCATTTTTAGAAGGCTAAGAGGTTTCTTATATTGCGCTACTATATACTGGGGTAGGGTACAATTGTCGTTATTATAATAACGCGTTGCAAACTGTTAAAGTACCTATAGATAGTTATACTATTGATGATGGAAGCATCATGCTGTTTTAAAGAGTTAAATAAGTTGGCCTCTTGTCTAGACTATGCATCGGGCCATATAATTAAATAATTTGACAAATTTTTGAACTCAAGGTTAAAATATTACTTATAGTCCATGAAAACTGTTAAAATGGGTGCTAGAATCACTAAAAGTGTGTTCAATCTAGGATGAACATCTCAAAATAAATTTTAAGTCTATAAGCACGTTATTTATGCTTAAAATAGGACGTTCTCGATTTAGCTTGCAACGATAACAAGTTGCAAGATTAAAGCGAACCGCGAAAAACATGGGCGAGGTCTAACCTAAAACCTTGTTTTATTTTCCAGTGAATCATATATTTGGCATATGAAAGTTTTCGTTTCGATTGATTTATAAAACTATTTAGCAGTAGAGAATGAACTTCTCTGGCTGAAACATTATCCACTAAGAATATCGAAAATATGATGGAACTTTTTAATTAAGTTATAGGTCTACACCTAAATATTTACATATTAATGTTGCACTAAGTTCATATATACGAGTGTGTATGCACCTCATTAACTTTTTAACTATAAAACCAACCGCGCGGTTTTATAAATACATTAACTGAGAAGACGTAGAGGAAACCAAAATCACACAAGCAAACAAAAATGTTTTGTAAACTTCAAAGACCAACAACAAAGAATCGTCAAAAGACACAGGAACAAATAAATCGGGAACAGGTTTTTTTTGTTAGATCTTTTAACTTTCGCAATAAAATCGCAACAACAAATATATATAGCTCTTCGCGGTTTTTTATTATATTTTATGCGTTTTTTGTTGCTTAAGATCTTAAAAATTTATTTTATTATTTTGGAATGTGCGGTGTGCCTAGAAGGTATATATATAAAATATAAAATTAGTTCCATGCGATTGTGTATCCGATTTTTTTTGTTGCCCAAAATGCTGATCACCCCATTTACATGTTTTTTGTTAGAAATTCGAAACATTTTTATTTTCGTATCATTCATGTGCAATCTACATACAGAGTATATGTATAAATATAAATATATGAAATGTGCAAATTTAACATGTTCACATCGAGTCCAGATGTTTAAGAAACCATTTGATTTATGTCTCCCTTTGATTTTCACTTTTATTATTTTTTGGTTCGGTACGTTTACCTTTCAAACATTTCTATATAAAAGATTTGGAGCAGCTGATTTTTTTTTCAACACTTACAATTAATTATATATTTCTCAAGAATAATAATGACAGTGATCTTGAAGAAATGTCTATTATTTAGTCCCTGAATGGGAATCTATTTACTTGTTCAATATATACTTCAAAGTTGTACCACCTCGGAATACCAAAATAAATATTCGATCGATTATTTCTATGTACGATTTTCATCTTCGAACCGCACGTTTATCTATAAATTTTCCATTTTCTATTTATTATTATTATTATTATATTATGTTTGAATAGATCTCATGGGAGTCAGATGAAAAACAGAATGGGAAAATGAATACGAATTTCTTTGTGGAATCTATATATACATACACTGTAGTAAGCGCACAGTAGTTTTTCCAATTTTTCTTCGATTTATTTATTTTTTTTACAATTCTGTTATTTTTCAAATAATACGAGTATATCCAGTATAATATACACAAAAAGGGCAAATCTAAAATTTCATATTATATTACTATTTTATAGTTATATTTTTAGAAACTATATTTTCAATTAATCATTTAATAGGAAAACTTAAAATTTTCATTATTATTTCGATCCAATCTACGAGTATACAAACTCTTTTCATAATATTCTACTGTATTTGATAATTATGATAGTAGTTTAACTAATTTATTGAAATAGTTCTATCTGGTCTTACAATAAGTATGTTGAACAATAATAAATTTGTCTATAGTTTGAAAATTCAAATAGTAAATTTGATAATAATTGGATTAGTTTGAACTTTATATATCGATCATAGAATATAAATTTTATAGCTTAATAGTTTTTATCCATTTATAGTTTATATCCATACTAAACATATTTATTATATTTTTATCAATAGAATAATGTATTAGATGTATATAGAGACATAATTCAAATATAAAAATGTATAAGAACTACATTTATTTGAATGGTTGAATTTTGTGATTAAAATTTTAATCCTTAGGTGGTTAGAATGTTTACCGTCCAGTTCTCTTAATGCCAGCATAATATTGGTATTTCTTCATTTTTTCTAGTGCAATATGGGTCTATCCATCGAGTCCAGAGTGCTTGTTTCTTCATGTATATAAAATATGTATTGTTATTAATAGATAAATTTACAGTTACTCGTTCTTTGTAATGCCCCACTTTGAAGTTATATCATTTGGTATGATTTCTACATCTAGAATAACCACTAATCTAAAAATATTCTTCTTCAAATTTTTGACAAGCACATTTAACATGCTTCACTTTGTAACATCTAGTTTTTATTACTATTCTTTAGTAGTAGTTTGTTTTCGTCATTACTCTTACACAGATATGCTTGACTGATTAAGCCATCTTATATCGTGTTAATTAATGAATATTTAAAGTAATCTGTGGGCTTTTTTTGGAATACTTTTTGGAATAAGAAATTTGTAACTACTTCTAGATAACAAATTCAACAATATTTTATAACCAGCTTAGTACAGTTTGACGAGGTTTTTAACTTTGTACCAAGTGTGTATTTAAATATTCCATATTTTTTGCCAACGTTAGATATTTTTAAAAACTTACCTAAGTTAAAGTTTATCAGCTAAAAATCGGCAACTAAAGTATATATATAAATTGAGTTTAATTCCTTTAACTATAAGTGCAAAAGGTTTTAATAAGATTAAGCTTATATTATAAATTACTTTGGATCATATTTATATTGGTTAGGGTATTAACGGTTAATGATTAAATAATACTTACTCTATCCATAGTTAAGAGTGTGATGTTGTACACTAAGTATAGATTAACTACCTACACAATATACTATTATATATTAATGGTTTATTTGATAGTTTCGAAGCATATCCTTCAATAGTTGAAATTGATATATATATATATATATATATATATATATATATATATATATATATATACATATACATATACATATATATATATATATATATATATATATATATATATATATATATATATATATATATATATATATACATATGTATATATATATATATATATATATATATATATATATATATATACATATGTATATATATATATATATATATATATATATATATATATATATATATATATAACGGGTGATTTTTTAAGAGCTTGAGAACTTTTTTTTAAAAAAAAACGCATAAAATTTGCAAAATCTCATCGGTTCTTTATTTGAAACGTTAGATTGGTCCATGACATTTACTTTTTGAAGATAATTTCATTTAAATGTTGACCGCGGCTGCGTCTTAGGTGGTCCATTCGGAAAGTCCAATTTTGGGCAACTTTTTCGAGCATTTCGGCCGGAATAGCCCGAATTTCTTCGGAAATGTTGTCTTCCAAAACTGGAATAGTTGCTGGCTTATTTCTGTAGACTTTAGACTTGACGTAGCCCCACAAAAAATAGTCTAAAGGCGTCAAATCGCATGATCTTGGTGGCCAACTTACCGGGCCATTTCTTGAGATGAATTGTTCTCCGAAGTTTTCCCTCAAAATGGCCATAGAATCGCGAGCTGTGTGGCATGTAGCGCCATCTTGTTGAAACCACATGTCAACTAAGTTCAGTTCTTCCATTTTTGGCAACAAAAAGTTTGTTAGCATCGAACGATAGCGATCGCCATTCACCGTAACGTTGCGTCCAACAGCATCTTTGAAAAAATACGGTCCAATGATTCCACCAGCGTACAAACCACACCAAACAGTGCATTTTTCGGGATGCATGGGCAGTTCTTGAACGGCTTCTGGTTGCTCTTCACTCCAAAAGCGGCAATTTTGCTTATTTACGTAGCCATTCAACCAGAAATGAGCCTCATCGCTGAACAAAATTTGTCGATAAAAAAGCGGATTTTCTGCCAACTTTTCTAGGGCCCATTCACTGAAAATTCGACGTTGTGGCAGATCGTTCGGCTTCAGTTATGAAATGTCAAAGCATACTGAGCATCTTTCTCTTTGACACCTTGTCTGAAATCCCGCGTGATCTGTCAAATACTAATGCATGAAAATCCTAACCACAAAAAAATCACCCGTTATATATATGTATATATATATATATATATATATATATATATATATATATATATATATATATATATATATATATATATATATATATATTATATTTATATATATATATTATATCAAGACTAAATTAAAGCTTAAGTGAGCTTTATAATCACACTTTATTACCCAATTTAAGTGATAGTTATATATTATTTAGCCGGTAGGGTTTGAAAATTGGATCTTCAATTTTTCTGTTATATAGGATGTCCGCCAGGAAGGTATACTACTTTGTTTTGTCGCCATTATGGTAAACGTTAGTCTTAGCAGTTCATATTTGGCATGGAGGAATCATTGGACCTTATGAAAATGAAAACGGCCTAACGGTAACTGTGAATGGGGAGCGATATCGTGATATGATTGAAAACTTTTGGGCTTGATGCTTTGACGGTGCCAAATTGCATACATCCAGGATTACAGTGGAATTACTCCACTGTAATCCTGGATGTATGCATCCTCTTTCATGCCTCTTTTCACAACAAGTTATTTCAAAAAATGATGTTGATTGGCCTCCACGTTCGCCTGAATTGACTGCTCCGGACTTATTTTTGTGGGGATATCTGAAAAGCAAGGCTTATGCAAACAAACCAGAAACGCTTGAGCAACTCAAACAAAATATCCTTGATGAAATTAATGAAATACCACGTGAAATGTGTGAGAATGTAATGAAAAATTTGCTCAAAAGGGCTCGCATTTGTAAAGCTAACAGAGGCGCACATTTATCTGATATTGTATTCCATACATAATTGCCGACATTAAATAAAACATTTATCATTATAAGATCCATTCTTTTTCATTTAATCAAAAATTATAAACAAACAAAGTAGTATACCTTCTGTAACGGACGCTAGATCTTGGACATTTTTGTAACGTACCATGATTGTAACTTCCGTTAGCATAAAAATATTTATACGTTGCAAATTAACACGTGGTCATTCCCGATCTCAGATAGGAATGGTAATAGTTGTCGTGGGTGTTGTGTTAATTCGGATGCAAACGCACATATGACCACATAAAAAAAAATAAGACTGGATTCTCTCTGTCATACTTACCTAACCTCTCACAATTCACAGTAATTAATATTTAATTCAATTTTTTTGTTTTTTATATATCATGCTCTTAAGCTTTCTATTCTGCGACTCGTTTTTTCCAATTTTTCCAATCGATCATTTTAGCCGCCAAAATCTAGATCCAACAGTAATTTTAAAGTATATAAGATCATAAGTAAAGTAACTAGTATTACTCCTCAATCGACATGGTTCTGAAAATTGAATTGCAATCCATTTTCGATTATTTTATTTTGATTTGGTTGCGCTAAGCTTAACTATATTTCCTCCATGTCAGGATCTCATCCTCATCTCAATTTAGATCTAAGCATTTAACATAATTGTTTATGGAAGTTTATGGAATAGGTGTATTCTTAAATTTTACCGTTGAACAAGTTTGTATTATTCTGTGTGCTTGTTTTTGTTTACTTTTATTCTCCATGTCTTTAGCCAACCCTTTTTTTTTTTTTTTTTTTAGCCAACCCTTGAAGGTGATAGAATTCAGGAACTTCAAACTTCGTGTTAAACTACAATACTTACATTTCTATGCACTTCCTCTACGATTCAGAACCCAAATTAATAGTCTGGGCACTATGCAGTTCTTCTAATATTAGTTTCGTTAAGTTGCGTCTTATTCTAGGATTTAAAGGTTATTTATACATTTATCCGGAATTTCTGTTATTATTTTACTAATAACAAGATATACCTATATCCTAGTTCTATTGGTGGCCAAATATCTTTAGATAGTGCCCACTTACAGCAATAGACATTATTTTATTTGCACATTTTGATTCTGACATCTAACTCCATTATATAGAACTTTTAGAATTTTTACTAAGTTTTATGGCGAAAAATGCAACAAATACCATCCAATAGCCACCGAATTCACCTGCCTCCCTGTGACTTCTTGCTGTTCAATCGAGTAAAAAAACCATATTACGGGGAACGCGTTTCAGCAGTCGAAAAGAACTAATGAAAAAATCGCAAGAGGAACTGATGGACACACCGAAAACCGAATATAAAAAATGTTTTGAGGATTGAATCAAGCGTTGGCATAAGTTTGTTGTAGTCGATGGGGATTACTTTGAATGGGACAGTTACATTAATAAACATGTATTTTAAATTTTCTGAATAAATTTCGGGATACTTTTATCAAGGTGTTATAATGATGGGATTCAAAAGCTTTGATGTTTGTAAGTAAAGGCAATTGGAGTAAACAAAAAAATTTGGGTACTTTAGATAGGAAAAACTCTAAAATAAATATTTCTTATGGCTCCTATCAATTTTATTCATTTCTTCCCAAATTCTCTACTTTCTATATTATTTTAAAAATGTCTATCAACAAAACAGAATTTCAACCTAAATAAAAATTGACAAAATATTAGAAATTTATGCAAATTTAATTGTAAAACAAATGTTTCGTACTCGTATCTATATAAGATAATCTTTTTCAATTTCCATTGTGCCATTTTGTTTCACTCAAAAATAAAAAAACTTTTAACATTGGAACGAAAATCTAATAAAGCTTTTCTTTTCCATATACCTAATATACATATCTGTGTGTGCTTTTTATTTTTATTCTGCCAAAGTACGATTTACAATTCAAAAGGTATAAATGTATGATTTATGTCATATCGATATCACTTTATTAATTTACGATGTTTCACTTTTGACACTCTGCCTGTATCTAGATTACATATTGTATATGTATATGGCCCTATTGTGTCCTTATTTTTTAACTGTACATATTTTAAATATTTTAAAGCCACTTAACGAACTAATTATTTTTAGAAACAAAAACATGTAAGGATCAAAATACACGCACACACACACACGACACAATTAAGAACCGAAAACAACAAAAGAAACACTTTTGACAGATTTATTATCCCTTCGCTTTTCAGCATTTTGTATCCGACTATACATATAACAAGGATAGGCAGAAAAAAGGACGAAAAAAATAAAGGGACCTGGGTACAAAACTATATAAATGTATAAAATAACAAGAAGGATAATATTACAAAGCAATTGTATTTTTTTTTCTTCTAACCATTTACGACATCCTTATACGGTTGGTACTTTTCTATTATATTGTTCTTGTATATATGAGATTTCTAAAACAAACTAATCGACAAATGTGAAAACAATACGTAACTGTAATAATAATTTTTCACTTGGCATACAATACCCCATAATGTGTATAAAACAGGAAAAAAAAGGATATTTTTGTTGTGTTATTCCTTTTTATTATTATATGTACTCTGTCGGTTTACAATGACTGAAGTACAATAATAAAAATATAAATCAAATAAAATATAAAATCGTATAATATATCTTATTTACTTAAGGATATAATATTTTTGCGTTTTATGATTATTCCACTTTAATCCTTAAATACGAATATTTATTACGTTTAAGTTACAAAATTGATTTTTTTTTCATTTTTTGTTTGGTTCAATCTTCTAACGATCGATAATCGTAAACAAAAATGAGAGTGTTTTTGTAAGCATGTACTTGAATCATATTAAGTTTAAGGATATACGAAGTGCCTAAACGAGACTATATCGACTTTTGAGTTTTATTAAGTTATTTTCAGATTCAAATATTCAAGGTGTTAAAAACAGATTTTCATTGATACAAGACAATTTTAATCCATATTACTAACAAACAAGTAAACAAACACAAACGTAGATATCCTTGTGAATAAACAGACTTATTCAAATTATTTTCGATTTCTATTTAAATCTATTCATTTGTATCCTACTCAATTTTCATTTCGATTTTGTTTTTATTTTTTCTACACACTTTCAATTTTCTTCGAATCAGATTAACTTTCTTAAGTAAACTCGAAATCGAACATAAAACAAAAAAAAATCTATCTAATCTTATTATCATCCTTCTTTGCGCTCTTAATATTCGAACGAATGGTATTCTCGTATATAAAAGAAATCAACATGAAATTTAATTTTATTAATTTAAATATTTTAATTTGACTTAAGATAATTAAATTTGGTTGTTAGATTATACCTTTATTTATAGAATTGGGGGAGTGTTTTTTTGTCTCGGAATAATTTGTAAATATTGCTAAGCTGATAATTTATGTATGTAAAAGGATGGGTGGGAAAGAATTAAAGGTATATAGAAATGGCGTCGTCCAAATTTTTACAAAATTATTAGTTTTCGTCAGGCCGGTACTTGTCAAACTAATACATTCGTTTCGGTGGGAAGTAGTTTTAGACTGTAGTCGTCTAGTACATTTTCGAAGATTGTTATCAAAAACTAATCATAAATAAGATTTTACACCGTCTTACATTTTCTGTATAGGAAGTCCTGAAAATATTTTCAGGCTGTTTAACAATAGCAGCAATTTCTGGTAATTTTTTATCATGCTCAATTTATGCTAAGCTTCATTTGGTGCTAGATGGGATACTTTTCGTAACTAATTATAAGTTGCCCTAGTTTGGTTAATATATGGAATACCACTTTGTGCTGTATGTATCTTGAAAAGGTGCAACTATTGATTTTGGAAAATTTGACGAATGTCAGGTTGTTTAAAAAGTGAAACTCAAAACACCACAAAAACAGTTTATAAAGGGATCGTGATTTTCAATATAACACACTTAAAATGTGTTTTAAATGTCCGACATTTCTTATCGTAATTCGAAGAAATCTTTGCAACAATGAACTGTATATTAATAACAGTACATTGGAATTTTGAAAACATGAGTTCGTTATATTAAATGAGATTAAAAATTGCATCTAAATAAATTATTAAGCTATTAACATCGTAAAAAGTGATAAGAAGAATTTTGATGCTGATTTAATCGAAATGTTATATGCAATTGCAATATTATAGAGGAACTTTTATGTACTGTATTTGTGTGAGGCCGGCTCTTTCGATTAGATGATGATTGCTGACATCATTGAATGGTTCTTTAAAAAATATCAATCTTGCCTATAAGACACATGTTGGGCATATTCTCAGGTTGATTCCATCTTGATGGGGTGAAATGACTTTGCGTTGATTCACAACGTTGATTCTTAAATAAGTGGTTATACATATAATAATTCCAATTATTCCGAACGCCGATGGATTTGGCATATTATATCACTCTTGGAATAGAAACTTGCTAAAGATTGATTACAGGTAAATCTTGCTTGACGAAGGGGTTTGATTTTTGGAATGCTTCGCTAAGCGAAGATTCGTTAAACGAGGTATCAAATTATGTGGTTTAATATCGACCATTCCTGTTATTCCGGCTTGCGTTATCTTTTGTCATAATATCGCTGGTAACGTTGCTAGTATCGACTACATCAGAAACTTCGCCTACTATACGTCGTGCCGTAACTAATGCCAATTTGCATATATTATGCTATATGTTGCCACAGTTCTCTCATTAATAATAAATCACATAACTTCCCGTATAAAAATAGCCTTAAAGAGATAACCACTTGATCCATGAGTTCTATAAGACTTATAGTGTTGGAATGAAATACAAGACCATTTGTTTTAGTTTTCAACAATTTTGTGGTCGATTATATTCTTTAATTTCTTTGCTAAGGAAATTCTTTATGTAACTATCACAAAGTGGACAGTTATTCAATCCTTTGTGTTAAATAATTGGTAATGATTATTTTTGATTGCCTTTCGGTGCTTCGGTTGTCGGCAATTGTTGCTTCTCCTGTTTTTTAATGTTGTGTAAGATGTATCGTTACTAACATTTATCAAGCCATTCATGGCTGGCAACAAATGTCTCTGCGGCAGTTTCACTTGATGTTGATGGTTCCTGTAGTTTCTGACAAAAGATTTTATCCCAAATTGTAAGCGTCTATTCTTTAATAAAAGAGCCAGAATTTTAAAGTTCGAACTATTTCAAATTATGCGTATGAATAGTATGTATGAATATTCGTTAAGTGAGGCTTGGTATAATAAATGTTTAGTCGTAGATCCGAGGTTTCATTACCTGTATTTGATTTTTATTGGTTTGTGTTGGTCTCGCAAAATATGGACATTAGTGACCAAAAATGATTTACAATTTTTCTAATTTTCCAAAATTGTAATTACGAAAAACCAGTCTTACCTATCACGGGCCAATTATAAATAGTATCGACTAAGTGAATATGGTGTCATAAACTAAGTCAAAACACAATTTTTATTGTTAACTAAATTGGTTCAGCGAAGTCGGTTATGGCATAACTTTGAAACACATGATATTTATAAATTACACCAGCTATAGTACTATAAGACGCACATAACTATTATCTCAAAACCCATTTGAAAGTGTTTCTTATTTAAACACAGTTTATTTAATTCGAAATTACTTCTATCCATTTTTCGTGAGAAAGTTTTTGACAGGAATTCCCTTTAAAGAGGGCTGGTTATGTGATTAAGGCATGAAACCTGAAGTAGTAACATTTTTTCACGAAGCTTTGCAAGTAAAACTCCAATTCTATGTCTCCAGCATTTTCAACTCAAACTGATTGCGATAAGATAGGCTATGAACTGATTAGTTATAACTTATAATGCAATATCTTGTAGAAATATTTGCATTTTTACGGACAATCCAATGCTTTTATGAAAGTCGTAGGTGATAAAGCGCTTTAGGGTGGCCGGTAATAAAAAGTACTTGATCGTCAGGACCCTTCATTACATCTTTTAGCAAGCAGTTCGAACAATGCTGCTTGCAATATGTTACTGTGACGATGTAGACGAGAAAGAAACGGTCTTCTACTTTCTTTGTGCCTCTTGGTCGGAGAAGGAAGATTTTTAGGAGCCCCTAATGTAAATGATCTGACAGATATTAGTAAAAGTGCCGATTCTTCAGGACAACCACCCTAACCCAATCTAATCTACTTCTTCCTGCCTTTCTTCATAAATTGCAGTATTAAATATTTAACTGACGTTGAAGTTTTAAAAGCACTGCTAATTGCTAAAGCGTTGCATAATTAATTTTATAAACAATTAATTTTATTTGTTTCAACTATTATTAATTATGATAGTAATTTTCATATTTATCATCTAAAAAGATTTTCTTTAATTCTTAGCATGAATAAAACCAAAATCATAAATTTGAACATAATTAGAAAATTTAATTTTGATCAAATATTTAAAAAAGCAAACATACTCGTATCTTTATGAATCTCATCTCGAAGAGCATATACGGAATAAAAAAATCTTTCCCGTTTCAAATTAATAAAAAACAAGGATAAATATTTATTTAGTGTGTTATGCATATTAAATTAAAAATTCACAAAAAATTTGTTATATCTCCATAATATGTACATATATGTATGTAGGTTTCGAAAACAGAATTATTTAATAATTAATTTTTGTAGCTTTAACTTTTTTGTAACTTTATCTTAAGGATCAACGACGTATTATTGTATATATGGGAATCATAGCAAGTGTTTGGTTTACACCCCTAATACATTCGATATACATATTAGTAAGAGATAATATTCCACATACAAAAAACTATATGTGAGGTACATGAATCTCCTGTGGTGTTGTTGTAAGTTATACAAAAACACAAAATATATATTTATACAGAACACACACTGTGTGTTGAATTCATCGAAATAATACTTATGTCACTCAGATTTTTATTACAACAACAGATTGCAAAACTATAATTAAAATATGCCAAGAGAATAAAAAATTTTGTAAATCGTCCTCTAGGGGTTTATGTGTGCTATATATAAATAGAATGATTCAAAAATTAGTCCAATTTTAATCAATCCGAGTGCACACCTACTCAGTATACACGAAAAAAATGCTGAATTTGTCTAGTTTTTTAATTTTGTTGGGAAATAATAAAAACGTGACGGACATTATCATTAGTACATACAAAATTTTATATTAGATTTCGAGTGAAAACAAAGCACACAAAATGAAATACGAAATGAGAAATAAAGTTGACAGTATAAAGCGCAACCGAAAGTCATCCAAATTAAACTTTAACCTGAACATGAAAATGTGAAGAGAACAAAAATGGCTGACGACTAATTTGTCAAAAGTGAATATACATGTTCGTGTGTATACAATATAGCGGACAAGGATATTAAAGGACAATATAGTTTTACGTCTGTTTCACAGATTACAATTAATTTTTCATTTCTGTTCTAATACCTAAAATGGTTTTTGGTCACATATACAAAACAACAAAACATATAAAATAAAACTTATTCTACCAAAAGCTCGTTTTGTGATCACTGATCACCAATATAAAAAAAAATCTTTAATCAAAAAGAAATGGAAATTTCCAATCCAGTAAATTCTGGTTAAATCGAAATCAATCGGTTGATTGAGTTTTCTACTATAAAGTACAGTAAAATCAAAACCAAAAGTTTTAGTAACAAAACCCGAAAAAATTTAAAAAGGTAAATAATATAAATAGGGAGAAAAAAGGATTTTATCCCAATTGCTAAAAGGATTCATAATTTTTCTTTTGTTTTGTGGGAAATTATTAAACTCATCGGAAATTTAGTAGAGCCAATTAAAGTAAGACAATTATATCATTTATATTTTATATAGGTTTTTCGGTTACATCGGAAAAGTTTGATTGACGCAATCAACTGTGAAAATATTTTGGTAAAAGCTACCACCGAAAGAAATAACCCACACTGTTACACTTTGTGGGTTATAATTTGGACCAAATGTTGTTGTGTTTTGAAATCTATTTAAAATAAGGCCATAACTATTGATGTATGGATTAAATTGAATAGAGTGAGAAGTAATAAAACACAATGCAGAAATGCCGTACTAGTAGCGAATGGAAATCAATTCCTACGAATAATGGTGTTTCAAATAGTTTAGGTGATAGTTATTAATGTATTTTAAGTGTTAGAGATACTTCGAATGACATATGTGTCAAGTTTAAATGGAATTCATTTTTGAGAGTTATGAACAATTCAAAGTCTACGACTTCTGGAATTAATCAAGTGAGATATAGAATAATTGCGAATTTGGATTTTGAAGCAAACGTAATTTTGTTTCAAATTCTTGGTAAAGTATGGATGAGTGTTAAAATACCAGAAGAAAAGGTTGAGCGGTATCTATTTTCAAAAAGGATTGGGCTAGAAAGCTGGCAACAAATTACAAGGGAATTTGTATGTTGAATGTATTTATAAAAGTGGTAAATGGTATGATGAAAGAAAGAGCTCAACATTTCTTGAATGGAAGTAATTTGCTGCCGAAAACCATCTTTGGATTCCGTCGCAATCGCATTCTGCCAATCGATGTGTGGAGTTTTTGTTGGAAGTACGAAAGAAAAATAAAAAAATTGTGGCGGTATTTTTGGACATTGAAGCGTCTTATAACTTTGAAGTACCTTTGTCCAGGGAAACTTTTCCTAGAAAAAATTGCTAATTGGTGTATGATTTTCTGAATGGACGGAAATTATTTGTGTGTGGAAGGGATTACAGATTAGAAGGAGGGGTAAATATTGGACTTCCGCAAGTAGTAAAAATTTAATTCAACTCTTTTTAATCTTTAAACGAGTTTTATTCATACATTAAACTCAGAAGACCAACTCATTCTTCAATTTGCAGATGAGTTTGTTACAATATGTAAAGGCCTAAACAGTGAAACAGCATGTGATCGTGCTCAGGAATGTGTAGATCACGTAATTAACTGTTTAAATGATCTTAATCTTCGTGTGAATAAGAGAAAATGTTGTTGTTTTTGGAGAAAATGGTGCCTACAGTTCCTACTGCAAACCTGGTGGTTTCGAAAAACTCTTTGATGAACAAGTCAGTTAAGAGAGAATTTTACAAAATGCAAATGAAATACTTAGTAATGACTGTGTATACAGATGCGTGATGATCGTGTGGGTGTTGGAATTCCTGCACTAAAAAAATAGAAAATGTTAAGAGTTAATGATAGCATCTGTATAATTGATTAAGATTATGGAACGGATCAAGTTGGCAATGAATGACGGGAGAATGTGAGTTCTTTAAGTATCCGACTCTCTGACTGGTTTTGCTTAGTCAGCAAAGGATAAGGTAGAGCAGGTTGCTATGTGGCTAAGGATGTAAATGAATATGTTTTTTTTGGATACTACACGGAAAAAAAATTTAGGCTGAGAATCACCAAAAAACAGTATAATAATCATTAAAAACTGCTCCAGTCGATCCAATGGTGATTAGAATTAAACCGCTTTAGTGAATTTTTTCTGTAGTGAATAGTACAAAACTGACAAATGATATTCACTAAATATTCATATTGAATATTTGTGACGTCATAAAACAAATTATTAACAACGAGCATTAAATCTTTAATGAATTTCATTGAAAAATAAGTAAAAATCAGTATTCATTTTGATGAAAATCTCTTTTATTATGGCCAATAAAAACAAATGGTGAATAACATGTAATATATATATATATATATATATATATATATATATATATATATATATATATATATATATATATATATATATATATGTATATATATATATATATATATATATATATATATATATATATATATATATATATATATATATATATGTATATATATATATATATATATATATATATATATATATATATATATATATATATATATTAGTTTAGATTTATAATAAAATACATAGTTGTTGATTGTTGATTTATTTTCAACGAGACCTTTTATCTTAATTTATTACATTATCGGTCAAACTCTATTTTTATATAATTTATGTTCGACAAAGTTTGATGATTCTGTATCATTCACTTCGGTACTATTTGTTTCAGGTATTCCATATTATACTATCTATATATTCGATAAATAATCAGTTATTGAAATCTGTAACATAATAGAGCGTATTAAATGACACGACATATTTTATTTCATACTTACCCACATATAATTATATATTGTATCAAAATACTTATTTGAATATATGCAGGAATACTTCTGATATGCAAATCACTTTAAATTGAAAATTATTAATTTAAATAAATAAAAAAACGACCGAAATAATAGGAAAAGTGTCTTAAATGACAGTTAAGTTGAAAATATTTGATAAATATTCTATCACCAAAAGTTTTTGATGTTTACAGAATTACTATGAAAATCAATCCATATTTTACTGATATGTACTAATTTTTCCTGACGTACGGACCTTTTCAAAAATTTATATAATGAATTTCAGAAAACGTTCTTTATGAATATCGATAGTCAATAAAAATTCATAAATTCATTTAATCAATATCACTCAAAAAGAAGTTATTATAAAATCATTAAAAATTTAATGAACATCACAAAAATCTAGTTACCAAACTGCAATAATGATATTAATCAAAATATTTTTTTCCGTGTAGAGATCGACTTCGCATGTTTCAGGTGAATCTGTGGAGAAAATAGGAAAGTGATCCTGTGACAAAACCTTTCTCTAAAGAAATCAAAGGATACATTACAATGATTCGAACAATGAAGCGAGTCCGATTGAATTATGGGATTTGAAAAGAATGATTAACATTGGCATAAACGTTATTTTAGTCAAGAAAATGTGTGTGATTCTTGTATGGTTGTAACGTATAACAGTTACTTCTAAAGCGTACAATAAATAGTGTCACAATAAAGAAAACTTTGATGTTCTCATGAGTGCTGATATAAGTCGGTATAAGACTATGTATGCGTTTATTAAAACCAATGGTAGTGAAGTATTAGTAAAATTTATCATTTATCATCAAGTTTAAAAATTAAAAATTAGTAGAAATGTAGATGTATTCACTAGTCGGTCCTCTGTTTATCTTTTAAAACCTAAAAGTCTGCTTTTAAGCAGATAAACAATTTGTCAAGTATTTATTAAATAACAATTTTCTATTATACGACGTATTATTTTTTCTTACTGCGAATGACGACGGTTTAACGTGAACAATTAGAAAATGATATAGTTGTCAAATTTTTGATCAACTATACCTATTAGAATTGTAACATTTGACTAAATTCTTTAAATTATATTAAAAATTCTATTGTATTAGACGTTGAAATTACGTTTCGCTATTACGTGAATTTCCGGCTAGATAATATAAGCTTTAACTCATAACACCAATACCACTTTTGGGCGTATAAAGTACACAATGTTATTTACACGGTTTTTTCATGTAAAAAACTTGTAAATTACATAAGGTTCTATATGTAAAAACGTAAAATACGATTTTATGTAAAAAAACTGACGCGCCATCTTTTATTAAATCTAACTGTATCTAAAGCACTATCTATTCAAAAATCATCTCACTGTGTTTTTTGACTACATACTGAATGTCACTGTAATTTTTGATTTAGATTAAAATTATAACCTGGCTCGGTAAATCAATCTGGTAAAGGTGAAAAAATCGCTTTCCAAATAATAATGTGGAGTTAAAAACTAACTGATTTTTCAAATACGAATTTATCAATGTTAAAAAATAATGAGTAATGCGAACATTGGTATATTTTTGACATCTTAAAATAGATGGCAGTGCGATGTAATTTACGTTGTATTTTACATCATTTTATATAAAATGTAAAAAATGTAAAATCCTAACGTACAATTCATACTATTATATGAAACAAAATTTTTCAGGATACGGAAGCAGTGAAACTGTTCACATTTCACAATTCAACTGCAGTTATATACTATTTGTTTAAAATATGGTTATATTGGTTTGATACTAGTAGAAATTTAGGAATGATGATCGGCAAAATCCGTATAATTAAAAAAACTTCAGTTTGTTATGAAGTCTGTAAGATACTTTTTACTGAAAATAAAAATATAAGAAGGGAAAAATTTTTGCCCTAAACCACTTTCAGCGTACCCCGTGTTTAACTGCCTCGTAATTACTAAACGTTGTAGTTCAAACCTATTGTAGGTTTCAAGTATTATATTTTGATAGCCTTAATTAAATCGGTCAAGACTAAAAACGACTAAAGATAAAAAAGTTGTAAAAATATAGTTATGTAATCAAGTATAGGATTATTTGAGATTGGTTAAGACACCAAAAGCCGAAAATATAATTACATTATAATTACAGAAGAAAATAATGTTGAAGATGGACATTTTTTAAAGCCACCATAAAGAGTAAGGAAATGCATATGGAATTAAACAAAGATTAATACAAAACCGAACTACATTGGAAGAATAAGAAAGAAATGAATGTCATCAAGACTAAGTTTCTGCTAGATACAAACAATTATAAATAACCTAAGAAAATATTAACTATCAAGGGAAATCAAAAATAAATCGATATGAACATAGGTTACAAATTTGTCAAACACATCGCAATATTCCTTTTCAAAAGTTCAAAAAGACATTTAATCTCTAACATTCTACAATTAAAATGAAGTAGATAGAAATTGGGCAAGAGAAGATAAATTAAACTCTAGAGGGTTTCTGAACATATTTGATAAGTATTTTTGTATCTTTAAACATGTCGTTTCTTGATCTTATTGTAATATAAAATAAATGAAATAAGCATTGGGTGCTAACTTGATAGTAAAAGGGATGTTAAAAAAATTTCCAAAATACCAGTTTTAAGTCACCCAATTAATAAATTTAGAATTAAATGTTTAGTCGACATTTTCACTATTTCCAATTTAAAGGTGTATTGCGAATTACCAACGATCAGTTATAAACCAATCACCCAAATGAAAGTACGAGGGCGGAGTTAGAAGTCTGGTTAAATTGCAACAGAAGGGCGGCACAATCGCAATTCCAGATGACATGTGTCGCTATACAAAATTAAAATTTTCAGACAGATTTGTCATTTAGTTCAGCTTTGACAGCCATTGAAAACAGACAACTCATTGTGTTTTTGCAAACATACAAAAAAATTGAATTAGTTTACCATTATTACGCAAATAAAACCCAAGCTTGATAAATATTATGGTGACTCTTCGCCATCAAACAACTGATACCAACGTTCAGGACGACACTACACCAACAATGATTGATAAAATACTTGATATGGTATTGAGAGACCGCAAAGTGCGCGAGATAGCTGAGATAGTAGGCAATAGGCATCTGAGATAACGTGTGTACAAAATATTTTTTTGCGTCGTTTCTTAACAAATATTATTCCTTGTTCATTTTAACCAGACTTTTTTTTCTCTCGTATGATTGCTCAAACTCAGTTATTCTTGTTTGAGATGTCTGAATTATAAACTGATGAATTTATTTCTAAAGTCATTCCACGATGTTTGAATCACTTAAAAAAAGTAGCACTAGAAAACCAATATTCGGATATAATATTAAAAAGTGTCTCAGAGAAGTGTTTGAAATAGCGACTGTTGTTCCAATATTCTATGTTGCTATCAAACCAGTGGGAAACAATGCTGAAAGCTCTACACATAAACTAAAGAAGGAAAGTATATTAAGTTTTCATTGCGGTTCAGTAACATTATGTAATAAAAGCTAACTGTAGCGTTCTGCACCTTAAAATTTACAATTAAACTTAAGTAAAATTTGATTGATGATTTGTAGTAACGTTTTCATTTTGTTTGATTTAAGATGCTTTTTTGCAACACTTAACATATTAATTACAATATTTTAAAAATATAGCCAAGATAGTTCAACTATTTAATCAAGTTGTTTCCAGATTTTTTTATCACTCTCTAATTTAGTGAATTCAAATGTAAAATAACAGCATCACCATCCACCCAACATAATCATCATTCGATTAGCTTTATATCTATTATCATCATTGAAACTTATTAATGGAAATGAATTTAATCCCAAATCGAGTACCTAATAGTCTCAAAGATCGTTATTAAATTACACCAAACAGAAGCAATATATAAGTCGTCTAAATTAAAACGATAACATACCATATATGTATACACAAACATAATAAAGAAAGAGAGACGAATCGAGGGTGGAAAACCACTTTGATGCTTGAGACAAGTTAGTTGTTGTTGCCTTTTTATCTACATTTAAGATCAGAAATGAAAAATAAATTATTGAAAAATTTTCCTCGATAATTTGCTCTTTGTACGATAGACGAGTATATGAAAAAATTCTACTCGTTTTCAACACAACACAATTCAAATTAAAATAATGCAATGGCATGGAAGTAATGCATTTCAAGTTAAATTTCCCCGCACATCCATATCGCAATTTGGTTCCCTTTTGAGTAAAGTTAATGTATTTTCCGTCCCTCAGCACTGCGACTGCTTTTTATTGTACATTTAATCTCTTTGTTGATGATGTTATGTTTTGGTAATTTTAAAGGACAGATTTTATGATGAAAATTTAATTTTGATTTGATTATTTATATATACAATAAATAGTAAGAGAGAAAGAAGACCAACCAGTACCACCCCCATCCGAATTCGTCGAAAAATCTACTTCATACAACAAAATTTTCTCGTCTTTTATTTTGTATCGTACATAGGTACTGTATAAATCATTTAATTATAAATAAATTCAAAATTAATTTTTTGTATCTAATCGAATTATAATGCATTTGGAAAATCTACAAATTTTCCAGAAAAAAAATGCAAATCCTTCACAATTCTTATTATTCAATGAACATTTGTAATGATTTTGTAATTGGATCATCATTAGATGAGAAGATATAAAAAAATATTTGTAATAAATTTATTATGAAAAATTATTGAAATTTCCAATTTGTATCTCGTTTCAGATTGCCTCCACTTACAATTGTACCGTGATTCGAAAGATCGTTACAAAAATGGACCAACTAAGGCGTCACTATCGTTGCAACATTTTTTGGGTGTTGAATCGGGATTCACACTCGACAAGGAATCGAATACAATTGCAATTATATGCCAAGACGTTATTGTTGTATTGGCATTTGATTCGCGGGAAAAATTGATTCAATGGCAGGTAAAAATCTCCAATAATTTGGGTGATGATATTCAATATTTAGTGCTGGTGTCATCAGCACCGCCTAAAGCAAAACTATCGACTGGGCCAGCACGAATGCATATACAAGATCATAGATTTTGTTTGACAATCGGTGTACCACCACGACTTGCTGGCCTCTGGGATATTGGGCATCTGCGCCGATACGGCGTGGTGGACGGTAGATTTTGTTTCGAAGGTGGATCAAGTTGTGGCAAAGGTGAAGGCCTCTATGTGTTTGTAACAGATCAAAGTGATGAAATAACGCACTCACTAAAATTAGCGTCTCAAGGTAGATTAGTGACAAAACGACGGCCGATTGCACGAAAAACGAGCACCACAGATTCACCGAGACGGACACTTACATCTTCAATTCCAGACGTTATACATGAGCATTCGTGCATTAGCCAAATAAAAAATAGTTCAAACGATCAAAACAATATCATGTGCCAATTTGGTGGTTCAAACAACACCTCATCATACTGGCCATCGCAAGAGTCACGCGATTTGGATAGTCAATTCGGTTGCGGTGACACCAGTTCCGTCATCGAAGTAAACGATAGTTTTAACGATTCGGACATTAATCCCAAACACATTGTAAATATAGAACGATGCATGAGTTGTATTTCAAAATTAGGTGGTGCTTCAATATCTCGTAGCTCAACCGCAACTGGAGGTAACTCAATGTGTAATATACATCAGCATCATCAACATCAGCAACATAATCAAAATCATAACAATCAAAACCAAAATCCCATATTAGATAACATGTCGTTAGGTTCGCATGGTAGTAGTAGTAATAGTTCCGAATATTCAGTTCCTCGTACAATTAATTGTAAAGTAATAAGCCAAACAGAGTCATGGTACGAAAAAGCACCAACATTTCAAATTGACGAAATAACTCGAACGTCGTCACCATGCCAATGTTGCCATAATCAACAGCATCAAGCACCAAATCGTCCGCCAAAACCAAAATCACACCAAAAACCACCAATGCCTCTACCGACAACTCAACAACCAATGGCAATGCCGGCACACGTTGGTCCATATGAAAATTACGATATACCAAAACCCCAACCGTACATTATCGATGCGGAAAATTATGATACACCAAAAAAGATCAAAGATGTACTAAGTGGTACAAATACGAGTTGCACTAGTCCTGATATAACCTACGGTAATTACGATATGCCACTATCCATCACAAAAACTATTTGCGGCTGTGGATTTATGGGCAGTGAAAATGTAACATCGAAAAAAGACGAAATCGAACTGGAGAAAACGCATATCGATTGCACATGTAACCGGGTTATGTCATGGACTGATAATTGGATTAATTTGCCATACTGTCGACGAGGAAATGGTGTTGAAAATACCGGTGTTCCAATAAATCGAGTAAAATTAAGCGGTGAAGGTCGAATGCCTGTCATGAGACCATCCGGTGAAGTAGCAATATACGCCACAGTTGATATGACGAAAAAAATTAGTCGACGACTAGCAGAAAGTGAAAACTTAAGCTGTGAGTGCCCCGATCAAAAACCAGTCGATGAGTGTAATGAAAATGATCATGGTAATTATACCAACATTGATACGTCACAATTGAATTATGCTAATTTAGATTTTGAAAAGTCGTTGGAAAATTATGAAAATGCTAAAGAGATTTTAACAAAAATGACCGATGATAAATGTATTGAAGACGAAACGACAGGCGAAATAATTAAGGTTTGTCATAAGTGTCGATATCATAAGAGTGCATCGAACGAAAAATTGTGTGAAAATGATGATGAGACAGTTGATACTAAACAAGATGATTATATGATGATGGAACCAGGCAAAATACCAAACGCATCTGGATATATACCAATGCAACCGGCTGCAAATAATAACTGTGGAGCACCACCTCTTCCATCGAAAACAGACATTTTGAAAAGACTTCTACATGATAAATCAGCTAGTAATCCAACACTTTGTGGTCCAGCTGTTGATCGCAGTCGAAAACGGTGTAAAAACGAACGAATAACTGGAACTGCCATGATGTTGCTTTGTAGGAACGCTGGCAGTCCTTATAATAGGAAACAATTAATGGATAGTACCGATTTACTTCCGCTTGACAAACGTCTAATTGCAAGAAAACGTTCCTCATCCGCTGAATCGTCGAACCTTGTAGACCTAGTGGACGATATCGAACTAGAAAATCAGTCACGTAAGTCATCGGTTAACACAGTAGAAGGTCGTCGGTCATCATCACCATGTCTGCACCAAGAAACTGAATTATGCGAAGACGAAAGTTGTTGCACCAAAGTAAGCGTCGTTTCATCCGAAAACGATGAAATTTCAACATCAACCACAACTAATACAACAACTACGACGACAACTTCAAGCCAACATCATATTATACAAAATCAAAATTATATCCGTCGATCAGCTAGCGTACCGTGCAAAGGACAAAATCGAGATTCGTCTTCATCGAATGATTCGGGAGTATCGACTAGTTCGCTACGACATCGCGGAGGTGATTTTAATGAACTCGAACTTCCACTCTCAAATTCAATGGCTATTAAAAAATATCAACGACATATCTTACCTGCATTAACTTGTGTACATTCATCACTGCCAAGACGATCAAAATCGTTCGATCCACTTCGTGAAATTTCATTCCAATTCCAAAGGATAAAAATACCCGAAAAAAGTACATCCGCCGAAGCTGAAGTACCCGTATGTCCACCAAAGGGCAAAGGTTTTAATAGTCCCGGAGATCCTAGTCTTACAGGTGTACCATATATCGATTCGCGAAGTACAAGTAGCGGCACATCAGATATGAGTGATTATATTGAAACACTATCACTATCGAGTCATAGTTCGTCGGACACACCCGAAGGAATGAAGTAAGTGTTAAATATATATAATTTTGTACAATTTCTAAAGTCAAAAGTAAAATTAGTTATCATTTTGGTTACAGATTAATACGACACCAGCCTACATCGACATTAAGACCACGTTCCGGTAAGGAATATCAAAATATCGATCGATCGTTGATTTGTTTGCAACAAAATACCGATAAGACTGCATCACTTTTACCCCAATCATCGGCTAACACACAAACACAGCAGATGCGTAGTTTACTTCCGATGTCAGCTAACTATGCCAATATTACACCAGTTCCTGAAAATGTTGAATCACCAAGTCCGGGATATCAAAGTGGTTGTTCACCACAAGAACCGGGACCAGGTGAACATTTTATGTTTAAGGTAAGCGTTGATTAGCATTTATCGAATTTTTTTATGTTTCTTTACCGAAGTGGTCGGACCCTATTGAAAGAGTGTCAAATCACTTTAATTTTTAAATATATTATCTAAATATTCGTATAACGGAAACATCGTATAAATACGTGTGTCACATACATCGTGTCAATACTTGCCACAGTAAATATCAACAGTTTCTTGTAGTCTATTCTGATTTGCTTGACAAAAAATAAATCAAATGTTTAATCTTCTTATTACGCAGGACGGAATGAAATCAAAACTGATCCAGCGGCGTAAGTTCCCGTTTTTTATTTTGTTATTTCAATTTTTCTATTCGAAAGCAAGGCGAGGAGTTCAAAAAAGTTCAAATTAGCATTACAACACGGGTTAACTAAAGTAGAAAAATTTGATCTCGCTTCAAATTTAAAAGATTCCAGGCGAAATAATTCAGGGCGGAAATATTTATAAATCTGTAAGTTCTGCAGTCAGAACCGAAGTCAACTATTTTTCTCAGCCTCTTTTGTTATGAAGAAACTTTTATTTATTTAGAGTACCAAGTTTTCAGGTATAATCTTTGCACTTATTAAGATTTTAATCTGACACGTTTGACTTAAACACAGAAAGTTGAATTACGGTTATATTTCGAGTAGGTGGTTTTAAAATATTCAAATAACGTCTAAATTACGATGAATAGGAATTTTGTTTATAAGTAGTACTGCTCTTTTATGAGTACCTTCTTTTCTGTGAAACCAATTGTGCTCAAATGATTCTCACAAATTCTCATTCCAAAAAATAATACACTTAGAGTATAACATGGTATTTGGGTTGTCTTTTACCATAATCTACCGCCCAGGTGGCGCAGTGGTTAAAGCTGCGGCAGTTGGAGCGGGGGAGGTACTGGGTTCGAATCCGATTCGAGGCGGGATGCAAAATGGATTTTTCACCTTCGATCGTTTGGGCGGTGCGGTCGGTGGTGAAAAATGAACATATCTGGATCCTCTGTCGTGTTTAGAATTATTGGGCCGACCCATCTTCCATGTCAGTACTTATAGGCCTGACATGGAGCTTTACAATGCGCAGATGGTTCTACAAAAAGACTCGGACCTATAGCCGTATAGAGTGGTATCACAACCGATCAAAAATTGGTCTAAGTGTGCGATAGCAGCCACAACAACTTAATTTAACTTTTTTTACCATAATTTATACTTAATTGCCCAAAGTTAAGTCAAGCTGTGAATTGTTTGGAAACGGAATATCATTGAAACATCATAAGTGATGCACGTATTATTAATGTTAGTCTCTTAACAATCCAAACCAGTTTAAATTTTAATAAACCATCGAAAATTGTCAATAACATCTCCAATTAATCAAAGAATTAAGGCTATACAACCCATTTTGTCTAAGAACTTATATACATACTTAAGTACATAGGAATATGTTACTTGTTTAATTATATTGTAGAAATCGTAACTTTATTTTTGCCCATCGCTCAGGTTCGATTGGTCCATTTGTACATATCCTTCCACACTCTTACTTCTGAAATCTCCGAATGAAGCACAAAACACTCGTTATTCTCAAGATAGTCAGTTAATCCTCAAAAAGGAAATATGATCCAAAACATAACAAGGAGAATATGACGGACAGACGGGAAGACGGAAAGAATATGAACGACAGAAGCATAAGAACAACTCAATAGTTTCTTCTTGTCCTCCCCGCTTTGTTCGCAATTTGCGTTTTCGAATATTCATTCGGAACATGTGGTCATTCAGGAAACAAAGTCCCGTAAGAACTTCAATTTGCGTGTATCATAATTCAAGAAGGATTGAAATCTTTTCTGATTTATTGTTTTAAAGTAGATTTTGGCTAGGCGACGAGAGATGAAGTTGGCCCATCTAGCTCAAAACCACCAAAGTGACCTCTCTTAAGAAATAATAACGTCATTATTATAGTGGGTCCCACAAAAGTGGAAACTGCACCCAAACGGGCCAATTTATTGTTTAAATTACTTTTATATCCCTGTGACTGTTAATCCAGTAAAGTCTAACTTTATTTAACTGCCTAGTCGATTCAAGGGAATTACCATCAATAAACAAGTTTCGATGAAACAATATTGAAGTAAATCACCCAGCCTGGTTGTCACCATGTGGACAGTTATGTGCCTGTCCATCTCCCTCCATATTGGGCAGTGCCCACAAGTGATTTTTTATTATTACTGCTTTTTAGCAGTTTCACAGCCATATATAAAAGAACAGCAGCGGATGTGGTGTGCAAAGCTTCCACAATTCTCAGACAAACAAGTCTTGTCAAAAGAACCATCTCATTTTTCCTAAGGTTGAGTGATAGACTACTCCGATCACTACACCCAACTATGTTAATCACCATACGCATGTAAGCACAAAGTACATTCGTATATTTACCAACCAGTGTTTTGGCGATGTCATCGGCATAACCCTGACATTAACATTTGTTGTCATTTAATTGGACTTGTATTGAGTTAATCACAAAACGCCAAAAAAGCGGTGACAGATCTCCATGCCATATCGTTCAGCTGCAGTGATCATCGCACTAAAGAAAGCACAATCGAGAAACGCTTTCATGCAGCTTCCTTGTTATCCAGCGATTTTTCAATCAAATCATGGATCTTTTTCAACAGATTAACCTTTGTAATATGCGTATACTTTGAAAAGTATAGAATGTTCAACCAGTGCATTATCCTTACAGTACCAATTAACCAATCGCTCTAAAAGGACAGGCATATAGATCAACTTTTGGCCTATAACATAGGCTTTCGATCCTTAGGGAAAAATATTACCCTGACTTTTCTCCATGTTCTTTGAACGTATTCCAGGGCGAAACTTGCTCTGAAGATATGTGCAATGTGGTTACTCCTCCAGGATGATTTCTAGTTCTTTATGTAGAAGACCCGGAAATATTTCGTCTGTACCTAGTTTTTAAATTTTCTAACAACATCTGATGGTCCATTAGATTCTATATTTTGTCACCACCTTTGCCGGCAAGTTCCAAATTCTGAAACTTGGTAGTTGGTGTTGGGGTTGATTTCCATTTACTATATTTTAAATCTCAGTCTCGGAAAATATTGGTTTTTATTAGAACATCTAGGGTTTCCTGATTTGTACTCGTATGAGTTCCATCAGGAGAAGCCGTAATTGGTTCTATAAAATAAAATTTTGCTTACTAATAAATTCCTGTTTCTAAAAATGTTTTTGTTTCGGGATGACATGAATTATATCTGGAATTGCTTTTTCAGGATGATCTTAAAACTGTGATAGAAATTGGTTTCGAGGTAATGTGAAAAAACCGTCATAGTGACTTTTCCGGAATGGTTAGTGTTGTCAATACAATTTATTTAGAATAATTTTCAGACAAACTTTACAAACATATTTATTAAGAGTAGTTTTGTTATAATAGTAATGATTGTAAGTTATAATGTTACACAGATTTCAATAAATTCATTTATTCACCTTTTTGGTTTATCCAAATATCCTGTGTAATTCCATATTGCTTGCTCTAGTGTTAGTTGAAATCGTAAAAATTCATAAAAAATTAGCTAAAATTTATTTTTTTGAACATAATTTTTAATTCTATTTTCAGAACGAAACAACCACCGGTACATCGTAAAATCATCTCTAAAACGAATAATTTATTTTTAAGCAGCTAGCTACATGATATATTGATTTGATACATAATATTATGCTAAACAAAAATAACCCTTTTACATACCTAAATATACTTATTATATTTATTTGGTTAATTATTTTTGTATAACAATTTTAAATAAAACTAAATATTTTCTACTTATTTTGTATTTTATTACTTATAAATAAATAATATGTTTTAGAAAACTACAACGATTTATTCTAATCTAAATTAAAACCTAAAATCATATCCCTCATATAAAAAACGTTACTATTAATTGTAAATAATTAACATTTATATTTATAATATTTTTTTTTATATTAAACTTTTAATTAAAAAAAACCTTAACAAAAACATCAAAATACTAGTCTTAACACTATAATAGTTGTACATAATAATTTAATTTATGATTTGTTATTTTTAAAAAATATTTTTTTTTTGTTTTTTATAACACAAAAAGCTCAAACACTATATAAATGTATATATTATTATAATAAATTAAATATATATTAATTATACAATTTTTAGTTTAGAATCGGGTTTGTGTATTGTGAAGGATTATATAATATACTTTATTATATTATTAAAAATAAATAATTATAGACTGACAGAAAATATTTAAAAATAAAATATTTTATATTTATATATTTTATCTAATACAAACTAAATGAATAATGCTTTTATTACATATATAAATAAATACATATAAATATATATTTAAAACATGTCTTTTTTTATTTTTCAACATTATAATTAACAAATTATGTATTAACTTAAAATATACACATATATAACAAAAATAAAATATAATCAGAATTCAGGTACAATATTTTATAATTTTTTTTTAAATTCATTACACTTAAAAATAAAATAATAATCCACGTAATTATTATAATATGCGAGTATATTACAAAAGCAATAATTAAAAATAAATATATAACTATAATATATATACATATATACACAAACAAATAAAAGACATAATTAAATAAATATATTTTATTTTTAAACAGCATTCCATGGAGTTGAAAATAATATTTTTATTTTGTTTCAATTATTTTTGTATAATTATAACATCTTTTTAAAATTTGGTCTTCATTTATATGCAGAATTTACTATGTCATAATTTTTAACTAATTTTTAATTATAATTTAAAGTAAAAATAAAAAAAATTATAAAAAAAAATGGAAAAAAATAAAAGTTGTGATTTTTGTATTCTAATATAATGTAATAATATATATTTAAATAAAAAATCTTAAAAATTATATATTAAAATAAATTACTTATAATAATTATAATATTATATTAATAATAATGAAAAAAAACTATATACAATAATGATTATAATTTTTATTATTATATTGATTATATATAAATATTAAATGTCAAAACTATTTTTTTTTGAAAAGGATGCAAATATAAATTATTATAAAATAAAGAAATAAAAAAATCTTTTAATTCATTGATACAATTGGGAAAGGATATAAAATAAAATTTTCAATTTCATGATTTATGAAACTGATTATGGGGTAAGTAATGATAGAATTATTTGCTTGGGATGTTGTTGTAATTTGATAGGCCGGTTTCGATCTCATGATGACCTCATTGAAAGAATGTGATCGACAAAATTGAACCCATATCATCAGGTATATTTTCCGGGTTTCATGGCTGTGTTGTATAATTCATATATGTAGTATTTAATCGTTGAGCAACAGTGCTAGTGAATTACAAGAACTTAACTCAAAATTTATCGGTCTATTTGACTGTGGCGTAAATTGTACGAATTCATTATATTTTGAAACTTACTAAATGACACAACAGTATGGAAGCATATAAAAATAATCTATGGCTTATCCTGTAAATGGTACTTACAACGTCCCAATTGAGATGGAGATCCAACGAATATCTTTACATCATCTAATTACTTTATATGTTTATTTTTGGTCAACGACTAGAATCGAACTCGAAACCGTGGTGTGATGAGAAACCGTTTTAACAATTAAGGTATAACCAGGGGGTTCTTTTATGAAATAAATCCGAGTCAAATTTTTCCGTTAACGGATAAATCCGTGCTATTACGAAACATGACAAAATCCGACTGCTATTTAGCTGTTGTATTTTCTTTCCATTGATCGTATTTTGACGTTTCTATATAAAAATAGGATAAAATTATCGAAATTATACGTAAATTTAAACAAAATTAATAATAATAATTAAATTGATAAAATAATTACTGATATAAAAATTAATAAATTGAAAAATTTGTTTATATAAAAATCCGACAATACAAGTTTCATAATAGGGTGAATCCTTGTCGAATCGGATTATTCCGTTAACGGAAAATCCCGACTCGGCTTTATTTCATAATAGACCCCCAGGACAGGAGCTTAAAGATAAGAGTAATAAGAAGGTACAACTTAGGTTTGATAATTTAGTTTAGCTTAATAGTCACGAACTGTGACAATCAGTAAACTTTTGTATAGCTGCGTAATAAGAGAAAATTCTTTTAGCCAACATCTAAAAATTAAAATAATCAATTTATGAAACATAGACCTACACAAAAATTAAAAGAGTACGATTAAAAATTATTCTTATTAGATCTAACCTGATAATCCTATCGGATCAGAGGTTTCAAGCTTAACAAAAACAAAAGTTTGGTCTTTCTTGTAATATTCTTTATCCATCAAACAATTGTAAATATATAAAGCTGAGAATAAAGAATTATATTTAAAAAAAAGAGAGAAAATATGTGGTTTGTGATGTTAATCGACAGTTGGATAATGAGGCTAATTATTTATGAATCCTAACTTCCCTGTAGGTAAGTAGAAACATCATAGGATAATAATTTTTATATTCATATGTTACATATCTTTATTTATGTTTTAAACTTAATACTTTATTAAAGTTTATAAATTCACCACACCATTTTCTGTGTTTCCACCTCCGCATCCACTGCGGCATCTCTAAGTAAGCTGCTACCAAATTTAAGTAAAGTTCAGTTTGATATATCACATTGATTGATTCTTTCATTTGAAGTAACAGGATGTTCATTCCGGATGGAATACTTTTCTTCTGGTTACTCTAGTTTGATTTCAATATTATTTACTATGAAAGTCCTTGCATTATTTCATTCCGACGTAATTACATCGGGCACTTAATAACGATATCCTCGTTTAATACGAACTTTATCACAAATATCTAACGATTCGACAATTTGCCGTCTTAATTTTGTTACCTCGTCAGTTACGTCTGTGAGTTTTCAAATTCTGCTGCTTCTGCACATTGTCCTCCAATAGATTAACTAATCGAACTGTTTTTATCGTATGATATTATAACTGCAGTCATTTCGTGGCAAAACAGAATAGCTCACTAATAAGTGACCTCTATGTACATTATATAGCACTTTTGAACAGTTTTTTTATATTATCTGTTAATGATTCTAATCACGTTGCTCTATCAATTTTTACCATATACGTATTAGTGAAGTTTAGAACATGTACGTAGTATATCCACTGCTTTCAACTGAAAATTTCTCTTATTGCGCAATACGAATTCGTACAGTTTTTATACGATCATGACCGACTATATGTTCGTTGTGTATGTAGTTATCGAAAGGAATCAAAAGAAAAATTAATAAATTGAAATATGTAAGTAATTTATTATAAATAGTATTAATATGAATTATTTTGTGATATCATTTCGAACTGCCATTTAAAATGATAAATAGAAACGTAATATAAGATAAGAATGGGTACTCTCACCAATGCTGTTTCTGATCTTAATGGATAATGTAATGCGGATTCAATTGCCATCATTTATCCTAGTGGCATACAATGGAGATTAACAGGTAAATTCAATGATCTGGGTTATGCATATGACATATATGCCTGCTCAGTAAACACTAAACATGCAGCAAAAAATACAACATCTATCAGATCTAGCTAACGATGTTGGGTGCAAGATAAACACCAGAAAAACCAAGACGGTGAGACTCAACACAAATATCAACAATGTACAAATTGATGCAAACAAATTTGAATACCATGGCTATACAAAGGTAGAAAGAAACTCAGATAGATAGATATAGAAACTGAAATAGAGGTGAAAGTGAAAATGGATTAGCCATACACTTAGGAAATCACCAAGTGATTAAGGAGGATATCATTGGACTGGAACTCACAAAGAAGAAGGAAAGTAAGAGTACCAGCGATGGCATGGAGGAGAACAATGCTATAGTAGAAGCTTAACAACTTGGTTAATCATGGAAGATATGAAAAATGTAGTTCCTCTCAGAGTAAGATGGCCCTGCCTATATAGTGTACACTTTATGCTACTAAAATAGGAGATACAGAATAAAATGGAGACATTTCCATTAATTAATGAAATTTGTAAATGTTAATGTGTTGATCTTATAAATTAAGTTTTTTCAATTGGCATAACAACATAAAATTATTTTTATTATTAGGGCATAACAACGGCTAAACAATACAAGCTATCGCTTGCATTCATGGAGAAGCATCCCGCTTTAAAGGGATGAGAGGTTATTTTTACCAGTTAGAAATTCAGACCTCTGGAAGAGAGTATGGTTTGATTTCAAATTCCATATTAAAAAAAAGACTTAAATTAAATAAAATTATCATTGATAATATAAAATATTATTATATTAAAATGTATTATTATTTTTAATATAAAAACACATCCCGCCGTGATTAATCTGTTTACCGAAACTAAATGTAAAAAAGTGACATTATTCACAAATACACTCCGTTATTTTAAAGGAAATTTCAAAAAAATTAATTTCTCTGTCCCTACACTGCAAAAATTTAAAATTATTATACGTTCGTATACAGAAATACCATTTCATTTTCGTATCGAATTGAATTTTCGTATCGAATGAAGATTCGTATCGTATACAGAAATAGGGACCCAGTATAAATCGGCTTTCAAAAAACAGGATTTTGGAACGATGATGAAGAATTACTTCGAAGTCATCTTCCACAGGATATTGTGTAGTAGGTAAGATTGATTGAAAATTATCCCAGACTGCAAATTCGAGATTTATTATTTAGCAGGAAATCCTATAAAAAGATTAAATATAGCTAATTCCCAATAAATCTTACCTAGGATGCAAAATTCTGTATAAAGATGGCATCAAAGTCTAAAGGTGGTAGTAGGTAAATCCCACATCGCCTTAATGATACCAGACATATCAAAGCAAATCAAAAAAAAAAATTACAAATGTTGAGTGTAATGTTGCCAAAGTGGATTTTTATTTATTGATTGCTTTTAAACCGTGGATTAATTAAACTTTTTTTGAATAATCTTGGAAAATTAGGCTTGTTAAAAACCAAGAATTTTTTGTTGAAAAATCACCAACCAGGGCCCCTATTTCTAAATATGAATTCGTACAATAATTGTACGAATACGTGTAATTGGTATTTTTGATAACGAAAACGTACAGTTTCTAATACGAATTCATCGTAATACGATACGATGATAAATTTCCCTTATTGTGCAATACGAATTCGAAAAGATTTTTACGATCATGACCGAGTATTTGTTCGTTGTGTAGTTAGTTATCGAAAGGACGGCAAGTGAAAATAATTAAATTGAGATATGTAAGTAAATTATTATAAAAGTTTTATATTAAATATGGGAAAATTAAAACTCTTGATTTTTAATTTATAATTTGATAAAATGTTCATTATATACATAATTTTATCGTACTTTGAATACAAATACTCAGATTTTATAAAATAAAACTGTTCTTTTTTGATTTTGTCAATCAAATATCATTGTATGTTGAAGGACAAGAGTTACAAACTGCTGGTGATATTTGTGGAGGTGCATTCCGATTTAACACCACAAAAGATGCGCGTATTTCATAAATCATGGATGGAAATGTCAAATAATTTAAATAGCCATTCGAAACTATGATGGTTGGAAAAAATTGAAAAGTGATGAACCACCACCTACTGCCCAGGTGGCGCAGTGGTTAAAGCTGCGGCAGTTGGAGCAAGAGGTACCGGGTTCGAATCCCGATAGAGGCAGGATGCAAAAGGGATTTTGCACCATGAGATTACGATCTGTGGTATATGAATGAACACAACTATGACCCCCTGTTGGAGTGCAGAACTCATGGGCTTATCCATCTTCCATGTCAGCAATATATACCGGCATGGAGCTATGCAATGTGCAGATGGTTAGGAAAATCAGACCAATAGCCGTACGTCCTCGAGTTGGCTGAAATGGTTAAAGCAAGGACGTAAATACGCAAACCGCAAACAAGTAGGGAGTGCCTTGAGCCCCAAAACAGATTAGAGAAAACATTAAAAAAAAGACCAATTCAAAGTAAATCTCAAATTTTAGAACAACAAATTACTATTCATATCAATTTTAGAGCAATGAAAGCGTTTAAATAAGGCCATAAAAGATTCGAATAAATCAATCGTTTGGTTCGATTGAAGGAGAAATTATATTGTTTTTGGGAGAAGGAAATGAAATAGAAAAAAATAAAATTGGCAATACAGAAGAAAGAATTGAACTGAAGAAAAATGTAGCGTTATGAGGAGCAAAAGCTAACTGACGATAGGTAAGAATATATGTATGATATGTAAATGTGATAAAAAAAACCAATGAATTGTTTTGTGATATTTAAAATATAATGAAATAAAAAGTATTGAAGTATTAAATTTATTATATTATTTCTAGTTTCACAAATTACAGGGTTTTCATTTACTCTTCTAATTTTACAGTTTAAAATTAGAAGAGTAAATGTATAACTCTTGATGTATATTATTATCTGTATGTATACTTCAAAAAGAACTTTAAAGTGACAGTATATATAAAAAGATATCCACTTTGTATATAACTTCTTAATTGCACCCAAACATCACTCATCGTTTCCGATACGGTTGATTATGGGACATTCCCATTGAATAATCTTGCCCCACACTGGTTTGGTAACTCCCTTGAGCTACAAACCTATGTGTGGATGCAATTTTACTTACGTTCGGAATAGATGCTGATCTTGATCGTTTCAGCAGATAATAGTTCAGTTCATATATCAAATATTTCACAGAGGCTTTCGAAATTTTAAACGAACTAAGAAATCTAAAAATGTACGTATTTAAATTCCTTGAAGTCAGAAATATTAAAAGTAATTATATACTTACGTGCTATCTGCAATCCGAGTCCATTATTTTTGAGTAAGTTAAATTATTTATAATATATTCAACAACATAGTTTAACTTTTAATAAATTCATGTTACTCGAAATTTCCTTTTTACACTGTAAAATCAAATTTTGCATTACGTTCGCATACAGAAATACCATTTTTTTTCGTAACGGATTAAACTTTCGTATTGACTGAAGTTTCGTTTCGTATACAGAAATAGAGGATCAGGCTTTTGAAATCCAAGATTAGGTAGAGAACCCGGTTGGATCTAGGCAAAGTCACAACTTTCTATCTTTCCACCAATCACCATGAGTGAAACAAGCGTTGTTACTTCATCTGTTTTAAGTAAGCGCTCCAATTTTTGAGCTAACTCAAAGTTGAGCAAAAACTAATCGGAAGTTGCATTAATTAAAGTAAACAAAAAAATAACATGTGAAAATTTGTTACGTTTCCATCCATTGTCTCCCGTTGCTTATCATCTGAAAAATATAGATAAATTTTTAGTTTCTTCAAGCTTAAATCATCATTGGTTTAACACAAAATGCTAAATGGATAAACCTTCACTAAATAACATTCACATGGTTAAACAACCGACTATTTTAATATTTTGTTTTAAAGTAAATTCTACAACTCATATTAAATTAAACGTGGCAGACACACAATGGAATAGATTCTATGACAAATATTGATCTGGAATATATATAATGAAATATTGCTCGTTTCGGAACACTCGTGTAGCTACGTAAAGACATGACTTTTTTCTTATTTCTTAAAGAAGCCTTTCATTTTTTTCAATTTTTGAATAAATAAATTGTTGTAATAAATCGTCGCTTTGCATTTGATTGATACTAAATAGTGCTATAGAAGAGGTTTTTAGAATAGTTTTGAATAATACAATATTCCATGGTACAAATTCCAATTCACCTTAAAGGATAAACTGTTTAAAATAAGTTTTTAACTATATCAGTTCTATCCTTGCTGCACTACTTGGTTGTATACAAGTTGAAGTGACCCTCTTAATCGATATGCAAGATATGAAAATGTCGACGAAATTAGTAACAAATATTAAGGAAACCTTCAAATTGAAGTTTCGGCTAAAACAATTTCAAGCACTTTTTAAAAACAGCCTACTAGAACACCCTTAGGTTAGTACTCGTTGACATCGCAACTTGTTTCTGAAGTATATCTAGACATCATCGGTCCATCATCCAGGATCGTTTTAGAGGTTTGATAAATCGATATACTCGTTTCTATTTCCGTTTCGGATATACTTGTATCTACCGTTGCATTTGCAATTCATTAAATATGGATTCCAAGATTTGTCATACACACACTGGTATTATAGGCCAAGGTACGCATTCCGACCAAGGTCAAGGTTGATTGGTTCCAAAAAGAATAATACTTCAAGCTAGAACCTAGAAAGTAATGAAATAGTAAAGCCCGCTAGTAAGAGACATCACCGTCCAGGTTCGACTCAAATTTGACTGTTTTTCACTTTTATCTAACAGCAATTACATATTCCAGAATCGGATTTCACAGTCACTCATTCAGAATTTGAAGTTATATTTTAAAGAGATAAGATCTACTCTAGCATCCAGTCATCCAACATATACCATATTTGTCAGCAGGAATTTTCTAACTTTCTCACATGTTATTTTAAGAACAATATCAGCAGATCATTTCAGTCCTCATTACCATTTTAGACCATTTGTGGTCTAATTCCTCTAAAAGTGTTAATGGTAAATATACATATTACAGTCTCAATTGTCTTAAAGCATGCTATAATGAAAATTAATCAATGTTCAAATTTCACAACAGCAATTAGTCAACCACATCGGTTGTTCATTTACTATAAAATAGCATAGAACTGGTATAGGAATCACTGGCAGTGATTCGCCGACTATAACGCAGTCTGGAGGTGTTCACTGAAGTTGTGAAATGCTGTTTTGTCAACAATTTGTGAGGTTTCTCACTTAGGCTCACCAAAATTAGAAGCCCTTAAACCAATCAAAAATAAACATCATAAGGCGCTTAATCCGATGTGTATCTAGATAATGAAAATAATCCCATTTTATTGGTACAGCCAATTGGAGTTTAAGTTACCAAAAATTGCATAAAATAAAGGGAAAATGACTGTACAATATCTGTATACCACATATAAACAAATAATCATTCAAAACGGCTTTCAGTGATAACCTAAACTTAATGTGATAAATCCACACTGCTTTCGATGATCTCCTGTTGTTGTTGTAGCTGGGTTCTCCCAAGAATTTCAATTGGTATCTGCTTTTCGCCCGATAGCAGATACCAATTGAATCTTTCAGTATATTTGTGTTTTCCTAATAAAAAAAAATAATAATCTATGGCTTAGAGGCCGTAAACGGCCCTTACCGCGTCTCAACTGAGACCTTATGAACCATTTTAACGATTGATGCACATTGTAGGTGGTCAGCCCAACGAATGTTTTTACACACAAACGCATTTTTATGTCATCCGGTTGCATGTTAATTTTTGGTCAACGGCGGGGATCGAACTCGAGACCGCGGCGTGATGAGAAACTCTCTTAACCATTAAGCTACATCCGGCGACAATAACGAGGTTTATTATCCAGTTTCTGTTGTTGCGTTCGGATGATCACCATGTAATTATTTTTCGAAAATTTTTATGTAGTGTTCAAGCATCTATCCTCAATGCTTCGCATTCTTGAGCCCTCCGAACTATTCGAAAGCCAAAATTTCAATAAAAAAGTGAGTAAAATGTATGTACATATACAAGAACACTGGATCTAATCGAATGTATATATGTAGAAGCTTAGGTCTGTTCACTATTTCTAGAGGAGTGACTATATTACATCGTTACAATGTCTTGATGACATAAGATTTTAATTTTAAATATTTGGGAGCGTTGCTTGGTATGGTAGACTAAATTGCTTAAACAAAGCCACTAAGCAAGCTAGAATTGTAGATATTTCCACACCCAGTCAATGGCATCATCCATCTCCTAAGACCTTACGCTCCCGTCACACTGTGCTCACCTGTATAGCATCGAAAAAAAAATATAAAAACAACGTAAATGTCGAGGTTGGGTTTAAGCCAGTATATAAACCACTTTTATCTTTTTCATGCAAAACAATGCTGCGAAAAACCACCGAGAGAGGCACCAGAAACCGTATAAAGAATAAATAGCCACGATTCCGGCGAATAGAATAAATCGTAAACCAATAACAAAATAGATGGCAGATACGGGTACGGCAGAAAATGTGCCAAGTCACGCTCGAGATTTTCGAAATTTTTCCTTAAATCTCGAGTTGCTGAAATAGAGGTTCGCGGAATACTTAGCAGGGGGGCAAAATGAGAGCCGTGATGGTCAGCGGAAAAAAACTGAGGAGGGACAGTATAATTTGGATCGTCAAAGATGACGGCGCGAAAAGACTAAACTATAGATATAAATAAGAATAAGAAGATAGAAAAGTGAAAAGTTGGATGACGGTCAGAAAATTTCGTTTTTTTTTGTTGTTGGTGTCAAGACTGAAAAGTGTTGTGTGAAATAGTAAAAGAAGACTGCAATAATCAAACTACTTGTGTTGAGTGCGACAATAGCCGTGTAGTCATAAAACATTTATGACTACACGGATTATTTACTGGGGACAGCATATAAATATATACAAAACGAAGTAGCAGACAGTGATAGTATTTATGTTGCTGAAGCAGTTGAGATAATGTGTCGGCACGGAAGTACACACGGCACGTCAATACAGGTGAGTCTTCCCTTAACCTAGCTTTCCCACATTCTCACTCCCGATCCCAAATAATCCTTCTAATCCGAATAATCGTCTTGATATAATTCAAGTTGTTTGGTGGTTTTTCTGGTGGTATTTTAGGATACCCCACCCGACTCCACTCGCACATATACAATAGCAAAGCTGCACAGACGTGCTGGTAGACTGGCACCCAACTTTTAGTTTTATATTAATTGTTTACCCATACCATTACTAGTATAAGAGAAATCGATCTTTAAGGAATCGATTTTTCGTTGGAAAATCGTTCAAAGCTACCTCAATTTCAGTTGCAATAAATCTTTTCTTATTTTACGATTTAAGACATTTAAGGCGATCCGTAAAATAAATAGGAATGCCATACTCCATAAACCGAATGTTTCAGTAAATTCTCATTCAGAAGCAAATTGTGATTGTTTATGGGCTTAGTCATCCAAATAAATAAGGTATAAACTTTGGTATTTCAAATCAATTTAAATATTCACACATGTGTATGTTTGGTAACTAATTACAAATTTATATAAATTGTGGGATCTTATACATCGTAAATGTTTTCGATTTTTTGAAAATTCCTTGAAAAATACACTTCCTGCTCAATTCAGTTCACCGTTTCCACATATTATTCAAATTATTCCGCATACGAGAATTTCCCAACGCCTTCGCAAATGTGAGAAAAAGTTAACCCATAAAATTAATTTTTTTTTCATTTTCCACCTTCTCAAAAAATGCAAAATGATAAAAAAAAATATGAAGATTTCAACGACGACAATAAAAAAGCCAACCTTTTTTACGTTTTTCATCTCAATTCAAATACATAATACATAAAATTTTCATTTTCCTATTTATTTTTTCTAGATTTCCATATTTAACACTGATGATGATAAAGTTGATGATGATGATGAGGCTTTTGTAAAAAAAAAAGCAACAACAACATTGAATTTGTATAAAATATATGTGTATGAATATAATGGAAGCGGCATTACATCCAAGAAAATAAAACATTTGCTCACTTGATGTTATTTTGGTTGAGTTCTATTTAATTCATACACATACCTACATACGTACTCTAGTATCTATCTATATACTCCGTCTGTAAGGTAACATGGTAAATACAATATATGATGAAAAATTCTAAAGTGTTTTACTTCGAATGGAAATATGTATACGATTTTTTTTTGTTATTCAATTCAGGAAAATATATGAAAAGAATGAAAATTTAATTTTCCCTCATCACATTTTGTTTTTTTTTTGATTGAAAGTGTATATTTCAACTTTCGATTGAAAAATATTTTTACAAACCGTTAGAGATGTGTGTGTTACTAATAATGTCTGTATATGTCCTGATTATGATTGATGTTTGTGTTAGTTATTATTTGGAATTGACGGGGTTTGGTTTGACAACCATTTTCATACCTATTTTTCTGAACTCGATTCATATATTTCAGATGAGATGGTATAATCTATTATTCTCAACAAAAGGATTCAGTCGAATTTGGGAAAAAATTAGACAGTTTCAAGAATCGAAATATTTTTCAATTTGATATTTTGAAAATTCTATAAAATGTTGATGGTATACACATAATTTAATAATAATATACATTTATGGCTAAAGATCTTCCAGAACCATAAATAGTGTTCTTGTCAATCTTCGAATCAAGAGAAAATAACTAGTTTAATAACTATCGGGTTCTTCAGCCAGTGAAGAATAAAATTCACTTCTTTCCAATAATAAGTTCAATTCATCATTTCATAAGGTATCGTTAACTTGCTTAAACGTTCTAGTTATCTACCGTATTAAAGTCAATGAAACCATGGTATTGTTGAACTGTTTAAAATATCAAACTATAAGTGAAAAAAGCAATAAATGAATACAATCTATAAATCGAGGACACGGTTCCATAAATGCGATTAGGGATCTACCCCAATCACAAAACCATGTTTTCATTTGAACTCATGTGCTAGCTCACTCCAATTCCAAATCGGTCGTGTTTATAGCCGGCTAAATATCATAAAATTAGCTGCCATCTTACAGGTTTACGTCGAAAGTAGCATGTCTATGAAGTTATCACACAAAGTAAGCGGGAATAATAATTTGAGTATTGTCGTGTGATGATGATAAAAACAATTTCATTTACCGCAACACTGACACGTCACTCAAAATAATTTTACTATCGAATGTTTAAAGCAGTATAACCTGATATAATTTTAGATCACTAAACATTCGATGTCACTTCACAATTGTTTTTGCACTTCGATTTTAAAATGAAATAGAAACCTCAACAATAAAATATATCGACACAGAAAGTTTTTATTTTATTTAATTTATAAAATTGTATTTATTAAACAATTGAAATTATTCATTAATTTATTAATTTTAATATAGTTTAACAATGATATATTTAGCTTGTATAATTTTTGGTTGAACTTACTCATTCTATGAACGCCAATCGCAAAGAGAGACAAATTCTCAAATTTCATCTTCCAGTACAGTGTACTAATCAATTATACCATAAAGTCATGTAATCTTCGTACTATAAAAAATAGAACAGCCAACTGAACAACAATATCTCTGCAAGCATTATGTTGCGCTTACATGTAGTACATAATGATTAGTACATAATGAACTTAACAATGTAAACTTAAGGATATATGAATTTTTGGCATTCGTAATTAAATTAACAAATGACTTAGAGTTGTTCAATTTTCGGTTTACTTTCAGGCATAAACATTCTGGGCCACAAAATTGAGAAACTCTAAGTCACTTGATTCATTGTATAGTTAACGAGTAGATGCAATATTTGACTTCAATTTCACCAAATTCAATACTTATATAATTCAAATAGTTTAATGCAATAAACATGATATATATTTAAGAAAATGTATGGCAGAAGGCCTGAATCTTTAATGTACAAATGTCTATAAAATAAAGTTGTATTCTTGTAGTTTATTCCACTGATAGTGGGATTAGTTTGACGATCGGCCGTTTAATTACTCCTTTGGGGGTCTTAATAGTAGCTACACGAACACATCTCCAGCATGTACTTGGATAATGCGCCCCAATAACCAGGTAGCCTTTGGAATACTATCGCTTTTTATGAGTACCAATTGATCGATGGATAAATTATTTGTTTTGGTCTGCCATTTTGATCTTTGATTCAAGCTAGTCAGGTAATCTCTTGACCAAACTTTCCAGAAACCTTGGACTCGGTTTTGAATATTTTGCCATTTCGACAGCCTTGACGTACTGAGATGCATTAGATTTGGTTCTGGAATGGCTGTAAGTGGCTCGCCAATCAAAAAATGACCGGGTGTTAATACATCAAAGGAAGAAGCATCGTCTTCTATACTGCATAAAGGTCGCGAATTAAGAACAGCCTCAATTTGCGTCATTAGTGTATTAAGCTCTTCAAATGTAACCGGTGTTGTACCCAAAACTCTTCTTAAATGTTGATTAACTGATTTGACATTCGCTTCCCACAATCCCCCGAAATGCGGTGCACTGGCAGGATTGAAATTAAATTTGATTCTCTGAGAAGATAAAAATATTGATATTAGCTCAAAGTGGTTTTCAGATTTAAACAGATAATATAATCCGTCAAGTTCGCGTTTACTGCCAACAAAATTGCTGCCATTATCTCAATAAATTTCAACAGGCAACCCTCTACGTGAAATAAATCTTTGAAGAGCCGCTATGAAAGTTTCGCTAGTCATATCACTGGCAATCTCAATATGTACAGCCTTAACTGACATGCACACAAATAAGACAATATATCCCTTTTTAATTTTGCATGGACCTCTGCCAGTTCTTTCTTTAATATATATTGGCCCTGCATAATCAACACCGGTGCTTAAAAATGGTCGACATGATGAAACGCGAGATTTTGGTAGATTTCCCATTAGTTGTTCATTATTGTGCTGTTTGCATTTAAAGCATGCGATGCATTTGGCCACAGCAAATCTAGTCATGTTTCGACATCCGATTATCCAAAACCTTTGTCTGATTAGTGTAGTCAATAATGTGGCACCAGGATGCAAATATTTGGTGTGATAATCCCTTATTATGTGATGGCTTAATACATGGTTTTTAGGTAATATAATCGGATGTTTTGTGTCAAAACTGCAGGTTGCTTCCTGAATTCTACCACCAACTCTTAATACATCATTTTCATCCAGAAATGGCGTTAAATTTAGGAGGATACTTCGGGCTGGTAACTTTTCACCTATCTTTAAACTTAGGATCTCGTTAGAAAATAGTTGTTCTTGTGCCCATTTAATACATAAAGTTTCTGCAAATGATAATTCATCAAGTGTTAGGAGTATGCCTGGTTGTGGTGGTTTTTGGGTGTGGTTTTTGACTAAGGATATTCTATGTTTTATAAGATATGCGAATTTATAAACATACCCCAGTATACGGTAGATTTTTTTTAAAGATGAAATTTTATCGAATAAAGAGGAACAAATATCGATTTTAACAACTACATGGAAACAATCGAAATTCTTCCTCCGCTCATCAATATGAGTTTCTTCCATTTTTCCATGATCCTTTGGCCATTGTTCATAATTTTTTCGTAGCCAGTTTGGACCATTCCACCACAACTCGTTTTGAATCAAATTAGAAGGATATATTCCACGGGATCCTAGGTCAGCTGGATTATCTTTCGATGGTACATGCATCCAGTGTTTTCTTGGAATGGTTTCAATAATTTCGGCAGTTCGGTTGGCCACAAAGCATTTCCACTTCCTAGGATGCTGTGCTAACCACGCAAGAACAATGCGTGAGTCAGTCCATGCGAACACTTCACAGGTATTGATAGCTAGTGATTTTTTAATGTAGTTGACTAACCGACAAGACAAGACTGCACCACATAATTCAAGTCTTGGCAATGATACCTGCTTAATTGGAGCAACTCTGGTTTTTGATGCAATTAGTCTAGTCATTATAATTTGTTCATTTTCCGTTCGTAGATAGGCAACAGTGCAATAAGCTAATTCGGATGCGTCTGAAAATATGTGAATTTGAGATTTCATGTTATTTGATGGCTGCAATGGTCTAGGAATTTGAATTTGTTCAAGCTCTGGAAGGGCAGATCGAAGTTTGACCCACTTTTGCTGCATATCATTCGTAAGCTCATCATCCCAATCGAGTTTCTGAAGCCACAACTGTTGCAAAAGCAATTTAATCACGACGGTTGTTGGAGAGATCCATCCAAGTGGATCAAATATTCGTGAAGCCTCCGATAACAGTGATCGTTTTGTGTGTTTTATGTCTGGCTTAAATGACACTTTGAAGGTAAAAATGTCCCGAACTGGATTCCAATGAAGTCCTAAAGTCTTTATACTGGCAGAGTCCTCCAGTTCTATATTAGTGGTCTCTTGTAATTCACTGGGAATGGATTTTAAAAGCTCTTTACTATTTGAATGCCATTTACAAAGTTTGAATCCTCCTTCAGCTAGTAAATCCGACATGTTTTTAAATATTTGTATTGCTTGTTGAACGTCATCGCACCCAGTAAGCAGATCGTCAACGTAAAAATCTCGTTTCAGTATTGTAGCTGCTTGAGGGTATTTCTCTATATAATCATCAGCTAATTGGTGCAGTGTTCTAATTGCCAAAAATGGGGCACTTGACGTCCCATAAGTGACAGTATTTAAGCGGTAATGATCTACAGTATCAGTTAAATTATTTCTCCATACTATCCTCTGATAGTCACAATCAGTAGGATGCAGCTTTATCTGACGGTACATTTTTTCTATGTCAGCTGATAATACTATATGGTACCTTCTAAAACGGAGTAAAATAGACAGTAATTCTTCTTGAATTGTTAGACCCACTAATAACGCCTCGTTGAGAGAAACACCTGACGTTGTTTTACAGGACCCGTCGAATACTACACGAAGCTTCGTCGTTGTGCTTGTTTCCTTGCACACAGCATGATGAGGTAGATATAGGTGACTGCTAGATAGTTCTTTAATTGGAATGATTTTCATATGACCAAGATCAGAATATTCTTTCATAAACTTTTGATATTGCTCTCCAAAGGTTTTGTCTTTTGAACATTTCTTTTCCATTGCTAATAAACGTTGAGAAGCGCAGTATAATGACTCACCAAGGATATCTGTAGTTTCTTTAAATGGTAAGCGAACTACGTAGCGCCCATCATTATCTCGTGTTGTCGTCTTTACATAGTGATCCTCGCATTGTTGTTCGGAAGTGGTTAGTTGAACGTTTGGGTGCATTTCTTCGATCTCCCAAAACCTTTGTAGCAGTTGCAACTCCACGTCATTGTTAACAAAAGATGTATGAAAACTTGTAATCATTTCTGAGTTATTCTCATCCAGCTTTCCTCCTACTATCCAACCGAATATGGTGTTCTGTGCGAACAAGTGGGCTTCAATGTTAATTTTTTCTTGCCTCATGATTTCCAAAAATATGTCATTGCCAAAAATTACATCGATGTCTCCCGGAATATGAAATGATGGATCTGCTAATTTTAACGTGTCTAATATTGGCCAGTGGTCCTTGTTAATACCAAATGATGGAAGCTTGTTGTGAGTTTTGAAAGAATAAGTGCATTCACATTCATATTTATATGTTTTTCATGTCTGGAAGATATGTTTAGCTCCACTGCCCCCTTCGTATATCCCGCTCGCTTTGACCCAAGACCATTAACAATTAGGGATGCTCGAATTCTTTTAAGGCCAATTCTTTGAACACAGCTTTCACTTATTAAAGATGATTGTGATCCACAATCCAGTAATGCTCTAACGGCATACAATGACCCATTAGCATCTGATATGTTAATTAGAACCGTGGATAATAATGCTCGAGTAGGACTGAATGTGGTACAAGCGCTGGAACATGATAAGCGATTTGTGGGGTTCAAATTAAATTGCGAATTCAGATTTTCTGAGGAATGATATTTTTCAGTCAGATTATTTTCACTGTTGATTAGAGAACGGTTATTGTTGTTGATTGTTGAGTCTGATGCCATGTTGATCGACGATTGTTGAGTGATTGAAGTATGTATTGACATGGACTGTGTTGCTGTTGTCACGCTTTCTGCTTGATTCTCGTTTATATGAATAAGCGTGTTGTGATCGCCTCCACACTGGTAACACTTTATTTTATGTTCACAGATCTCACTTTTGTGCCTGGCGCTCATACACCGATGACATAATTGTTTTTGGTTCACAAAATTATGTCTTCCTATAGGTTTTAATCTCTTAAACTGAAAACAACGAAATAATGGATGCCGCTTCTTGCACATTGGACAACCAGGTATATTTTCTGTAGTTGTTGACGTGAGGACCTTGGCAATGGGTGTAGAACGTATCTGATTGGAACGTTTTGTGGGAACACAGGATTCAAGAGCATCACAGCGATTGGTAAGAAACTCTAACAATTCATTTACACTTGGACAATCAATATTATTGGAATGTTGTGCCCATAATTGTTGAGTCTCGATGTCTACCTTTTTAATAATTAAGTGGATTAACCATGGGTCGCGTGATTCCCAGTGACTACCAAGTGCTTTGAGCCCTCTTAGTACTTCATCTGATATGTCACAGATTGATCTTAATATTTTGACTGACCCAGACGTATCAGATGTTTGATTTAAAAATAAATCAATCAGCTCTTTTACGGTGTTCTTCTTCTTGTCATATCGTTTCTCCAGTTTATTCCACGCTTCCGTGTAATTTGCTTCAGTGAGGGGTAAATGACGTATCAAGTTGGCGGCATCCCCTTTAAGGAAACCTTTCAAGTATTGGAACTTGTGCACATTTGACAATGCTTCGTTTTCAGCAATTGACGTGGTGAATTGATCTTGAAACGACTGCCATTTTGAGTAATCTCCATAAAAAGGTTCAATTGCGACACGTGGGAGTCGTAAATCTGTGCCTGGGTAGGCAGATCGATCACCATCATATCCTCCTCTACTCACAGATACATTATTTGAAGCAGCTGCGATAGGTACTATGCTCGGTGTTCGGATATTTAGCATATGCCGCAATGCGGCCATTGTGTCATAGTATTTATCTTCGAAATCTTCTGACTCTATTATTTGACCAGGGTGGATTGAAAGTTGAGTTTCGACATCATGAAATTCATGCCATGCGTCTCTCAACTTTTCTATGCGTGTTTCAATTTGTTCTTTATTTATCGCTTGACCAGTTTCATGATCAACGGCCACCCTGTCCGTAAATTTTTTTATATTTGTTACTGTAGCCTTAATAAACCCACGCTTCTTTACTAAAGTAGCTGTATCAGCCATTTTGAATAATTATTTTAATTTATTCCCAACAATCAAACAGAGTATACAACAAATGCGTTTTTAAATATACAAAACCACTTGGCCCACAATGTTGATTTTTGAAGGTTGATATATAGATAGCAGTAAAGATGCGTGAAAATAATCGACTTTTTATACAACAGCAACGTTTGAATAGGGAATTAAAAATTCCCGGGTTTCGGCACCAAAAATGTCGTGTGATGATGATAAAAACAATTTCATTTACCACAACACTGACACGTCACTCAAAATAATTTTACTATCGAATGTTTAAAGCAGTATAACCTGATATAATTTTAGATCACTAAACATTCGATGTCACTTCACAATTGTTTTTGCACTTCGATTTTAAAATGAAATAGAAACCTCAACAATAAAATATATCGACACAGAAAGTTTTTATTTTATTTAATTTATAAAATTGTATTTATTAAACAATTGAAATTATTCATTAATTTATTAATTTTAATATAGTTTAACAATGATATATTTAGCTTGTATAATTTTTGGTTGAACTTACTCATTCTATGAACGCCAATCGCAAAGAGAGACAAATTCTCAAATTTCATCTTCCAGTACAGTGTACTAATCAATTATACCATAAAGTCATGTAATCTTCGTACTATAAAACATAGAACAGCCAACTGAACAACAATATCTCTGCAAGCATTATGTTGCGCTTACATGTAGTACATAATGATTAGTACATAATTAACTTAACAATGTAAACTTAAGAAAATATGAATTTTTGGCATTCGTAATTAAATTAACAAATGACTTAGAGTTGTTCAATTTTCGGTTTACTTTCAGGCATAAACAAGTATCAAGTTAGCAAAATTAATCTAAAGTACCATTATGATTTACAAGTGCTTCAAATTTGAAAATTAAAATTAATTTAAATCAACATCACTTTCAGATAAAAAAAACTTTCAATATAATGACAGTTGTAAAACGAAGTCAATTTCAAAAACATTTCGAAACGATTTCAGTTTAACTACTCATAAGTTTCCGATAATATTAAGCTATCAAGAATGGTGGCCCTATTACTAGTCTGCACTTTGAATAAACACTTTAGCACTTCACTGGTTAAAATAAGACCTGTCCGATATGGCGATTTAGAACTACTCGTATACATATATACAAATCTTGATCTTTCCAGTCTGCTTACAACAGTGAATGTGGTGCATAAATTTCGGAGTAGTATATTTCGAGATGTTTGCACTGTGGTAGTGTTTAACTACACAGAAAGAAAAAAAACATTAGTTTTGAAATAAAAACCGTAAAATCAAATGTAATGCTACATGATTTTTCGCCAAAAGGAAAAATTTTTAATTTCAAAGACTTTTGTTTTTTATTTCGAATGTCATTTACAAATTAAACAACTTATTTTTAAATTAAAAATCATTGTATTTTTTGTTTTCATTTTAGAAATTTAGGTATTTGAATCAAAACCAATATTTTTATTTTGTTATTTCTAAAATTTTTATTTTAAAACTATTCAGTTTTTATCTTCAAATAATGTTATTTGATTTGAAAATCATAGAATTTTTCTTTTAAATTGCAGACTTTTACTACTCAAAAATTAAATTTTTATTTCAATTGTCGAAATATTTACATTAAGATTTAAGTTACATTTGAAACAAAAATTGGTATTTTCGTTTCTAAAAACATGTTTTTCATTTTTAGAAAATCAGCTTTTCTTTTAAAGGTACAACATTTTTTAATATTAAAAATAAAACATTTTTGAAATAAAAAATTATATTTTTACTTTAAAAATCATGAATGTTATTTAATTTTATTTCAAAATTTATTTTATTCATTAATTACAGGATGAAACAACATAATATTATACATTTACATATATTCATATTACAAATAAATGACATTATTTACATATTTAATTTAAATTAATAGTTTTGTTTCTTAAGTAATACTTTCCGGTAGCTACTTTTTATACGTTCAACGGTCGACTTGAGAAATATTCAATCGGAAACAGTTTACTTTGCCAGGATATTGTTTTTCAAAATCAGCATCAATCTGTAGAAAAGGTTGAAAAAGATAAACATCAAAATTATTAGTATAAATACATATGAATACTTCAATTCACACACAAACCCACACATACACAGTTCTGGTCCAATTCCAGTTTTATATAATGGCCATTGTTTGAATAATTCTTCATTATTGAAATTCGTTACATCTTCTTTCCTCAGATAATAACAGCTATTCCACTGATTTAAAACTTCACTTAGAGGTTTATTTCATCCATTGTAATATATCAAGATTTAGCACAATTTTCACCAGTGATATTCCTCTCAAGTTAATGTTCAGGTTCTACAGAATTATTTGGCTCAAAATTTGGAGATAAACAGGTTCTGTAGGTCTTATTGTAGTGCTTACTATTGACATAAGCATAATAAAGCTTGCCTGATTGCCGTTTTCTGTTACCCATTGATGACGACTTTCCTGAACAATAATATCTATGTTTCCTAGAGTGAAATTTTTAATAAATTAATGCGAATTTTTACTATCAAGCCATGTTTCATCGAAATATAAATTAATTTATCAAACGTGTTACATGACTAATAAATTTGGATCAACAGCTTCGATCAAAAATTAAATTATTATTGTGCTCAAATACCTTAGCTTTAATCAATAATTGCAGGGATATAAAATTATGGTAATAATGAGTTTTTTTAGTAAAAGCATTTCAAAATATATACCAACAATTGCATCCTTAGGGAATTGAGCAACAATATCCTCTGCTATATTATAAAAATCACTGAATAGCATTTTTTGTGAAAGTAAACAATTTCCATAGTGATTTTAGTCATTTTTTAGCGATGTTCATCGGTTAGAACACCATATTCATTATAAAAATATAGTATGTCTTCTCCTTTGTTTTGAAGAATATTTTTGATATCCTGAAATAGTAAAGTTAGCATTATGTATTGCCAAACATTTAATTTATATGTAACTATTTCTCTTACCAGGATGAAGTAGTCCTGGCTGTTCGTTGCTATAGTGGAGTTACTTGGTGTTTTGGTCGAGTTACTTGTGGAGTAACCGGTTTGATTTTTATCCAGCCAAGACTGAACTGCAGAACAATTTGTTTTTCGCGGAATTCCACCCTTAAACCAAATGCATGGTCTGGAATCAGTTCCTTTAGATCATTCCTATCCAAATAACGAAGCCGCTCACGGTTAATTTGTTTTCCTTATAGTCTAACAGTAAAATTTATAAAATATGAAACAAGCTTTGATTTACCTTTTAAAAATTGCGCAACACCCACCCGTACATTAAATTTCTTCCAAAGCAGCTTGTAGCTCTTGATCATCTACCATCGCGTCGCCATTCTGTATGGACTTTTGCATGTAACCACTATCAGTTCTTCTGCATGTAACTATATACTTAATGCATATAACAGGAGTTCTGCATTTTTAGGTAAACCAGTAAGAAATGAAGAAAAAACATTTGCCCAAAAACTTTCGTTCATCCAAATATAATTGAATTTGATACTAACGTTTATTTCGTTGTTTATTATATTAACTTCGTCAGGATATGAACCCACCTCCTCCGAATTAGAAATATCTACAAGCTGGTTAATTTTTAATATGTGCGTGTACAAACTAAAAAATTATTAAAATAATGCAGTACTCTTTAACATTATGAAACGAAAGCTTCGAATAATTCCGAAAATCAAGTACGTTATAATATAATTATTTACAGGTTACCGTTAGAATAATTTTAGAAATTGTAATTGATTTTACGTAATTATCACAATTTTCACTGTTTTCTATTTTTAACTATTTTAGACTAGAATTTATCGCATCACCACATTCACTTATATCACACGTTATAATGAAAAGTTAAGTTGTACAATAAACTGATTACCTATATGGTGAAAAAAAAATATGATTCTTAGGTTGAAATTTATAATAATTGAACTAAAATAAAATGTTTTAGCATTAAAAATTAAAAGTTTTACTATCAAAAATTATTTCTCGAACTAACAATTTTTTTTTTTTAATTTTAAAAATAAACCAAATTCTATAAAAAAAAAGTATTTTAAAAACTTAAGTTTTTAAAGTTAAATAAAATATAACCTTTTTGATTTAAAAACCAATTTATTTGAATTTGACATTTTTTTCAACAATTTAATGCAAACTATTGATCTAGAAAAAGAAAATATGGATCTCTTGGGGAGGCTGCAGAAAATGGAGCAATCATTTGCCAAGCTAAGCGAAGAAATTGAGTATCTTAAGCGAGAGAATGAACTTCTAAAAATGAATCGGGATGCTAAAGAATATAGTGAATCAGAGAGTATTGAACCAGAGAAACTCAACTACCTCACTGATTAGGATGAATTAGAAAGGGAAACGGACTGGATCCTAAAGAAGAAAAAACAGTCCAGGAAGGCTAAGAAAAGAAAAGCTGAATCGTCACCTGAGGTTGAGCAACTAAATGGTAGTGGAACTTCAAGTACCGAACCGAAAGTTGTCCAACCCAAGGTCAACCAACCAGAAGGTAGTATATCTACCAATAACATTGCAACAAAAATGGCGCAACTGAAAGAAAAACCACCCCCACCAATAAATATTGTGGGCGTGAACTGTTACCCAAAAATTCAGTCTATAATGAAATCAGTTACTGACAAAGAGTATAAAGTAACAGCGCTAAACAATGACGTTTAGAAAATTAATACTCTGGACTCAGAATCCTATAGAACATTATCTATGAAACTGAATGCTGAAAAGTATCAGTGGTTTACATATGAGAACAAACAGGTTCGACCTTTCAAAGCTATGGCAAGAGGTTTGCATCACACTTGCTCAACTCAAGAAATAATGGAAGACTTACAGAATAAAGGCCTTCAAATACTAGATGCTGTGAATATTGTTAAAAAAGAGAGAACAGAAAACCAGGAAGGAATCTCAACTCTCAGAAAAAGGAGAGTCCCTCTTTTTATGCTGGTATTTGATAACAAAGAGAATGTTCAAAACATTTATGGTATAAAATCAATTCTTCACATGAAGGTCAAAATTGAACCAATGAGGAGAACCAATACACACATACCCCAATGCAAGAAATGTCAGGGATTTAATCACACCCAAAGATATTGCAGCCGGGATCCGAGATTTGTAAAATGCTCAGGTAAACATATTACCCAGGCATGTACTATAGGAGAGATGGGCCAGCTAAGTGTATAAACTGTAAGGGTCAACATCCGGCCAATTATCGAGGCTGTGAGGTTGCCAAACAACTACAAAAATTAAGAGATACATCACGAAAACTACCACAAAATCATGAAATTCGAAGGATTCAAACTTCAAATCAGATGGATCAAAATCCACAACCAAGCAACGCAGGGCAAAGAAGAATATTTGCTCAGGAAGTAAAAGGCTCAGGTTCAACTAAATATACGGGCTCTGAAAATAACCGAATTATAGAAAACATTATGATCAGCATTGAAGCTATTACAAAGCGACTGGATGACCAAAGTAATCTGACCAACATGATCTTTGATCAACTGAAGAAAATGCAACTCCCACAACGCAATCCGATAAAAAATGTTAAGTTAGAACTCAACTTTCAGAATAGCAATCTGGAATGCGAATGGGCTTATGCAACACATTCTAGAAATAGAAATATTTTTAAATACAAAAAAAATCGACATTTTCCTAATATCTGAAAGCTATTTTGTTAAATCTTCATTTGTTAAAATCCGGGGTTATATCTTATATCATTCCATCCATCCAGCGGAAAGAGCAAGAGGTGGCTCGGCATTACTAATAAAAGAAAATATAAAACACTATGTAGAAACAAAAATCGAAGAAGAATTAATGCAAGTCGCTACTGGAAGGATTCACATTAAACAGACAGCTTACCGTCTATGCAAAATACTGTTCTCCTTGGAATAACTTGAAAAGGGAGGACTACATTAAACTATTTAAATCACTAGGACGTGATTTTATTACTTGAGGTGAGTTTAATGCGAAAAACACCTATTGGGGATCTAGACTTACGACGTCAAAGGGTAAAGAATTGCTTCAAGCAGGTCAGACATCAAAATGTGAATTTTACTCTGGTGGTTCCCCAACATACTGGCCAAGTGACGAAGCTAAGATACCGGACCTAATAGACTTTTATGTAGCAAGAGGTATATCTCAGAACTACATTCACATTGAAAACAGCAACTCTCTAGTATCGGATCACTCACCGGTTATCATGACAGTCAGTGAAACGGTAATTCAAAGGGAAAGTGCACCCAGATTAACAAATTCAAAAACAAACTGGGATAAGAAATTCTCGACAGTTGGAAAACGAATTGGAACAACTCAATGAAGTAATTCACTATGCTGCGTTGGCAAGTACCCCCACTTTACAAATGAAAGTTAGAGAGTTGGTAAGAGAAAATCGACGGGCTCGTAAAACCTGGCAAATTAATCGAACACCGGAGAATAAAACAATTCTTAACAATCTATGTAACAGTCTTAAATCCCTTCTTAAAGAAGTTATAAATGAAACAATCAACAGATATTTAGTTAGCCGAACTGATGAAAAAAATTCTGATTATTCACTGTGGAAGGCGATGAAGGGACTTAAAAGACCAAAAATTCAAGTACCTCCACTTAAAAAGGATGATGGGACCTGGGCAAGAGGTCACAGAGAGAAGGCTGATTTGTTTGCGGAGTATCTCCAGGAAACCTTCCAACCGCTACCAAGACAAACTGCCAATGAAAATATAATGCCAATTCACAAGCTGGATGAGTTTGATATACAACCAGTAACTCTCAAAGAACTAAAAGAAGAAGTGAAAAGTAACATGAATGTTAAGAAAACCCCAGGGTATGACTTGATTACTTGCCAAATTATCAAAGCTCTACCAGACAAAGGATTTCGTAAGCTACTACACATAATCAATGCAACCTTTCAACCGTTAAAATATGTTCGGCATCAATGGAAAGTAGCAGAAGTAATCATGATACCGAAACCTGATAAAATAACGATAAAAAATCATACAGGCCAATTTCTGTTTATGTCAAAACTTTTTGAAAAATTATTACTAAAGAGACTTAAACCAATAATTGAGGACCGACAACTAATTCCTCCACATCAATTTGGATTCAGAGAAAAGCATTCTACAATTGAACAGGTGCATAGAATAACAAATATAATTGAAAGAACGTTAGAACATAAAAAAGTATGCTCAAGCATATTCCTGGACATCGCGCAAGCATTCGATAAAATTTGGCACAGTGGCCTGAAATACAAACTGCATAGAGATCTGCCGAGGCAATTCTACGCCATTCTAAGATCTTATTTATCCAATAGACATTTTCGAGTGAAATATGAGGATGAATACTCTGAGCTAAAGAAAATCTCTGCCGGTGTCCCGCAGGGGAGTGTATCAGGACAAATCCTGTATTTACTATATACAAGAGACATACCAACCACAAATTAAGGAACCATAGCCACCTTTGCAGATGACAGAGCAATTATGGAAATTGGAAGTAATGTCGCCGATGCAACGAGCAAACTCCAGAGGATGACCGATGCGGTTTATAACTGGACAAAGCGTTGGCGAATCAAGCTTAATAAAACAAAATCCACGCATATTAACTTTACAGATCAAAAGTATTACCATCTACCTAAAGAAATTAACCCGCGACACGTGCCATATGTAAATACAGCTAAATATCTTTACATGACCTTCGACACCAAGCTCAAGTGGAGAGAACATGTCAAAATGAAAAAAGAAGAATTTAACAGAAAGTTCAGAAAAATGTATTGGCTCATAGGTAGAGGCTTTGAGCTTACAATTCATAATAAGCTGCTGCTATATCGGCAAATTCTGAAACCGATATGGACCTACGGTATACAACTCTGGGGATGTACCAAGCAAACAAACGCCAAAATGATACAGACGTTTCAAAACAAGATTCTTCGTAGCATCGTCAATGCTCCGTGGTACATAAGAAATGAAGACCTTCACAGGGACCTTCGGATGGAATACATCAAAGATGAAATAAAAAAGCATGCCACAAAACATGAAATAAGGCTCCAGCAACATGGGAACCCCTTTATTCGTCATATGATAGATAACCCTATTGTTGAAAGAATACTCCAAAGAACGAGGTCACTTGACCTAGTGAACTTACCAAATTAAAATTAGTAAATAGGTTTAATTAATTATGGGACTAACCAGTGGGTTACATCCCAACAAAAGTGAATTGTAATAGAAACATAAAAATTTGTATTTGAAAGAAAAATTGCTAGATGAGCGCAGTCTCAGTCGTAATAAAATAAAGCAAAAAAAAAAAAAACAATTTAACCATTTAAATCAAAAAAATGATTTACAATTTTTTTTTAAAAGACAATAAACATCATTTTTTTTAATTTAACTTTATTTTTATTTTCAAGTAATATTTTAAGTTTTTAAATTTTGACGATTTTTAATTTTTTTTTAAATTCAAAATCAAAATTTTTTTCTGTGTAGTTGTTCGATCCACACGCTGTATTTCATTATGTCGATTAGCTCGTTGTATGGATCTCGTAACTCCTTCTCACTTACTATGATTACCACTTGGGGCAACGAAGAGATAACATTTCTCGCTCGAGAAAAATATTCTCTTCCAGCCACTTCTACACATCGTTTACTCCAAACAGTCATCGTTTACTCTAACCATTGACTAGTACGACTTTTATTGTATTGATATTAAGGCATATTCATCATAATATATTGTTCATCACTTTTGGAGGTTACGCTTCGATCTCTCCCAATTTTATTTTATTTTAATAGGTTGTACTCTATACTTGCGTCTCTCCATTATATATTCTTTTTACAACTTTTATTTTTGTTGTTAGATTCATACCGTTTTCGAGTGTAGACAGGGGTTACTTCGGCTTGTATTGGAGATTCCATTCTAGATTCAGTTTATTGTTCAAACCGAGGTCTTCGCTCACATTGAAAATTTGATTTGATTTGATATTCATTCCTCGATATATTTGATTACTGGTTGACTTGTATGTATTGTCTAGTGGTGTTACCAGTCTAACCCAAAGCATTTCCGATTCGGCTCAGATACATTTTCTTTATTAAAAATGTCTATAACAGTTTCCAAAATAACCGAAACGCTATGTAATTTATCAGTTTCTCTACTCGAGCTACAAGCCTATTCTTCTGAGGTCATTTCGTTTTGGTTTTCTCCTTATAAAAATACCAGATTTAGAAAACATAACTAATTTTACTCTGGGCTGGTTCTAATTCGAATACCGAGAATACGAATATTCGACGAAAATTTGTCATTTATGTATTATCATATTCTTCTTGAAGACTTTCAAAATTATAAATCTTTAGCACTTTTTTTCATTTCTACATTGAAATATGGTGTCACTACATTTGAAGGACAGACTTTTGAAGTACGAAGTGACTTGTAATATTCATAACAGATGACTTTGGCATAACAAACGACTAATAAAGAGATAAAATGAAGTGACTTGTCAAAAATCACCTGAAATGGCATGACACGATTATGGGAATTGAAGTAACTATCTGCACATTAGGACTAACATGATTGGCCTATAGATTTATAGAACATCATATAGATGTATTCATTTAGATCATCGATAGTAATTAGATATTAGGCTTCAACAAAACACTTTCAACTGACTTACTCGTATGATTAACTATTTCACTACTTTGATCATCACAATATTATTATAAAACTCTATTTTGACTTAGTGCATACGTTTAATAAAGCGTTCTCTAATTCAAGTGTCCTAATTTTCGTTAAAGATTACGTCCATATTGGATTCGTGGGAAGTTTGTCCTAAACGGTCCTAAAATCCACCAATAAATATTGAGGACAATTTTAGGAAAAACTTCATATTTCAATATAGCAATATGAAGTTTTTCCTAAATACTAAATGTGTTACTGACGATGAAATATTAGTACAACTTTTAATTGAATTTGCCGAAATGTTGACATTTTTCAAACAATCTGAAAGTAAAATAAAAATAATACTGAAATTGTAAATTTTCATAATTATTTTTGAATATACGCAGACGGCTAACACTTCTGCAATCAAAAATTACTAATGGTTTGAGGAATAAAAAAATCAATACACAACCATTCTTTGATCGTTCTTTATCATAATCAAAGATTTTCATGAATTTTTGTTCATGATTTTTCGAATAAAATAAAAAGGTTACGACACCTGGATTGATAATTTTCTACTCAGGTCTGACCTGAACTTTTCAAAACAAACTAGTTCTTTGAAAAATCTAGGTGAATTTTCTTTGAATAAAAGATAAAGGTTACCTCACCTGGAATGGCAATTTTCTAACCAGGTCTTCCTTTCTAGCGAAGTCCGAGATTCATACCTCCTCGTGGTGCTTCCTGGGTTGCTCCAAATGAATCAGGCATATAGTGGAGAAAATCATCAAAAATTTTAAATTTAGGTAGCCGGTTTCCAAAAGTTGCGGCCAGACCTGATTTGAAAATTACCATTTCAGGTGTGGTAACCTTTTTCTTTTACGCAAAGTAAATTCATGAAAATCTTTGATTTCTAAGTAAATTGTCACCCAAAAACATTTAATTTGTTATCTTACAGGAATACAAAATTTTCATTCCAGTATCTATGTTCATATTATCTCCTGGATATATTGTTATTAGTTACATGTAAAATGTATATTTTCGATGAAAAATGAAACATAGCGCGCATCTTATAAATATTTATTATGTTCTAACGTTTCATTTATAAATTCATATTGCTTTAACGAAAGCATAATTGCATTTCGACTAAATGAAGATTTTTTCACGTTTTGGTTAATCACTACTACATTCTCAATATTAATGTTTTTGTTGTTGGGTTAGGAAAGTTAGCACAAACTTCCAATACGTCGTATTGGATATTGTTTTTTATATTCCTGTTCAGTAAAGTTAGAAATTTTATAAATTATTAAAATTTATAATCACCCTTTTGAATGTACGTTGCTATTCTTCGAATTGCTGATAGATTTTAATGAAAATATATTTTGCATGGTTTAAGATTGCCAATAAAACAAAGAATCGCATGAAATGAAAGATATATCGCTACAGCTGAAGAGACTATAAGACAGGGTTGAAATTTATTGACTCTACGACTTTCACAACAATTAAAATGTATGATGTTCTTTTCATGCTGCAGGTGCCATCAATTATAACTTTTTACGATTACGTTACATATCGATGACTAGTGATTATTTTTCGAAAACATGGCTGACATCATAATAAAATTAGTAATAGCGAGATAGTGCTACGAGCCATTTTATTTTATTTTAAAGTTAGAGCACTCTTTATGCAATAAGATAATTACTAATGAGGTATATACAATCTAGCATGTGCCTGTCTAGTACAGTTACTTATTACAATTTTTAAGAGCATGTCCAATTTGTTTATCCTTTTCTCTACAGTTGGCTTCTCTATATATAATAGTATCCGTAAGCTTCGTCTCAATGGTTGTATTTTTATTTCAATACAGCTTCTCCTTAATGAACAGAACCACTACGATAAATCCGCGCCTTGTTAAAATATTCATTCTAAATCTTTTCACATAATCTTAAACTTCTTCTATACTTAGTATATAATCCTCATTATGCATATTTTAAAAATCATTCTTAAAATTGATTCATTCGTAAATGAAAGGATTGTGCTACAAGGATCTATGAAAATATTTGTACCAATCCAATGTTCCCATTTTGTACGTTACTTAATAATAACGGTATCTCAGCATGTGAAAAATTATATCAGCTTTAGCATCATGTAAGAACACTCTGTCAGTACAATAATTGCTTGCATGGGTATTCTATCTTTATGACGTTTTGCATTCAACTTGAACTTTTTTAAATTTTGTTAGAAATCAATTATAGAAAGTAAAAATGAAATGCTCAATGTCTTTAATTTTTGTCCCTAATTGGCTAAGTCCATTCCCATATTGAGTGTGTTTCAATATTAAAATATGAAATTACGCACGCCTTAAAATAGAGGAGTAATTCTTTCCAAGATAATGTATGACAGTAACTTGTATGCTGTGCAAAGTAGAGCTACACCGCGATAATTCTCGCATTTCAAGCGATCACCTTTCTTGAATATTTGACATAACGCGGCTATTTTCCATTCTTCAGACTTAACTACATTTCGCCATACCAATCGAATAAGGTCGATATGGCACTTCCATTCATTATAGGTACAACGGATACAATGAACTATATGAATTGCAGTCTATATTTTTATCCTCAAATATAGTTTGTGATACATGTAGAAACATTAAGTAAGGGGGGAAAATGTTCACGCCGCGTTTCGAGTACCACATCGACGTTAACACAGTCGTTTCCGTTGTAATCCCGAATGGCAGTTGACCCAGATCTTAAGGTATCGTGAAATCCGGTGACTCCTTTAAAGAAATCACGTAAGCTACGCGCATTGCTGAGTTGTTGTACTCTTAAGAGCTTAGCTTTACACCATTCCCGCTCCTCCTGCCTACAAATTCGTTTAGCTGCTCTCCTACCTAGAACTGATTTATTTCTTTTTGCGATTGTAATCCGAGTCTTCATTTCATTCTGTGCTATATTTCGTTGCTACTTCGAGCAACGTTCGAGACGATACTTCATTAAACCGTAAATCCGTTAAACCGTATTATATTGAAAATTATTGAAAATCTTAAACACTGCCCAAACACTATTCACTTGAACAGACTGGTTATTAGATCGCTAAATGCCACTGTTGACAAGAAATTTATATTTTCGTTGCGTTTCTTCATTTATCAGGCCTTCGCAGGAGAATTGCGTTTTATATTCCCCTGCCTGTCTTCCCTACATGTCCATCGTAGCTTTGAAGTAACCAGATAAGAGTCACTGCCTACGATCTCACGTCTGGGACAAACGACAAACCGAAATCAGGTCAATTTGGCTTCGGGATGTTTTACGTGGATGTGTTCATGTTTCCAAATCGATGTTTTTATGAGGAAATAAGGTACTTGCCACTTTGAGATCATGAGCGATCGCAAAGTTCATCATTGTTTCCCTATTTTCGGCCGTAGTTTTGGGTTAGGAGTACGGACCTATATTTTTACATAAGTCGGTCCTATTTCTGCTAGCTCTAGCATTAAAGGCACTAATCATATTATCCACAATTATTGTAAAACGAGTCTTTATCTTGGATTTGACTTACATCAGTGGGCGCATGTACACAGATATTTGACAGGTTGGGTAATCTAACCTGCAAGTGAAGCATACACATTCGAATATCAACTGCTAAAAAGTTCAACGCAACCTTTGTAACCTGTTCCAAATGAGAAATTCAACTCCGAGATTTCCGAGATCATCTGCACTGTGTTGCAATGTATAGCCTTGAGACACATGTTCTCCACTTTTAGGCCATCGAGTTTTGGAGAGCTACGAGTTCCAGCCGTCCAACACGCCAGGTTTTCTAGGTAACTGCACGTTCCACGTGCCGATTATGTATTTCGTGTCCGACAACTTAAGCGTGGGTTCATAGTTATTTTGGCGGTATGCAATATTTTTTGTTGTGAGATTTTCAACATTATATTTTTTTTATGGATGCGGGGTGTCAGCCCAGTGATCCAACCTGATTTAGTCACCTCCTACGACAAGCTCGGAATACTGTGGTGGTATTCTATGGGCCTTATGTTTCGTTCGATGCCTATCCTCAATAAAGTATAATGTTAACACAACGTTCATAATGACAATTCAATTACTTCTACAAAATTTAACTTTTGTTAAAAAACCAAATGTAATCGAGTGTTTAAAATATTTCAGAGTAATAATGAATATACATATTATGCATATGCAAACATAAAATATTGTTCAACCAAATTATTTTTATCTGCACTACATGAGTTTATGCTCATAAAAACTCGGATAAACTACTTTGCATTAAAATTTTACGTAATAATTCATTACTATTATTTTCCTATTTAGTTCTCATTAATTACAATGCATATAGTCTTATAATTAAAAGTGAAATAAATAATTATTGTAATTAAATTCCCATTTTTTTTAATTTAGCTTCTTGTTTAAAGCTTTTTACACTCGTATAACGAATAATTTTTTGCCTATAACAAGATTCTCGTTGAAAGTCTCGATGCGATAACATTAATGGAATATTTATCATATTATATATAGCGTGAAATGGAGAAGCTTTATAACTGCATGCCAAAGCTCATTCGTCAACGCCAATATAATATTGCGGGTAATGTATGCATGTTTTTCGAAAGTACACTACTCGTCGTCACGTTGTTAAATTGAATTAAAAATTACACTCTATAAAATTCTACATATTATAGAGTTCGTCGTTCATTTACACACAATATGCTCACTATGGTTAAGGCTGAATCGAAGTAATTACTGTTTAATGTGTATGGAATGAAGACATAATAATAATATTTTTTTAGTTCCGAGAACAGCAGCAGCATAAAAAAGTTTACAAATTATAAATTTAAAGTTGGATAATTGTTTTATAAAAAATAATATGTGTACAGCAAAACAGCTTCTAAAAAGCTTTTATGTTGTTATTTGTGTGTTTTATATATTTCCGTTTTTCGTCTATTCTATGTTCATACATTTATTTTAACTCTATAGTTGTACACAGACAAATGTGTTTCCAATGGTGTCTTCTTTATGTGTGAATCGTGTATGGCCATATAGAAGATTCTTCTCAACATTTTTAACTTATATTTTTTATGTTGACATTTTTTTCTCTATTTCTACTTTTTAGATACGTGTCTATCTATATACAATTGAATGTCTAAGTGTTGTGTTCGATTCGTAAAGCAAGTCGTTCCCATGTTAGCCTGTTAATACGATTAGTTTGGAGCTGAAAGTAGTATTTGTTTTAAAGTTACTTATATACATAAACGAGTGTGTAGACTTACTATTACGATAACATTGCGACATCGAGTACAAGAGTTTAAGTTATTACAGGATATATAAACATCCTGAGCTCAAGTTCGTGCCATTAGAATTGTAGAAATAATATTGGTTATGCTATCACTTCAGAATCTATGTTGATACAAGAAAAATTCTGTAAATTAATGTTCAATATACTTTTGAAATCCTCTTATCTCTATATTTATCACAAAATTCACAATTAACCAATATAATTAGAGCTTCACTGTTACCTGAGTCAGCAAAATCTAATATTTGTTTACACTGATTTTAATGAGATAGGATGAGCTTGACTGACACCATACCGGATTTGAAAATTTCAAATAGCATATGTATACTTGAACTCTGAAGAGTTTAGCTTTTATTACAAGGAAAAGCTTGAACAAATTGGACAAATGTTGAAAACAATTTTCAAAATGGTGAATCATCTACCCAAACTGTTACGTGGAGAATTCAGTTGAAATAACATGCCTATACAAGGCAATTTGTGAATCAAATTTGTAATGCGCATGTTCGTCTAATTGAATTTGCATTTACAGCGGGTACAATTGAGAAAAATTGTAGCTGTTGTTCAAAATGTCTCTGAGCATCTATAAAGATCAACTCACCATCGTGCTCAAGAATTCAACACTTTACACAGTTCTGTGATAACAATTTTTCATAAAGACGTCGATCTGAAGATCTACAAAGTTCAATTAGTGCAGGAGCTAAACCGAAATGATCATTCGTAACGTTTTTGGTTTGCTAATTGGAATCTTTTTCTTAAGCATTTTTACCTAAGAGGCTATGTCAACAAGCCAATTTATCACATTTGGGTTCGGAAAATCAACGCGTAATCATAGAGAAGCCAATGCATCTATAACGAGTAACTGTTCGATGGATTTGAGACCGGTATCACCATTAGTCCATTGTTTTTAAAATAAGCAAGTAGCCTGCAGGGAGCATTATCGAGCCACGATACTTGAGTTTTTGTTATCCAGAAATCAAAAAGAGCACATACATGCCAATTGATTTCAACGTTACGGCGCACCTTCCCCTACAGCAAATGAAATAATCAATGCACACTGTCTTCGATGATCGAATAATTAGCCGTAACGGAGATCACAATTGATGAGAATTTGACTTTTTTTGTAGAGAGTCGTTAATGATTAGTGTTAGACTAAGTATTAAGGTCTATCCAACACTTGACAGATAGTTTCACAGTTGCCATTGTTGAAATTAGGTTTGCAATAACCCATTCTGTTATTATAAAACCAGTTATTGACATCGCTTAAATTTAATTGCATTCCTTTATGGCAATTTCTAATCTTTTTATAATGGAACAAACCACTTTGAAAAATATTCATCCGACTTTAAATAAGGCGCCAAAATAAATAACAAACATTAGTCACCATCTTATTCATATTTATATATATGTAGTCAATCTTAAAAACAAATCGAAAATCATAAAATAATTTTAATTAATTAATAAATATAATTTTAAAAGAAAGTCTAGATTAAAAAGGTGCTTTAGTTAACATACACCTGTAAATAGTCGTATGCGCTTCATTCAGAACTATATATGTTCAATTTTTAGATGAATGGTAGCATCATATAGATATTTCAGAAATAATCGCATGAACCATTGTTCTTCTATCAGGAATGGCTCCAGATATCTTTATATAAAATGATTTTATAACTTGATCATTTATTCGTTACCTTTTATCTACTAATTATTTTTCTGATTGGTGTTTATGATTTCAAGCTTTTAATACCAATGAAATGCTTGGTGTTCTTAGCTTAGTGACAATATCTCCAACCTTGTCGATTATTTCCTTATGAGCGTTTACTTTAAGAACATTGACGTATAATAACTTAAACCTTGATAAAAATCATAAAAAAGGTTTCAAATCATTCGAAAAATAAAAGAAGACTTAAAGCTTCATGGTACCGATCTTTAATGACTGTAATAAAAACCTAACAGTTTAATCTTTCATTTTCCAGAAAAAATTGAGATACATCGTATTGTATTTGTAATTTTTATTAAATGCATAAGAATAATTAAAATATCAAATAAATATGCGGGGGGATACTCGTATAATAAATTTTAATATTTAATTATTTTTATCTTAGATGGACGATTTTTGCTTATTCTCTACATGGCCTTAGTGAGTTTTTTATTTAAATATGACGATAATAATGTATAGTTTTTCTCCAATCCTCAAACTTATTGATTATTGATTTGAACCTTAAAGTAATGGGCTATCCAGTAATTAGTCCGAACAAATTATGCACATCGCAAATTAGTGTGCTAATGCGCTCTCAGAACCTCCTCAGAATGAAGTTTTTATTTATTTATAAATAAGTCTACAAATTCGACTTGACATTAAAAATGACGTAATAGTCAGACTTATAAAATTTTAATTAATAATAATTAAAATTTAGAAGAAGCAAAAAGTTGCTTCAATCTTCGTTTTAAGGTATCCTTGCTAGAAGTAAAACCGAACAGGTGGTTTATCTAATTAAAGCTTTTGCACATCATGTTAATCGGTTCATTAGAACCATAGTTGGTTTTATGGTCATCAATTTGCAGAAACTCATTTCTTCTAAGATGTCTACTGGGTACTTTAATTTGTGAATTTGCCAGTATTGACGATGCGTCAATGTGACCTAATAAAATATTACCAAAAAACGAACACTTAAAATGTCCCCGTCTATTTTCTGGAGTTGATATGTTGTTTGTTTTGCAGCCATCCAGATATGGTGGTAAACGCTCCCAACCGTTTTTTCAAGATAAGTGACGGATAAACTTTTTCTGAATACCCTCTAGTTTACTGATATTTGTATCATAAAATGGACACCAAACAGTAGCAGCATATTTCAATTGCGACCGCACGTATGCGAAACACAGAATCTTGATTGTATCCAGGTCATAAATATGTTCAATCAAATAGAAATTTGATATTTTTAATTCAAAATATTCCTTGTAGTGAAATTTTTTTTTATTTTTATATATCATAAATATATTTCGGCAATCAAGTTGCCATCTTCAGTATTTATTATGAGTTCATAATAAATACTGAAGGTAATTGAACAGGTTATTTATCTGATTAGCTATTTATCTGATCAATGTCGATGTATTGGATGTGATTGCTTAAGTATAATTTAAACCAAGCCACAAAGTTGTTTGAAACCCTAAATTAGTATAACCGTTCTAGTGCTTTACAATGGCTAATGGAGTCAAACGCCTTGGCAAAGTGTGTGTCCACCACGTCAACTTGCTTGTGGCTTTCAATAATTTTGATTGTGCTGCTGGTGAATTCATTTAGGTTTGTAGATGTTGATCTCTTAGGCATGAACCCATGGTGGTCCGGTGAAACATTTCGAGGCACCGCTTCTTTGAAGTAATTACATATTACAATTTAAAATAATTTGGGTATAGATGAAATCGACGTTATACCACTATAACATGATTCATCACTTCTATCCCCAATTTTGAATAGGTAGTGGGTTTATTCTATATAGTTAACTTCCATGTTTTTGGAAACTATCCCAATATCAGCGACTGATTGAACAGCATGCAAAGACGTAGTTTAAACTGGTGTAATTTTTCAGAAAAGAAACAGGTATATGATCAGGACCGCAACCATCGCCGAATGTTTTCAGAGCCTTGTTTATATCTTCTATTGTGATATGTGGTTCTTCAAAGGACAGGTTCCCTACGCTAGTGTGGTGTGGATTTTCGTACTTATTAACGTCTTATGCGGTTTAAAGACAGATTGAAAAAACTCAGCGAACATGTTGGATATGACTTGCGCGTCCGCTGATTTCCCTTCTTTGAATATCATATATGCAGAAAAACCGTTGATTTCACGTTTTGGATAGATAGCTCTATTTAGTAACTTAGGAAGTTGGTCACCTTCTAATGGAGAAAAGTATTGAAATGTGTGTGTAAAAGTCTTTTTAACGCTACTATTGCATGTCGAGGGCTGTCAAACAGTATAATTTTTTTACCCGACAGTTGAAACCAATTTCCATTTGAAAATGTGAAACCTTATGCTTCATGGATAGTTAGTATTTTGTTTAACTCCGGCAGTTTACGTTTGTTAGTTAATTCCCATTTATCAGTCTTCGTAAACATCAAATATAATGTATTCGGCGAAATTGGCATGTCAGTAATTGATTTAAATGGTGAAACGAACGGTGTTAGTAGCGATGTTAGTGGTACAGATGCCGAGATATATATTTCTTTTAATGCGTATGTCACGTCAGCTGGACATATATAAGTTGTTCTTAAATATTTTTAGTAAGTTGATTACATGTTAGCATCAAAAAATCACATATTGACGTAATTAAACCTGTCCTTACCAGGTATTTGATTTTGATCTCCCATAGGATAAACTTTTTCCGACATTCACTCAACCGAGCTACCAAACCTAATAAACCCGCATGAACCATTATGTACTCATCAATATAAACTGTGTTATATTTTTTTCTACCATTTAGAAGATAACAGACACTGGTACGATAAATCGTTTTAATATCTTCATAATTTAAACCAACAACCATGCATTGCGATTCAATTTTCTCTTTTATGTCACTTATGCCATGTTTAGTTGAACTAAGAACGAGATCCCTTCCTAGTAAATGAGAATTTAATATCCAAGTTATAGATTTGCCACAGCCTGGGACTCCTTGGATCGATATTATCTCCGGTTTTATGATTTCCGAGGGCTGAATATCTGTTTAGATTTTCTCCTTGCAGCAGATTTATTTTTCTCTTTTTAATATACATTTAGGTTGCACTTTATTTATTTAATGCTTCATTTTTATACTAAAAAGTAAAAGCACATATGGATGCAACATTTTATTACTTCCATTAGGCATAAAAAATTCTTAAATTGCTTACTGAACAAATCAATACCCATCCCATTTTAAGTATAGGCTCATTCACAATGGGAATGATGTTCATCGCATCATAAAAGCAGACAACATTAAAAAATCTTACTATAATGTCTGTCTCCGAACAACCTGTGTTCAATTTGATTTGAACAATTCCAATTCTCCATTTTAGATAGTTTAATGTCATGAGGTTCTGCTATGCAATAAATAAATTGGTAAACGTTTATAATATTTCAGTGACCCAACTGAATGGATAATTATCTCAACGGAAGAATGTTAAAATTTCTAAATGTAAGTGACGATATTAAACGTGTTTTGTGTCATAATATAAGTATTATAAATTTATGTGTTTTTATTAGAGACCTCACTCAACTTGAATTATTTTTTATTCCACTCCAGCATGTTTTGATTAAAATAAAATCATTAACTACATATCTAAGAACAGGTTGAGCACCTATCAACAATCATTACTCCTAAATATTCCAAAGGCTCAACGACATTTACAACTATAAAAAAAGGTCCCAGGAGTAATATATAATGTAAGTTGGAATAGGTTTTACCCCTGATAACATGATAAGCAACACACCTATATGTTAGTCACACCAGCGTCTAAAAATACGACGAGCGCTATTTATTTTTAAGCCTTAGCGTAACTCATGTAGAAACTGTTAAACAAATCCCACATCGTCAGTAAAATCAATCGAATGTCCTTTTCAGTTTAGTTTGAAAATAATATTGATCGATAAGGAATAAAATTGGTCCAAATTGACGATTTTTAATTTCTCACGCAGGAATTTTTTCTTTTAAAGGGATAACTGAATTAAGTTCTCCACAATGTTTATGTATAGTTTGTAAAGATGGCTTTTCAAATTAATATTGGTTGGCAACTAAGTAATTGCGGATTTCACTCATAGATGGCTTAAATTGAATTTTTAGGTTTGCAGACGTAGTGCAAATATTATGTGCTGTTTATAGTGACGAAGCCTTAAAATAACGGCATTGTCAAAATTGGTTTACCAAATTTCATTCTGAGGATTTTTCATTCAAAGATGACAAACGCTCTGTCGTCCAGTTGAAGTTGATGACAACCTAATCAAAGCAATAATCAAACCAATAATCGATTTGGATCGTCACAGTTCAACACGTGAGATTCCAGAGAAGCCTCATACATGCATTGCAAATCACTTAAAACAACTTGGCTATGTTAAAAAACGTGATACATGAGTTCCTCACGAACTGAAAGAAACGCATTTAACGTAACATTAACAGCTGAGATTTGCTAAAGAAACGTAATGAAAATGATCCATTTTTAAAACTACTGATAATTGGCGATCAAAAATGGGTTGTTTACAACAATATCAAGCGGAAAATATCGTGAAGTAGGTCAGGTGAACCAACTCAATCAACATCAAAAGCTGAAATTCATCAAAAGAAGGTTTTGTTATCAGTTTTGTAGGATAACAAAGAAATTGTCTACTTTGAACTCTTACCACCCAACCGAACGATCAATTCTGATGTCTACATTGGACAACTAACGAAATTAAACAATGCAGTTGAAGAAAAGCGAATTGACAAATCGAAAAGGTGTTGTATTCCATCATGACAATGCAAGGCCAAACACATCTTTGGTCACTCGGTAAAAATTATTGGAGCTTGGTTGGGATATTAAGACACATCCACCATATAGTCCTGACCTTGCACCATCTGATTACTGTTTGTTTCGATCTTTACAAAACTCCTTGAATGGTAAAAATTTCAATAATAATGATGATGTCAAATCGTACCTGATTCAGTTTTCTGCTAATAAAAGTCAGAAGTTTTATGAACGTGGGATTATGATGCCGCCTGAAAGATAGCAAAAGATCATTGATCAAAATGGGCAATATACATTACAGAATAAAGTTATTTGGTTCCATGAACAAATTGTCTTTGATTTTCTAAAAATAATCCGCAATTACTTAGTTGCCAACCTTATAGTTTTAGACAAAAGCAGTTAAATTCAGAAACGTATTTGTATAGTTTTCTATTAAAAATGTAGTGGTTGGACCTCAGAGCAGTAAATAACATGGGTTAAAATGAAGGAAAACGTTATTTTCAATTATATTAAAGGAGCTTTGAGCTGTTAAATTTTTTAGAATGATCTTTGTAAATTGTAGAGAACATTCAATGATCAGATAGTTTATAATCACAAAGTTACAAGGATTCTATACCTAAAACTAGGTGCTCAATAGTAATAGTAAAACCTTCAATAAATAATAATATTCTACTAAATATAACACCTTATAATAAGTGGGTTTTTGAATAAGTGGTGTCATTTTGATAGTTAAAAAAACAAGTATGTATTTCATTGTAACGGAAAGGTATGCCATTAACATTTGAAAAATTATCAACCAAATGGCCTCACGGCTACTCTTGCAGTACCATATCGTTTTCATGAAATTTTCCATGACCAATTCGCACATCCTCGATAACTTCACAAATTCTATTTTTTAAGGTCGAGTATCGATTGTGGAGCATAAGTATAGACCTTATCCTTCACGTGGCTCCAAAGAAAAATGTTCTTCACAAGATTGCCAATTGTGATCACCTCTTCGAGAAATTACACGAAATTGACTGCTGCCCAAATAGCAGGCTATTCAAAATGAAACCTATCATTGCAAAACCCTTTATTACGCAGATGTGAGAAATAAATTATCGACTGTTTATAAGTCAGATATTATTGAATCTTTTCCTGAAAAATAACTAATACCAAAGATGAGCTCTCCATTGCCAAGTCACGTATATTTTAGAAAACAGAATCTTCATCTTTTAAAACCAAAAAATTTCCCAAAAGCAACAAGTTCTAGGTGATATTCTTTCACTTTATTTTGCTAAGGTTATTTTGCTAAGCGCGCCAGGATTTTTAATAAACTGTTCATATGTATTCATTTATATATAGTGGACAAATTATTACTTCCAAAAAACTTTTTATTTACATTAATCAACACCATTTAACGTAGGATAGACTAAACAACATTTAAAAAATCTTACGCCTTTGATTTAAACATATCAGCAGATCGTCAACTGCTACCTTATACTCATTAACACCGAATGCAATAAATGTAACAAAAAATTAAGATTTTTAAGATCTAGAATAATTAATTAGTTTATTTTTCTTCAGTTTAGTGAAGTTTCTTAATAAACCCCAAACTCGAAGCTCTTAAATTTAGCTAAGAACAATCCCATAGTAAAGCGTGAAATATGGTCAAATTTGATGATTGAAAAATAAAAGGGTTGCAAGCACTACTACTGTCTTCGATAGTAGCCATATTTTCAACCAAAAAGTCAACATAAATACAGAGAAAATAAAAAAAATACCACGATTAACGAGCATTTAAGAAGATCATATGGATATACCATTGCTGATCTAACTTCTTATTATTTATAATAAATTTAGGATATTATCACCCAAAAAGGGAAAACGAACAATAGCATAACGAGCATTCTATATGATATGACTAAGAAGCTTAAACTACTAACAGGCCTGAAATGAGATAACTCAATAGCATTACTAAAGTTTTTATTTTTTTTTTTTTACTTTAAAAAAATTGCAGTGCTCGTAAGAAAACTATTGTGCAGTGCATATAATTTTTATAGTGAAGTGAGTACATTAAATGATAAAGACCTAGAACTTGGGTCATTATACTTGATCTGCGTCTGCCCCAAATCGGTCGACAATATTTAAAGTCTGGCTATGCAGGAAAATTCACCCTAATCGAAGTTTGACCCCATGGATTTGGGGGAAAGGGCCATCATTGCAATACACAATAAAGTTAACGCCGTCGGCTCGGGAAAGTCCATTTAAAAAAGGGAAAACTAATCATGAGATCTCCTATAAGCCCACGATGTATCTCTGTAGAAATCTTAGTCAAAACTAAAGAGCCTCACCAGATGAGTAACAGCAGTTCCCAACAAATATCAGTGAATGATTTAAATGATAAAATAATACAACCATTACAAGCTGAATTAAGGGAAGCACGAAATGATATCCATCAATTAAAACTGATGATAGATTAGAGTCACCCACAAAAAAATGATTTTACTATACCTGATTCGAGCGAAGGAGAGGAAATAGTAGCCCACGAAACAGCATGGCTTCTACAAAAATCCATAAAAAGGAAGCAAACATCAGAAAAATGTAATCAAGCAGATACTTCATCAGAAAAAACGGAAAACCTTTCAAATCAAAAAACAAAAACTCAGCCCGAAAAAACATCTCATCAGCAAAGTATGTAGCTTTTCAAAAAATTAAAGAACCTAAAAAAGGTAAACAAATTCCGCCTCCTGTAGAACTAAGCAATGTGACCAATTAATACGTCATTAACAAGTCATTACAGGATAACAGAATCAATTTTCAAGCCAAATTGATGAATAGTAAGCTAGAAACCTAATACCTAAACTCTGGTAGCAACAGTGGCATTCATATGAAAATAAACATACACAACGGATAAGGGTTATGGTTAGAAATTTTCACCAATCATGCAACCCAGAAGATATTAAGAGAGCACTGGTTGAATGAGGTTTTAAAATCCTTGATGTCGTTAACAAAATTAAAAAGACTAAGAAAGGGGATGAAGAACTAATAATTCCTCTTCCGTTATTTAAGGTGACCTTCGATAGCAAAGAGGATATTCAAAAAATTTATAAAATAAAACATATATGAGATATGGGTGTAAAAATTGAAGGGCTTATAAGTAACCGTACAATTCCGCAATGTAAACGTTGTCAGAGATATGGCCACACTCAAAAGTTCTGCCAACACGAACCTGGATGTGTTAAATGTGCTGAGAAACATTTAACTAATTCTTGTGAGAAACCCAGGAATACTGCAGCAAAGTGTTCAAACTGATCACAAGCATCCTGCAAACTACCGAGGATGTCTGGTAGCGAGAGAACTTCAAAAAAGAAGAAATAATTTAAGTAAACCATAGACTTTACAAAGAGTCAACCATCAGTATCATTTAGTCATCATGTATGTAAGAGGTGGTTTATCATATGTGCAAGTAGCTTATCATATGTCAGTTCCAGACCTACTTTGTACCCTACTCATTCGAATACTATGATGATGGAAATGATGCTAAATGTTATGAATGCCATAAACAGGCTACAAAGATTGGAGCAGAGAAATTCTGCTTTATTATACTAATCAACTCTCTCAAAATGATATACCAAGAAAACCTGAGAATTGCTATTTGGAATGCTAACGGTACTAAAAATAAAAAGCATGAACTAGAAGCGTTTTTAAAAATGAAAAATATCGAAGTGTGTCTGATATCTGAGACCCACTCCACCAAGCAGTCTTAATTAAAAATTCACGGTTACCATTTTTATGAAACAATTTATCCGGATAACCAAGCAAGAGGTGGAACTGCTGTTATAATAAACAACTATATAAACCACTATGAATGCCAGCATTATCAATTACCCGAAACCCAGCTTACCATAGTAGAAATTGCATCTACCAAGCAACGCCCAAGAGAGGAGCGTTGTATTGCCCACCTAGATACAACCTGAAGAAACCGAACTACTTGAATACCCTACAACATTTCGATGGTAGATTTATACTAGAGGGTGATTTTAATGCAAGTCATGTTGACTTTGGCTCTAGGCTTACAACAACCAAAGGTAACGAACTTAAAAATGCAATATGGGATGTAATGTATATTCCACTGGCAAGCCAACATATTGGCCCACGGATGCAGGTAAAAATCCTGATCTACTGGATTTCTTTATACCAAAATAAGTTTCATCAAATTTTATTGAAGTAGAGGATAATTCAGATATGGACTCTGATCACTCTGCAGTGATACTTTCCTTAAGCGACAAGATAATTAGAAAGGAAACGAGACCAACTCTAGCCAATAAAACAACTGATTGGGCTAGCTTCAGATCTGAAATATAAAACCAGATTAACTTACAAACACGACTTAAAACGATCCAGGAACTAGAAAAAGAGGTAGAAAAGTTAACCAATATCATTCAGATTCCCGCATGGAATAATACTAATGGAACAGTGTCCAAAACCATTGGTAAAAGTTACCCAAGAGAAATTCGGAATCTCGTCTTAGAAAAAAGGAAAGCAAGGAGAAAATGGCAACAAACGAGGAGTTTATCTGACAAGACGATTCTAAATAAGAAATCACAACAGTTTGAGCGAGAAATTCAGAAGCTAAATGAAAAATCATTTGCTTTGTATCTTGAAAAATTGACCGCTGATGAAGATACGAACTACTCACTATGGAAAGCAACAAAAAGTATAAAAACCCCAATTACGCAGATCCCTCTTATTAAGCGAAGTGGGCTAGGCATAACAAAGCAAAAGCTGAATTCCTCTTACAACCCAGAAAGAAGTTACTAGTGAAATACAATTCAATATGAAGTCAGCAAAGGCACCTGGATATGACCTAATTACGGGAGAAATTTTAAAGCAACTACCAAAGAAAGCTATCACTAAACTAACCCACTTGTTTAATGCTGTTGTTAAATAACGTCATATTCCTTCTGCCTGAAAAGTTGCGGAAGTTATTATGTTACTGAAACCGGTAACGAAGCTAAATCGTACCGTCCGATATCCCAGCTCTCTATAATTTCAAACCTAATGGAGAGACTACTCTTGAGGAGAATGAAGCCAATAAGAGAAAGTAGAGACCTAATACCGGGTCACAAATTTGGATGCAGATGCAAACATTCTACAGGTTCACAGAAATCAGGTTCACAGAATTACAGACATTAAAGAAAAGACATTAGAAGAAAAACAAATTTGTTCGACCTTATTTCTGGATGTGGCAGCAGCTTTCGATAAGGTATGGCACGAGGGTTTAATACATAAACTAAATGCTATGCTTCCGGGGCCATATATTGATCTTTTGAGATCATATTTATCTGAAAGGCTTTTGAGAGTAAGACAATAAGATTAGTATTTTGGACTAAGAGAGGTAAAGGCAGGAGTTCCACAAGGCAGCGTTCAAGGATCAGTCCTTTACCTACGACAGATATGATATACCACAGTCCGACCACGTAAGCATAGCAACGTTTGCAACAGTGCAAACTGTGGAAGAGGCAGCGAATAAACTTCAATGTGCAAGTGATAAAATTCGCCAGTGGACCAAGCGATGGAAAATCAAGCTTAATGAATTAAAATCTGCCCATGTCAACTTAACGAATAAATCATTGGTTAATGATTAACTACCGACAATCAGCTTAAACGATGTGATGGTGGTGCCGAACGTGAATTCTACTAAATACTTGGGTATGACTCTGGATGTGAAACTTAAATGGAAAGAGCATGTGAAGAAGAAAAGAACAGAGCTTGATCTTAAATATAGACAATTGTACTGGCTAATTGGGCGAAGGTCAAAATTAAGCATGTGCAACGCCGATCTTGCTTAAGCCGATCTTGCTATATGGCATTCAGCTTTGAGGCTGTGCTAAGAATACTAGCATCAAAATTATACAAAACTTCCAGACTAAGGCACTTCGGAGTGTAGTCAATGCACCAAGGATAATGGAACATATCACTACGCAAGCCTCTCGGCTACTGGATAGTTAACATTTGGTAAGGAAACTGAAAAGAACCAAACCCTTCGAAATCGTAAGTATGTGAGCCAACAAACAGGCACTTTACCCGGCACTTTTTTGCTGGGCTACGAATATAGAATTTCTCCCTGTCAACGACATTTACATCGACGTAAAATATACCAAAAACAGATTTAGATCAAAATAAATCTATAAATTATTTATTTCAATATGAACATTTTAATTTTCAGATTAATATAAAACCAGCCTTGCCATCAATATGCAGACATGTTGAGTATGTTATGATACTATAAATTTAATCCATAATCTATTGAAAATGTTTTTTAATTAAAACCAGATAATTATAATAGATGAAAACTACGATTCGTGAAGTAATAAAATTGGTATATAGTTAGTCCCCGCGTACTTTACTTTTTTATAGATCGTATACATTTATCTAAATGTGTACATATAAAAGACGTAAAGCTTTTCTGCGATTTAAATATTTTCCCAATTTTTGTTTGTGTAGTACTCGACGTATAATATGTTGTATTTTCGAATATTATAATTTCGAAGAAAAGAAAGAAAAATGAAAATTGGTACACATTCATGAGATTATTCGAATAGATATAAAAAATATAAAAGAAAAAATTCAATTCGAAAATATGAGCTGTGCCATACCATAAAGTAATCTATACATGAAAGCTTTGCGGATCGATGAACGTACATTTTTCTATTCGAAAGGAATTCCACATTTCATCAAATCGTTCCTATACACAATTACTTACTGGGGAGGAGGAAAATATGGTTATTTTTTTACAATAAATCCATATAGAATTTATTCATCTATATAGATATAAACGGGATTTTTACACATCATCGTATTTTGGCTTAAAGGTGATGGCGAATCCGAAAATTGAGGTTAAAAGGTTTTTGTGCTTCGAAAACGCAAACTACCATTTATCTACGTATTTTAAACAATTTATATATTCGGAACATTTACATAATATTCACCTTTATTCCTGTTTTTATCGGATATACACGAGATAGCTAAATACGTAAATCGGAAAACTAAAAACAAGAAGAAAATTTTCAATTTTCGCTTATCTTTCCACAAAACAAAAATGGAAAATAAGAATAAAATTTCGTTTGGTTAAAAGTATCTTGTATATGCACGCCATATAAAACACGATATAATATTACGCGATTGAATCAGCCAGGAAATTATTTCAACTATGGTCGGATGAAGCTTTTGAGGGGATATTTTATGATTTCCATATATATCGTATATGTAATAAAATTGAGCATCTTATCGTTCGGAATGCATGAAATTGTATTGCATAAATAGCAAAGAAATTCAATCCAATTTATGAGAATTTATCAGCATAGATTTATCCAGTCGCAACGGTTTATGATTCAATGGTTAAATAATACTTTTTTTTTATTTCATATTATGCAATCTGTTTCGGGCTATCCCAACTCTTTCGCGGATCGCTTATCTACGTCCTACTTTACGCCAAAGTACCCAAATCGAGGGCGTATGGCCATAGGTCCGATTTACATGTACTCTAAAAACAAATAGTAAATAAACACTAAAAAATGTAAAAAAAGTTAAAAGTTTTGGAGTGTTTCATTTTTAGGATAACATTAAAATTCGCTAGAGTAATCTTGGCAACCCGAGTTTTATAATGCAATCTTACAATAAGAAAACATGACAGAATATGCTTGATAATGAGAAATTATAGATGATATTGATCTTTTTATCAACAGATTATGCAATGACATAATGACGTCACACATTATTAGGGGATAGGTTTAGCTTTTATGTCAGAAAATAATACAGTACGGAAAGTTGTTCAAATTATAAAAATTAAATGTTGTCCTCTAACGATGGATCATGGCCATTTTAATCATTTTTCTTCAAAAACTCTAAATAATACAATTTTAATCTAATTTAGCGAATTTTTTCAAATTATACGAATAATTTTTCACCATTTAAAATAGAAATTTCACTCTTAAAATGTGCGATTACTCACGTTTAACATGTAAATAATTCACACGCTTTTAGTGTGATTTTTAAAATCACACTTCGATGAAAATTAACTACAATAATTGAAGGCAACAGATAACCTACAATTATTCTAGTAAATTTCAACAAAAATTTTTTAGAGTGTAGTACCATCTGCATAGCTCCATGTCACCCTATAGTACTACTGACATGGAAGATGGGTTACCCCATGAGTTCTGCACTCCAGGGGGTCAAAGAAGTGTTTATTGACACCACCGATCGTAATCAGATATAGTGAAAATCCCTTATGCATCCTGCCTCTATCACAGCTTTCAGAGCAATTTAACTGTAAATAATATTTAAAATCGAGCTTTATATTGAATCACTAGGTGGCTCAAAAATATACAAAACAAAATGTCAAAATAAAAGACACAAAATGAATAAAAAGCGACGAAGTAAACGTATGTGACAAAAGTGATAATAGTAATAACATTTTTTTTCGGGAAAAACTTGGAAAAGTTATTTTCGTCATTTCAAAATTTCCATCTCTAAATATAATTTAACAATAACACCAAAAGAGTTTATAAATAAATGTTGAAGTTCCCGTTTTTTCGCAAACTTTTACCAGTTTTCTTTTTTACGCGACAAAAATACTTGCCTTCTTATACTAGCATAAACATACATAAGAATCTACCAACCAATCACAGTGTTAGGAAGAAAACAAATATTTCCTATTTAAGTCGTCATTTATTTTTCCACTTCAATTTATTTAATGAAAATTTTGAATTTATTTTTTTTCCGCAGTCGACTTGGTAATTTTCTTTGTGTGATACGGAAGGAAAACTAACGAAAAAAATTTCATTCTTATATATGCATACTTGTCTCTTGTAAGAATTTTCATTAAATTTTAAAAGATTGACTGTAATTGTTAATTTAACTCTTTTCGTGTGGTGTATACACGTTTACATATATGTACAGACATGAGACGAACGGAAAAATGAACACAAATCGCGTGGTTTTGTAATGCCGAACTCGTTCGAATTAATTTAACGCAAACATAAAATATGCGAGAAGAAATGATTATAATATGTTGATATGTAATGTTTGTACAAACATATATGAAAAAGGTTGTTCATTTCCGTGCCGTTGTTGTTGTTCTGTTATGCCATTTTCATCTCAATCAGAATAATAGAAAAATTGAAAATAACAGGAATAATGTTGATTATCCGTTCGTTATATTATATGGGATGTACACAACTGTTTTTTTGCATATATTTTGTATAAATGATGGATGTCTTGTAGTGGGGTGCTTAAAGCTGACAGTTTTCAAATTTGATTAGAAAAGATAAATAGAACGTTGAAGTCAAGCAACAAAAAGTCATCATCATTCTTATTTAAATTCTTAAATCTTTGAATAATACTTGTTTACTCGTACGTAGTTATAGTAGAAGACATTTTAGAATTACGATGAAATCTCCACACTCTACACATTGCATAGATCCATGCCAGACTATGGAACTGACAAATATCAATTTCCTGGAATTGTTGGATGCATTGTAGGTGCTATACAGAAGGCATCTTGGGAATAACTATTTACTGAGTAAAGTAACAAATAAGAAGTTCATTCACAATTATTTTATACGCTTATAGGTGATTCTGGTTATAATCTTTGTCCATGCATGGTCACTCCCATAAATAATCCTTCTTTTACTAGCTCTATACAATGACAACCACAAGCATACTTGAACAAATAAATGGGATTGTCCAAATCCGATTACAATTTTAATTGATGCATAGAGTACTGCAATTTTTACCAGACGAAGCATCGAAAATCATAACTTGGAGCAATTTTTTTTGCTACCGTAGCGTATTGTGATCGATTTGGTCAACCTAACTTTATGAAGCACAATTTACACTTTTCACAAAACTATTGAATTCGACGGGGTACAATATTCTGCGTTTAAATGTCATCACTTCCCTTATTTTTAAAAATTACTATGTGCAACTGGGAATAGTAATTTTATAAATATTCACTTTTAATCATCAGGTCCTTGTTTCGGCGCCAGGCCAGTTAATGAGTTTTATCCGTGAAACGTAAAAAAAATGTTTATTATTTCAAAATATTACCACTCTGTGATATTACTAACGTTCACAATACGATAAAGACTAACTAAACTATTCTAAAAATTACATTTTTATACTACAAATTAAGCTTGTCTACCTTATTGATTCAACATTTTCGAGGATGTTGAACTAACAAGCTAGAACATGTTTCATGTTACATTGGAATGTTAACTTTAAGAATTCATGTATAAAACAATTCATAAAGGTCTTGTATCCACGAATATAATGAGCTGATTGGAGACCATAGCTAACAAATAATTCTCTTATATTTAAATATTATTTTCAAAACAATCACTTCCCTGGCTTTAAAATAAATTGGGAAATTTAAAGGAGGATTCTGCCTGCAGCGGATGTTTATTTTATTGAATTTATTATTTATCAAGTTATAATAACGTGGGTAAGATAATAAAAGTATAACTTACACTGCGAGATACGTGTATCTTGTTATAATTGTAGATTAGTTGAAACTATTCAGAATTTCAAACCAGTTGTAACTTAAAAGAAATAAGCTTAAAAGATGGCCTCTAACATTTGAAAAGGGAGTCAGGTTGTTTTATTTTCCAAAATGTGATTTCGATGACGATGAAAATAGAATGGCCTAGTTTTTGTTCTTGTCAATCTAATCTAATGTAACGCTTTTTCGTGGTTATATGATGCACATGCTTGAGTATCTGTATCCAGAGAGCTCAGGGCTGGTAGGGTTAGTAAGAAATTAGTTACCTCTTTTTGCATTACAAAAAAAATTCATGTGCAAAAAAATCCGGTTGACCATTGCAACCTCACCGGCCGAAAAAGTCATGTTAACTTCCCCTTAAAAAATTAAACTTGAGTCACCATGTTAAATTTAAAGGTCTTTTATTTTAAAGAATTCATCAAATGGTTAAACAATAAGTAATAACTTAATGATAATACAAAACAAATATATCTATGAAAAACTAAGCAAAATTTGAATGAATACCAAAATTTACTATTCACTAACACATTTGTAATATATTATAAATAATAAATTAATTTAATGAATATAATACATACATGTAAACGTGTATATGTATTTATGGCACATAATTTCGTTTTGGTGAAATAAGAAAAAAATAACAACAAAAAAATCACTTACCCACGACTCCAGAGCGCTCAGGGTTGCGGTGCATCGGACAAAAACTCATCGCTAAAAAAAATCGCTAAAAAACAATAAAGCTTTCTAATAACACCAAAAAGTGAAATGAGACACCATTAAGTTTTTTTTTCCAATTCAAACTGAATTGTGGTAAATTTTGGTGTTTCTTTTACTTTAGTTAACTAACAGAGGCTCTATGGCATAACTATGGTCATTTTTATATAATAAAAAAATAATTCAAAAGAAACCAAAAATATATATGCATGTAGTATAAATTTTAACACTAATTATGGCACTAAATTTAGTTCATATTGCATGATCGGAACTATAATCACTAAGATGACATATAAACTACATATGAAGAAATTGGCTCATATATGTAGGTAGTAACGATTCCCCGGTATCGAATTAGGTTCTAATAGCTCCAACCTTATCATTCACACCACTTATTCTTTGGTACTAGTTTGTAGGAAAACTTCTATCTTCTTAAAAGTATGTATTGCACCCAAATTCTTACAGCCGGCCGTTAGCTGAACTGTGTGGCCCAGCCTCACCCCACAAATATATATTGTGTTTTTTTCTTCTTAGTTCCCTAGCCAACCGGCTAGGCAACACGACAAGACAATTGATAAATATGAATTTAAGTTCGACTATAAATATCTCACAGAAATATAAGATAAGTATTTACGTTGATCTCCAGTATAAAAGGTGATTACAGGAAGCAAAAAAATAAGTTATCCAAAAAAATTGATCCAAATAATCCCGTCAGACGCTATTTAATACCAAAATAGTAGTCGATGGTGATCGTTTGCAAGTCACTCGAGAAAAGAATGCGATTTTAGTCTTTCCGACATGTATTCGATTTATTCATTATGCACAAGATGTGGAAAAAAACCGGATACGGAATTACACGATTAAATCAAGCGGATGAATCACACTGATGAATTCCTCACAACTAACAAGTAACAATTAGACAATTTCTGATGAATTTTGGAATTTGTTTGAAATTCATTGCTCTACATTTAGGACTTAATTAAATCGAATTCAAACTTATATGTGAAGAAAAAATAATAACATATATCCAATGTTACACTAACCAAAAAAGTCTGATACACAAGACTGTTCAAATTCAAGATAAGTGTGCCCATCATTTCTTAAATAACTATACGATAAAGCTGTTATCTAAAGCTCACTCAAGCAGTTTTATGAACGGTGTAGTTTCAAATGTTTACATCAGACAAAAATTATCTAAGTACAAAGAATTAAATTATATTAATGTAATGTGATAAAAATTACCGTCATTGAAATCTAAAGCAAATTGAAATTAACAGACAAAGTGAGAGAAAAATAACTTCCGGAAGAATTATAATCTTTTTCTTGGCTTACATTATGAGGTAATTTATTACGATATTTGATATTATTATATGTATTTAAATATATTAAATATTTATAAATTTTTCTTTTAAATTTTAAAATAACAATTTTTTCTTCCATTTATATGGAAACTGCGATAAACTGGAAATATAAATATTTACATCAGAAATGTTTTTTTGCCGTAACTTTCCATTTTCCACTTCCATCTTTATTCTGATTTTTCAATTTCAAACAAATATCAAATTCAATTTCCAAAAAAATAGATAAAAAAATGGTATTTCGAGGAAATTTATTGTGTCTGCGGTTATTTACATTGTATTTGGTGCCAACACCACGGTTTATTATTACATTTTGAACTCTATAACTATATATACGTGTGTTCGATAAGCGCCAACTTATTCAAATAAAAAATGGGTAATAATTGAATTGTGTGATGAATTTTTTGATGTACCATAGACGTGCGTATTTGGTTTATAAATTTATTATGATTCGTGCATTATGCTATATGAAAAAAAGAAACTGTGCTCAAGAAATAGAATCACCATGTGTATAAACTTTGTATTAATACATCCGGATCAAAGTCGTAACTCTTTGTTATTTCAAATTTTCGTTTAAAATGTTGCTAATTGCACTCAGTTTATATTTAGTCTATGAGTAATATATGTTTTACAATCATGTTCAAAACTAACAGTACTTCAATAAATACGCGTTTGTTTTCAAGCGCATTTTCTGTTATATCATCACAAATTTGTGAAACCTGACATTGTTCATTTGGTTGGTATACGCATTAAATTGGTATACAATTTTCACAACATGAAAGATAAGCCTCATTTATGGGTTAGGTTTATCATAAAAAGAGCTGCACTCTTGAGTCGGTCGATTTTGGTGTCTGTATTTTATCTGTCTTTAAGCAATGAAAATTCTGCAAAAAATGTTAATGGAAACCACGAATGAAACCTAATAAGTATATTTGGTTATTAGTAGAATTAATGAAAGCTGGGAGGCACTAGTTCAGGTGAATTCCTTAACAACTTGTTCAATGTGTACTATATAATATTTGCTTTTAATGGTTAATGTCAATTTTGACTTTCAATGCATTGTCTGGTGTAATTAAAATAAGTACTTGTCTCATAAACATTTACTTGCATGCAAACAGGTTGATATTGAAGGATCTAACCTATTGGGGTATTATGAATCAAAAATAGTCTCAATTTGGATTTTATCTTTCTCCAAAAGCCATGATTACACGAATCTTTTCAACTGAAACACATAAAAAAAGTATCAATACTTGAAATTGTATGTTAACAAAAAAAAATACCACCAGTTTTTACTCACGTGAAAAACATATAACGTACAAGTTAACAAACTTATCTGTAACGTTTAGTGCAAGAAATTCGTATTATATAAAATGATACCAAGTGATTCGGATCAGATCTCATTTTGCATCAACAAGAAAACATTATGAGCTTAACCCAAATGTTTATCCAAATGTTCTTTGGTTTGCATGGAAATGCAATTTTAATGAGATCACTTGGTTGTATGAAATATAAGGGTTAGTGTCACATGATTATTTGTGCAAGTGCCAATTAAATATGAAAAGCTTGTTATCGCATAGTTAAACCTTTCTAAGATTCAAATAAAATAATATAGGTTTCATACTTAAGAATACCTAGACGTATATATAACTTTAAATATTAGCAATTGTTCATAAGGTATTCAGGCAATATTAGAAATGCCTCAAAGATGAACTGGTCTACTAAAGGTTCAAGTAATGACTATAATCTCATTGACTATTATCACTTAACTATACAGTATTTTAATAAAATGGTCAAAATATGTGCAAAGGCATCAGGTGCCAGCCTTCCCATTCTTGATTAAAAAAAGTGGGTACCATTATCGAAATTTTTGTGTTTCTATATTTTTCGTCTGTAATGGAGACACTCCCAACTTTTTTACAGTACTTCCATGTATAAAAAGTAAGCCCAAACAACCTTTCATCCCGAAAAGTCTCATTTTTTCTTAGATATGTGTCTTTACTAAAATTGGTCTTCATTTTAAACTCATCCCAAAATTTTTGATTTAGGAAAAACATTATCCCGAAGAATATGTAAAACTGTGTATGTGAGGTGTCCTTACAGTACCACGTAATTTTTATAATTTACTATATATGAAACTCATAATAAAAAATATACAAAAATGTATTTTATATCATATCAAAAAATTTTAAAGCAGTCAGAACTGTCTTGCTCAATCGGAACCATAGAGGGAACTGTGGAATTAAGAATTCACGGCGATCTATAGTAAAAACTGACCATCCCGTAAAACAGTTTCATTCTAATGTAAAAATCATTATTTTATGAATTTGGGAGATATCTTCTTCAAATGGAATATGGTTATGACCCAGTTCACCATTTGAAAACTTAAATCCCAAAACTCATGAAGAAATCACGGCGATCTATAATGAAAATTGACTATCCCGTAAAACAGTCTCATCATATATTCTAATGTAAAAATCATAGTTTTATTAATTTTTATGGAAATATCTGAGAGATGTCTCTCTCAAATGGCAAATGGTTATGACTCAGTCCATCATTTGAGAAGTTAAACCTGGCATGTTCGTCGATTTTATCATATACATGAAAGAGTATCGGCTGGAACTAGTAGCGCTTCAACAAACTCGATGGCCAAAAAGTGGAGGTCATGTGTCCAACCTGTAGGCTTCGTTTGAACATGAGATTAGCCAACCTAACATCTGTGTACATGCGCCCAGTGATCAAGCCAACCCCAAGATAAAGACTCATTTTACAATAATTTGGATAATCTGATGTCCAAGATGTGAGATCGTATCAGCCGTCAACAAAATTAGAAGGCCGTAACCATTATCTGGTCACTGCAAAACTACGATAAACATTTTCGTACAAGTCAAGGAGGGCTAGAGAATACACAACGAAATTCTCCTGTGAAGGTCTGAGATCAAGATTTTGTCAGCAACAGCATTTTACAATCTAATTACCAATCTGATGAAGTGAACAGTGTCTGGGAATTATTAAAACCTCGGTTGTCGATGCTACCCAGCACATTCTCGGTATAGCGAAAACTAAGCCCAATAAATGATTGGTTTGATAAGGAGTGTCGTCATGATAGGTTTCATAAGGATTATTGAGCAATTTAGCCCACAATGAAGTGCAAACTCGGTTTACAATTGCAAGAAGAACTAACTTCTATTACATGGCACTTTCAATACGTTATACCATTGCCAGCCAAATCTACTACGTACGACTATAGGTGTTATTTTCGTAGACCATAGTCGATGATTTGGATTCCGTTTATGCATACATTAATTTCTTGAAAAATATTTGAAATTTGACATATAACCGCGGGGAAAATTCAAGTACAGTGCCGCTTTTCGTCAAAGAGTAAAATATACAATAAGGTGTGCTTCTTATTCTTTCAGTTTTACATCCAGATAGATTCCGCCTCAAATGACGTAGTGTTAACCAATCAATGTCTTGAGTTAAATAATCGAAACCTGCGACTAAGATCTGTATCAAAAATTATATGCTAGTTTCTTTACTGTGGTGCAGTTGAGTTACCATGAATTGGGCTACCTAAATTACAGTCATTTTAGTAGTTTTTGGATAACTAACTTTATAGCTTTAACACGTTTAACATTTTATATTTTCATAATTTATTTAATCTTTTTATTAGCACCCACTAAACAGACCGACCAAATAGTGCAGTGATTGAAGCATTATCATTTGAGACGAAAAGTACAAAAAGTAAACCCAAATACGAAATGGCTTGTTGTGATGGAGTTCATACTACAATACATTTATTAGTCCAATTGTCTACGTCTGATGAGATAGATTTGATCTTTCCAATAAAACAGTCGTTCAATGACGTCACTCGCCAGATTAAAACTGATCGAGCGACGCAACAACATTATAAACTACTCATCTCAACACACACACACACATCTGTTCAGAAAGAATCAACGTCTTCATTGGATGGCTGGTTGATTTTGCACACAACTGCCAGCAAAATCAATGCCAGCATGGCCAAGAGTGTACGCAATAACTTCAATCCGTACATTCTCGGAACAAATCATCTAGGCGTTTCTCATTCATACACAATGATAAGAACAAAACGGATTGGAAAGCTAAGAAATAAAATAATTTGTAGCGCGAAACCATCTAATGTATAGTTTAAAGAAAAAATATCTTTGAAATCTGTTTTGGAACACAACTTTTTCGCAGGTTCCTTATTTATGTTACACTTTGCGCCATAACACCGCCAAATCGAGGACTTACGGCTATAGATCCGATTTACGTAGAACCATTTGCACATTGCATAACTCCATGCCAGCCTATAGTACTGACATGGAAGATGGGTTGGTCCCTGAATCCTGCACCAGAACAAGGATCATAAATGTGTTCATTCACATCACCGATCGTAATCAGATGGTGAAAATTCCTTTTTAAATCTGTTCCTATTGGGATTCGAACCATTTCGACGCGTCATTCATGGCACATTCCAACTTTGACTCTGTCATGCAAATCATTATGTGTCGCCATAGAGAAAGCTACCAAAAGGAGTTAAATATATGTATTCTGTTGATCTCCTTTCAATCAAATTGTGTCTATCCCGATGTCATTTCCTTACGCTAGCTTAATTTTACCTATTACACTGATCTGTATCGCAACTCACTAAAATATAAAATCACTTGTTGGGAGTAGTATACATTTTACAGTACAGCAAACAACTAAGGAATTGGAACCATTGTATTTAATTGAGAACAGCTTCGAAACGAAAGCTGATGATTTTGAGATGAGGAAGAAGAAAACATTTTTGGATCGTCTACAAGAACTATCGTGAAAGAAGAACCACAGATTTTTTTTGAAGAATTTAAATAAAAACGGATGATGGCGTATTCATGTATCAATGTTGGTTTTGTTCCCATCAATTTGAAATCAATTAAAGTGGTGGTTCTAATTAGTTTTGGTTGTGATTCTAATTAGTTTTGGTTGTGTAAAAAACTTTTTACATGTAAATAACGTAAATTACAAAAAATTTGTGTATTTTACCAAAATATGTAAATTGTACTTAAGAAACGACAAAACAGAGCAACTAGGTTAGATAAATCGATTTGATCAGCTGGAACACGACATATCAGGAAGCGAAATAATCATTATAAATGGTTGAGTACAAAGTCAATTTTATGGAATTTAGTAGCTTTGATAAGAGATGGCACAACTGTAATATAAAAGTTTTAGTATATTCATTATTCCTGAACGCATTGAACTGATACTCCAATTGACTCCAACTGCGGATGAAAGACACTCTCTCTCAGTACGTACCGCCTCGTTCGGATATTGAAAATCTAATGATTCCAATTAGAATTATTAAACCGAGACGGCACCTTTTTGTAAGCAGACTGCAGACTGCATTAATCTTCGTCGGTTGAAGTCATCCAAAATTAACTGATAGAGAAATTCAAAAAAGCAACAGCTAACTGTATCAAGATGATACCTAAAGCAATAAATGGCGTACCTCGTGACCACTCATCATTTACGATTAGTCTCACCGAAGAAGACTTTGCGAGGGCAGCAAATCCGAATCTTTGGCCTAATGGAATCCTTGTCAAAGAATTTGAGTTTAAAACAGGTCGGTTTTTCGGATTATACCAGAAAGTCTCAGCCCAATATAAACACCGTCTCGTCATCAGCTTATCAAGTCGATAGTATCATCACCAATACCAATCATACAATCAACTATCAAAATGTCAACAAAATGTCTAGCAAAGCATATCAATTTCTTAATTTCGTTCGGAAAATCTTGTTCCCATTCTATATTATTGTGGAAACAATTTTTAATAATAATATTTAGGGCACGGAATTCTTCCCTAGTGATTATGTCGTCTACAGATGTGACCGTTCCTCATCAACGAGCAAAAAATTAACGGGCGGCGGAGTACTAATTGTCGTGAACGCTTCAATTACCAGTGAAGAAATTCAACTCTCCTGTTGTCAAATCGAACATGCCTGTGTAATAATAACAATCAATAAGAAAAAATTATACATTTATACTGTGTACATACCGCCCTCTTCACCAAACATACGCACACTGCATTGAAAAGATCCAAGAAATTTATAATCTTACTAAGCCGGGTGGTTCTTTGGCAGTAGTGGCAGATTTCAACCTTAACCAATGTGATCTGGTCTTATGACGAAGATCTAAAATGCATGCTTCCATCTTCACTCCATCTGATATTGAGTGTTGTTTTATTGATGCCTGCTTTTACTTTGATCTAAAACAAATAAATCATCGTCCAAATGTAAATGGTAACTTTCTTGATTTATTCCTAAAACGAAGTCGGCATCTTTAAGGTAAAGGAATCACTGTCACCATTCACATGCAACGATATTCATCACAAATCCATGGAATTCAGCTTTAATATATCAGAAATTAACGAACATTGTACTTTCCATCAAGAACCAGGTATACGACATAACTTTGCTAAAGCTAACATCGTTGGACTTAAAGGCTTCTTGAATAATAAAAATTGGGACGAGGAAATTGATGAATTAATGGATATTAACACTAATAATAACAATTTCTATGATATATTATTCAATGGATTCGATCAGTTTGTACCGCTAACAAAACTACATCCATCAGCCATCATCATGGTACGATGATAAATTAATCAATTTGAAAAAAAATGACCTCTCGTATAAAAAAATTAGACGTACCTATTCAGACGAAGATAAACAAAAATGTATTGCAACTAAAGAACAATTCAATGCGTACTATGATGATTGTTTCAAGAAATATATAATCAAAGTTCAAAATAATATTAAAAGTGATCCCAAATATTTCTGGAATATTTTCAGTGACAAGAGGAAGACTAAAGGATAGCCAGCCACTATGCATCTATAGATAAATCATGTGCATCAGAACCGAAAGAAATAGCAAACCTGTTCTCATCATTTTTTCAAACAATTTACAGTTCTGATAATTCACCTTGTAATAATCATCCTCCGAGCTGCGCAAATTGTTCAATACATATCCAAACTTTTTCTGAAGAGGAGATACCAACTGAAATTAAATCACTAGGAGGTGGCTGTGAACCTGATTCTATCCCTTCATCCATCATTAAATTATTGGCTGATGTAGTTTGCAAGCCGTTAAAACTCATCTTTAATAAATCATTGCAAACTGGTATTTTCCCTGATAAATGGAAAATTTCAAGACTCACACCGATTTTCAAATCTGGTAAAAGTAATAAAATTTCCTGCTGTCTAGGAATTGCAACCACTTCAATTTTACCTAAATTATTTAAAATATTAGTCTGCAATTTCTTCAAAAAAACGGTTTTAATTCTTCTATCAACATATTAGGGCAACCAGATAATCTAAAACGACATGTACCAGAGCTGCAGATCAATAATCTTATTAGAGAAGCAGCTCAAAACGATCCAAATTTTGTTGAAATAATGTTGAACAACTCCAATATACAACCACTCACATTTTTAATAGATACGGGTGCAGAAATCAGTATCATAAAAAGAGAGTGTTTGAAACATGGAACACTAGTTAACATTTCGGACAAAATTAAAATTAAAGGAATTACCGGGGTCGCTATCTCTTCCGTAGGTACATGTAAGTCAAAAATGATGGTTAATGAAACATTAATAGGTGAACACTTATTCCATGTTTTACCCGATGGATATCAATTACCATCTCATGGAATACTGGGTAAGGATTTTTTCAGTACATATAAAATTACTATTGACTACAGAGTCAATTTAGTTCGAATTCCAAGTCAGAGTTCGTCTGATGAAATTTATCCATGATCTCTTATTTAACGGTAAACAGCGCTGTTACAATTCCGGCAAGAACTGAAACATTAGTCCGAATTAAGTTGGGCAAAATCCGAGGTGACTTTGTCTCATCATCTTAGGAGATAAGGCAAGGTGTCTTCGCGGGTAGTGTCATAATCACTAATTCGGAAAGTGGTGTTGTTGCCGTCCCCATTGTAAACAGTAATGAATACGCCGTCAGGCTTATAAATTATAAGCCGACTACAGAGCACCTAGAAAATTATCACCAGGTACAATACACTTCTGATAGACTGTCAGATAGATTGGAAAAACTTAACAAGGTATTGAAACTTGATGATATACTAAATGTTGAGGAAAGAGCATCAATACAAAATATATGTCATCAATACAATGACATCTTTTTCCTCGGCGGTGACAAGTTGTCATATACAGACGTTGTCACCCACAAAATACCCATTTTCAAGGATGTACCACCTATAAATACCCAGATACTTTAGTAATGCTAGTAAACTCAACTAAGTTGGTGGTAGTTGATCTGTTAGGCATAAATCCATGTTGATGGATTTATGCCTAACAGATTATGTACATGTCGTTTTAGATTATCTGGTTGCCCTAATATGTTTCTTGGACAGGCAGCTCGAAACCTTGAGCATGTCCATGAGTGTTTACCGAATTATTTTGATTATTTGGCCGTACTCTCCTTTTGTTGATTTTACAGTGTAAATTGTTACAGTGAACGGTATCGTGTCCTAGTGATTTCCAATAATTGCATCCAGTCACACTTTTTAATGTATCTAGGGATTTTTGATTCCCCACTGAATGAGAACAATCACACGTAGTATCTATGTTTGCTACATGAACGCTTTTTTCCGTCTTTACATCGCCAGGAGGTGGACCAATTTTTGCGAAACAATCGCTTGTATTATGATTGTTTCGTCCACATCTGGTACAATGTAACAATAATTTATTCACTGACTGTGTGAGGCTTGCCCGTTGTGAACAATTATGTTTGATCTGATTATGTTGGGATTTGTGAGTGAGTGATGGTTGATTTAGTGAAAAGTTGGTTGAGTGAGAAATAGAACCACGCTTGTTACTGTTGGAGATCTATAACTTATCCTCATTTATTGCAGAAACCAAAGCGTCTTTTAATGTGGTGAACCTGCTTGCCTTAACAATAGTCCTTAGAGGCTCCCGAAGGTTTTGTTGAAAAGCCTGTAATGCAGTGGATTCGTTTAGTTTTACCACTTCCTCAATTACTGTTCGGTCCTCGGTAGTGAGTTTATGTTTGGTTGCTTCATTTAAATCTTGAAGCAACTTTTCTACACGAGTTCCATAAGCTACACAACTTTCGTTAGCCCATTGTCTCACATTAATAAGACTTGTCTGAATTTGTTCAAAAGTTCGTGTTTTTAAGAATTGATATTCAAGCTTTTTCCGTAGACTTTCAAACTCGGTGAATTCATTGTACTTGAGGAGTTCATATGCGGGCCCCTTTAGTTTTACATGCATTAGACTAATGAACTCCAGTTTTTTCTTCTACTGTTGTTAGAGGTTTATACACGATATTACAGCAAGCAATGAATTGATGCAAGCTGTTAGGGTTTCCACCAAAATCGGGAATAATGGCCATAGCCTTGGAAAAATCTAGCTTTGTCGATGTCATTTTATGTGAATTAACAGTAGTTTCTGGTGATTTAATGTCAGTCGGTTCAGACTGTATTTCGTCCGTTAAATTCGAGCTGGAAAGTAATCTCCCACTTCGTAGGGTTGACATTTAATTTCGAATTAGAAGTGTGGTTGTAGCGATCAACCGAAAGTGTGACAATTAATTTTAATAGATTCCAGAAACAAACAGTAAACTTTAGCACAAAAATATATAATAATATGTAATCCGCACGAGGAATGCAAAGTGTACTACTTAAACTAAATATTACGAAATATGACTTACGATTAATGATATTCTGCGTCTGGTTTGTATCTCCTTACAGTTGACTGGACTCGGTTGACTGGATTGCGTCTGGTTATAGTCTCTACAGTTGACTGAACTCGGTTGACTGGATTGCGTCTAATGGCTTTAGAAAATCATCAGCAAATTGACACCATAAACACTGACTTCAGTAAAACTTTTGACTCCATTCAACATCGCCAGATATTGATTAAACTGGACAAGTTTGGTTTTTCGTCAATGCTTGTCAAATGGTTTTAATCTTACTTAACGAAGAGATACCTATTTATTGAAATAGCTGGTGAAAAGTCGAATTCTATTTTGGCAAAATCTGGAGTTCCGCAGGGTTCAAGTATTGGTCCCTATCTCTTCCTGATATTTATTGACGACATCACTAAAATAATTCAACACTCTTCCGTGCTTTTATTTGCTGATGATCTTAAAATATTCCGAACAATTAACGATAGACTCTTACAAGCTTCAAGAATATATTGACAAGATTTGTTCATGGTGTGAAGTGAACCAGTTAAAACTCAATATTCAAAAATGCCAATAATTTATTCATGTCCAATAATTGCCAATTATAATATCAATGATACATTAATTGAACGCGTCACCACAATTTAAGATCTAGGTGTAACATTTGTCAGTGATATTTCACTCTCCAGACACATCGATCAGAGTATATTGAAAGCCAATTTCATGTTCGTTTTTTTAGTTGCTGGACCACCGAGATTAAAGACCAAAATGCACTTTTTGTACTATACTTTGCATACATACGATCTCAGCTTGAATATGCAGTAGTAGTTCAGTGCCCCCATAACGCTGACCACATTAATAGAATTTATGGTGTACAAAAGCGAACCTTACTCTATATTATTACCTGACCCTCTTACCACCTTACACTGTACGCTGTAAAGCATATAATATTGCAACGTTGGTTAATCGCAGGCAACAACATTGTGCAAGTTTTTTGGGAAATATACTTTTGGGCCATGTAGACTCTTCGTTTATTCTTCAGAGCATTTACATAAACGTGCCCAGTAGAAATCTTCGTCTGCACAAGTTGTTAAAACTTGAAAAACATCGTACTAATTACGGCGAAAATAAACCAATCAATATGATGACCAACATTTTTACCGATGTTGAGCACTTATTCGAGTTTGGACTGTTTAAAGGACAGTTTAACATCAAATTAAAACAGCACTTCAGACAATTATAATTTTATATACTTAATTTTTAATTTTAATATTTCTTTTCTTAAAAATCTTAATTTTCTATCATTAAATTTTAAAATTTAAATTTCTTATCTGAAAAAAACTGTAAATTACACTTTGTAATTTACGCGCCTAACTGTGATCTTACAAACTAATATACCTCGCTCGAGTTTTTAAGTTTATACAATATTTATAGCATAGTTGGTCATAAACTAGCACCTTGTTGAGGTTTATTCTGAGGGATTCGTTGTCTGTGCTGAAATTAATAACATTTCAAATTAATAATTAATGCCCCAATGGCTTTAAGGCCACACATGTTGATTACCTCTGATATACTAACCATACTTTAAACAAGTTGGTAAACAAATCAAAACCTACACCACTGCTACAAAATAAAAATTTGCCCATTGATGTTATCTAAGTTCGAATTACAAAATAACAACAAAACGTTGTATTCCCTATTTTGTGTACGATTCAACAAAAAAAGCTCTAAGTGAAAATAAAAGCATGCAAATGAAATGAAAATATTTTTTTCTCGTTATTTTCAATTTCAAATTGTATTGAATATCAAATTTATTTTTTTTCCTTACATTACAATACCGCATATTGGTATATAATATACATACATACATATATGTATTTATGTATAGAGAGAGAATTTAATGAATGGTAAAATAAAGTTGTTCTGTGCCGATAATGGGCTTGAGAATATATTCAATATGGAATTTCAATTGTGCGAATTTTCATATAAATTACTTTGTGTGCACATGTATCATGGATGGGGTTGTAAAGTATATTTATCAACCTTGAAAATACGTTGTATATAAAATCACCCTCTCGAGTATATGTGTAGCGTTATAGACAGAATATAGCTGACTACTGTCGATGTCATTTTTTTTTGTTTGGTTATTGTATCAAAAGTGATTATGCGTTCACCTATTTGTGTACTTTTATTTTTTGCTCAAATTGAAACAAGTGTTAATTTTCACTACCCTTGGATATTTAATTTTTTTACACACATAAAACAAAATACATTAAATCATTGCACATATTAAAAATTATCATACAACACCCCATAATAACAAAAACAAAAGTTTATTAAACAGCCTACCCTCACCAAACAGTATATACGATTTACACAATTTATGTTTGATTTACCATTTTTCAACATAAAAAATAAAATCAAAAATGTCAAGTTAATTCTATTGAAAATAATTTTCGATAACAAATTGAATTCGAGACCTAAATGAAAATATACTTCACCATTTTTTTTATATCATATATCAACAATACTCGTACGGGCGACGAAATTAAAACCAATATTCAATTTTATTTAGGTAAATTTTAATTTGGAATTATATAATTTATTGATAGTTTAACCCGTATACACGCGGTTGCCAACACATATACAATAACATTACTTATATATACGTTCGTACTGTGTCAGTTCTCGATGTGCCAACTATATGTGCAAACTATCCATCAATAAAACCACACAAGCCATACAATATGCATAAAGCATAACAGATATGTTTGTCCGTAAATAATATAAATTTTAATAATAATTGAAATTTTGTTATTATATATATTTCGGGGCCAGTATAAATATTATTAAATTAAATATTATAAATTGAAATAACAAAAGTTATAAAAATATTTAACAGCGCAAAAGTATCCGTCTGCTACCATTAATCTTCCGGCTTTTTTCATATATTGTATTTATGTGTACACGCGAATTATGTACATACATATAGCATATATAGCCTAGCAGCTACATATCTAGCGAGTTGTGTGAATACAGAATAAAATACGATTAATTTTATTTATCTTACGGTCATTTGGACATGTAAAACCATTAATTTAGATGTGTATTGTGACGAGACAGTTTTTTCAGAATATGTGAACACAGATAACACACTTCTAACATTTTTTATGCCTTACGTGCGATAGTGAAGTTTTTGGTTTGAAGGATTATACATATTATTAAAATTATATACATATATTCCAGTTTCTGTGTTATTTATAACGAACTCTTAAATCTAAAGCACGTGGATCTAAATTATTATTTTTATCAGAGAAAAGATGTTTCAAATTAACATCTCTGATTCTATAATAAATATAAATACAGTAAACGATCTATAAGCTGAACCGCCAAAAATCATCCTCCAAGTAATATGGTATAGACTTGTATCTTATGACACCAGTTACTCTCTTGATCTAAGAGCTGTCACCAAGATTTTCATTAAATTATACAAAGGTTGTAAACTTGAAATAAAACATCTAGTGATTCCAATACTAGTTTCCGAACCCCGGGTGTTTCCTTATTATAATTTTACAGATTATTAAGAACCAAACAATTGCAGATTATTTTGCAAAAAAATTGTGATGATCGTTACCATTAAAATTATCAAGAATGACTGTTAGTGGTGGAGTAACATTTTCCGTATTTTGCGTTAAACTTTATTATTCGCAAAAGAGTTCTGTCAAGCTCAATAATCTAAAAACATACTGGTTATTGTTTTAGATTTCCTTTGACGGATGAACTTTTCTATTCGAAATCGAAGATACTTAATGAATATTAATGTCATGTTGCAAATATTTACATATCAGAGAGGCACTACTGAGTAAAACATAAGAATGAATACTTCCAACTGAAAAGAATAACAGAAATGGTGTAAAAGTTAGTCGAAAGTTTCAAGACGAAAAAATAGAAAAATCGATAATGCAGATAGTGTCTCTGCTATTCCAGCCGAAAGTTAAAATTTTTATATTTTTTGATTAATTATCAACCGAAAATTATTGTCCGATATTTTTCACCATCGGAAAATTATCAAATTTAACGGAAGAAATCTAGATATTTAACACAAATCTCAATAAAATCTACATCTAGAGTTTTATGGCTGGATTCAAAGCGGTTTGCCAATGATTGTGACTAGAAAAAATTTTGAGTCGATTTTCATGTGGGGAGTCCGGAAATGGGGAAAATTCTATTCATTGAAACCAATTTTTTCATTCATTGAAAAAATAAATTTTTCCGTTAAATTTGGTAGTTTTACAAAGAAGTGTTCTTTGACCAATTCTTTACCATCTATATCCAAGAGAAATACCAATTACAGAAGCAACAATGGCAATTTTTTTCCGATGATACGGCTACTTGCAATGGCACAGAACACAAATGGTTCCAGTAGTAAATTATAGAGAGCTACCACGCTGGTATGTGATTGGACAAGGAACTGATGAATTAAATTAAACAAAATCAATCCAACTGAACTTTACAAATCTTAAAGTTTACCATGCACCATCCTATAAACTCGATAGTAGAAACGCATGCAAATATTGCTTAATATCTCCGCATGACTTAAGATAATAAACTTAGATGGAAGGAACACATGAAAAGAAGAGAGATGAACTAAATATAAAATTTAGAAAAATGCATTCACAACCAATTGGATACAATGTCTCCATCAGCATAAAAATCTGGACATATGATGCATGCTGACTACCACTCCAACAAGAAGACTGTCAAGAACTAAACCACTAGACTTGTGGCCACCAGGAGGTGAATAGACTTAATGTGGCGAAAACTTTAAGGAGGAGTTAGACGAAAATGCGAATAATCCTTTAATGATAAAACTCAAAAAATTGTGCTACGTTTTAAAGGATCTCACTATAAAAAATAACGATGGTGCAAAATGTGGAAAAAAAAATTTTAATTAATCCAAAGATGTTTTCGAATAGCCTCCTCCTGATGATAGTGAGAGTCTTCGAGTTAAAACAACGTTCCAAAAACACTGAATCTAAGCCTTATGATATGGAAATTGTTTACAGTAACGAATTTGAATATGAAGAATGTTTGGTTATAAATCGAAGTGAGAAACTTCTTCCAAAAAATGATTTACTCATCTCATAAAATAGAAGATATCACTATTATCACAAGACTAATCTTAGACATAACTCAGTTTGCCAATGAAAGTGTCGTAAAAGAAATATTTATAGTTGGAGCATGTACAAGCATCTACACTAACATACTGAGCATGTTAGTGTAGATGCCGTTCTCATCAGCGACATTTCCAAGATAAAGCTAACAAAAAATAATTTTTAAAAAATAAAAACTGGATGTAAATCTGGATTGGAATCCTTGAAAATATGGAAACTAATATAGAAACTCAATTGGAAGATACCTTCAGTATATTCCAATTGAGAAGCCAAATGAAGCAAACGACTAAAGTAAATGAAAATGCTGATTCCAGGAAGTAACATCATCAGTGATGATATGCACATAAAACACCGTCAAAATATGTCAACATAACATAAAAGCCTTGATATACATTAGAGATCTTAGAAATATGAGGCAGCCGATAAAAATAAGATTAACAAAATCCCAACACGTAAAACAGAATAATAACCGTGGAATGTTTGATAAACTGAACTACATTCACTAATATAAATATATATTGTTTTTTTTCAATAAGGGTTTCCAAATTGTTCCTTCTTTGAATCTCTATAGTTATAAACTCAATGAGAATACCCGCAATCGTCTTTGTCACTATTACACAGGATAGATAGTTTAGGTGATTAACTAACGTCAAAAGCGTTAGTTAGTCATCTAATGTTGAGTCTGAATTTATCTTTATACTAGATGAGTAACTCAACGCTCAATCACTCCCTGGCCACTCGAACGTTTTTCAAAACTGTAGTTTTTCAAAAGAAAAGCTAAATACTATTAAATCTTTACTTGCCCTCACGAAAGAAATGAGAATGAACAAATACCTTAGCGTGCAATGCCGATTGTTCGGTATATTTAGAACTGAGGCTCTACATCCTAATTTCAGTAAGAAGACGAGATTAAAGAACGACTGTAGAAATATGAAGACTAAGTATGTAATCTAATGACTTCGGAAAAAGTTGTGAAAACCTAGAAGGTAAAGACAGTGTAAATCAATTTTTTGGTCCTATACACATCATTAGGGGATTGCATGATAATAGACTACATCTCGCATCTCTTAACCAGTATAGGGAGCGGAATAAGAGTGTGAAACTCTCAAGGTGAGACCTACCAAGTTGCATTTCATTTTGAATTAGCAGCTACTTTGCAGCATAGCATTGAAACCGAGAAATTTAAATAGGGCCAACGGATATTAATACATATAATTTTAATATAAAATGTAATTTTTGTATTTTAAAAAATGTTCATATTATAAATTGCAGTCTAACTGTAATTTTATTCAATTTTATATTTATAATAAAATTAATCAAATTATATATTACAGATTCCTGAGCCGTAAATTTATAAACGTATTTCAGAGTTTTCTATTAATGTTTTAATTTTAATCAAAAAAGGAGAGCAGATTAGTATATAAGAAATGTGATCGTCTTGTGCTAACAGTAGTTTAGTAACGATTTGCCAGGTCTTTAAATCGAGAGTTTGAAGTTAGTTCAAAACTATGATGTTTATGAACTCCATCACCCATCTCAACTAAGAGTATGCTTATGTTTATTAACCTATTATGTATAAAACAAATCGGTTTTACGATAATAATTTTTTAAAATAGACTTTAAGGTAATGAATTCAGCCACTGTATAGATCAGTGTTTTTCAAATGAATTCATACTGCGGTCCATTTATAATTTTAATTTATAATTTCGGATTGTAATTTAATTTTTAATTTCAAACCAAGCAAAATGACATATGAGAGAAAAATTGTTGAGCTTCCTAAAAAGCTGCTATCTAAAAAGCTACCAAATATAATATTAGCTTACTAAATTTCTACTGTTCGAAAAATGTTTTGAAGTAACAAAAAAATTAAAATGCTAATAATGGTATTATTTCTTTAAAAAAATGCCGCTGAAGACCATCGAAATCCACCAGTGAAGATTTGTTTAAACTGATTGCTTTAGATGTGGCGATTTGGACATTAAGGATAAGATTCCGGAAGACCAAAAACATTTGAAGACATAGAGCTGCAAGCGTTATTGGATGAAGATGATAAGCGTTATTGGACAAACTCAAGACCAACTTGCGAAGGTTTAAACATCACTCGCCAAGTTATTTCCAAAAGTTTAAAACAAATCGGTACCTCATGAGTTGACAGATATAGATAAAATATCCAATATTCACTATTTTGCTTCCGAAATTTTGCTACACGGTATTAAACTATCAAGCTTATTGCATATAATTGTTACTGAAGATGAGAAACTAGATCTTTTCAAGAATTCCAAACGCAGAAAGTCGTGGCTTGCACCTGGCTAAGCATGCCAATGTTTGGTTGGAACAATAAGAATCGTAAACTATAAGCTGCTCAAACGAGCAAAACTTTCAATGGACAACGTTACCCATTTCAACTCGTCAATTTGATGAATTGCTAGAATAGGACATGAGACACGAACGAGTGAATTGGAATTTGCTACTTCAACCGCCTCATTCGAAGATGAATGGTTTCGGTCCAAAGATGTATGTATTGCCAGAGTAATGGCAAAAATGTGTAGATAACAAAGGACAATACTATGAATTTTTTATATTGCTATTGAAATTTTCCATTTTTCACAATAAGTGAGATTCCAACGTGGTAAGATTAAGACACCTTTACAAAATATATGACATTAAAATCAACTATACCAATTCATCGTCATATATATTCTCTATATATTTGTCCAAACTTTGTCAGTATAAAGACAAATTATGAAATTGCTATATACTCGTAAGTGATTAATATGTTACAATTTGCTTTATATCCTATCATTGTCCTCGCCGAGTGTAACCAATCTACGTACTGTAACAAATGTTTAATTCATAGAAATGATTTTGATACTTTGAGGGATCCACACATATCACACACATAGTTATAATGACGGAATGACTTGACGAAATAAATTAACAATGACATCGCATATAATGCACACTACAACATTTTAATGTTGGGGTTTAATTTACTTATAAATTATCATTTCCAGAACCCACCCACCAGACACAACAATAACAACAACAAGAATGTGTAATAAAATATTGAAATTAAAAATTTTCTAATGAAACTGAAATTAATTTGACACATGATACAAATCGTCTCATAACAACAGAATATATACAATAACAACACAACTAGAAAAAAATGTCATTAAAATTGACAATCGACACCTACAATTTTGTATATATACGCGCAGGGTGAGCAATATAAAATATTTTGTTGTGCATAGTTCAAAATTCTTTATATCGTGCGACTAAAAACACCCGTCTTACATCGTCTACACATAATATTGTTCGAGTCGAAAGGATACGGGATATTAAAATTAAAAGCGTTACGAGAAGTACACAATTTATGCGTATTGTGTGCGTTTGTAAGAGGATTATTGATTTCCCTCCGTCACATAAAATAAAATTAGATTGCACCCTTAATGTGATTAGGTTGGTCGTAGGTTATAATTTTAAATAGCTGACATCGACACCACCCATCAATAAAAAATATTATTCTATCGTGCGTCTGGAGATCATTAAGATGAATTTTCGAATAGTTGTTAGGGTAGCTAGGGGATTTTATTACGTCTTAATAAATAGTGGCATTTTGTAATTCAATCGATTGATACATAAGACGACAATTATGACTTATATAGGCACGCGACCAATAATCGTTTATCACATGTCGCACACATACATCGACTCACCCATTAAAAACATTCAACTTTTCTTTCAGATTACACATCTTAATGTCGGAAATTTCGTTTATAATGTTGATGTAATTAAAATTAATTAATTACGAATAATTTTTGTTTTAATTTATAATAAGTTAAGTTAAGTAGCAAAATTATATTTTTTTTTATTTCGAGCATGTCGTGTCTTATTATGATGATAAATAAAGTTTTCGTTCATTTTGATGTTTTATGATTTTAACTTAACGTCTCGTTTATACGGGAACCGTTCAAAATGCCGCGTTTTAAAATGTCGCGTTTTAAAATACCGCGTTTCAAAATGCCGCGAAGTACAAAATGTCGCGTTTTAAAATGTCGCATTTCAAAATGCCGCGAGGTACAAAATGCCGCGAGGTACAAAATGTCGCGTTTCAAAATGTCGCGTTTTAAAATGCCGCGAGGTACAAAATGCCGCGAGGTACAAAATGTCGCGTTTTAAAATGTCGCGTTTCAAAATGCCGCAAGGTACAAAATGTCGCGTGGTACAAAATGTCGCGTTTTAAAATGTCGCGTTTTAAAATGCCGCGAGGTACAAAATGTCGCGTGGTACAAAATGTCGCGTTTTAAAAAGTCGCGTTTCAAAATGCCGCGAGGTAGAAAATGTCGCGTGGTACAAAATGTCGCGTTTTAAAATGTCGCGTTTTAAAATGTCGCTTTTCAAAATGCCTCGTGGTACAAAATTTTCCGATTTTCCTAAAATTTTGTATACAGATGAAGAAAAATATTTAAAGAATATTTCCCATATACACCAACCCGGAAAAACTACGGGAAATGCGGAAAAATTGCGAACTTCCACTTGGAAAATTTTCCCGATAATGACTCAGAAAAATATGGTGATTTTCCAACATTAATTTTCGGGAAAATTTTCCGAGTGGAAATGGAAAATCACAGTTTTTCCGGATTTCCCGTAGTTTTTCCGGGTTGGTGTATATGGGAAATATTTTTAGTTTATTTTTCTTCATCTATGTACAAAATTTTAGAAAAATCGGAAAATGTTCGGAAAATTTTCCCGCATTTTCCGAAAATTTTCCGAGTACATAGATGAAGAAAAATATTATAAGAATATTTCCCTTATACACCAACCCGGAAAAACTACGGGAAATGCGGAAAAATTGCGAATATACGTGAGTTGTATAAAAACAATATATTCCTTCACTAAAATGTTAAAGTTAAGTCCTTATATATCGGAAGTTGATATCGGATACACAATTTAATCCAAATTGAAACATTTTTTAAGAATTCTTGTTTATTATTAATCAAATTTTGTACATATGTATTTAGATATATAATTATTATATATATTTGTATATATATAATATTATTTTAGTGCACCATTTAAATAAATAACCCTTTTCAAATGGCAATTATACGCGAACCACTTTGATTTGTATGGTTCTCGAGAACTGTCAGACCACAGTTTTTGCACTTTACGGTAATCAAATTTTGTAACATCTTTCCATCGGATTAGTTTCAACAAATCATCATATTGTATGCCATTTACGAAGCAAAATGTGACAACAGTTAAACGTTTCTTGTATGTACAATTATCGAAGAACGAATTAATTATGTAATCTGGTGCATGGTCGAAGCTAAAAAGGTCATCCGCATTCAAACGAATTATACGTGCTCTCGTTCGTTGCTTTTGGAATGAATTCATTCTAAACACAAATAATATTAGAAAATAAAATAGTTTAAAATAAATCTGAATTATAAACTATATTACCTCATATATATTGAGAAAGGAAAATTTTGAAGTTGAACCCGTAGTGAATAAAAATAAAATGTATATTTTATATCAACTTAGAAAAAATAATATATTGTATTTCACGCCAACCAATTGATAAACTTGAACTGTATGGTAATTTTTTATTTGTCAAAATAGGACACAAAGTACAGCACAATTAAAGTGTTTTATTACGATAACAGCAATCATCCATAATTTAAAAATTATTTTTACCTACCTGCCCATTATTTTTTAACGAGGGGACACATTTTTGAAACGTTTGTGGCTATTCTTCACTGTCGGTGTAGGCGTGTACAGTTGTAGTATTTTATATACATGGTAATATATTAAACTTTAAAATTCTCCTTCACTTAAATGTTTAATTAATTTTAGTATTTGTTTAATAATTCAAATACGACCTAGTATAAGCACTTAAAGAAATGTATACCTTGCTTATTCAAATCGGAAAGTAATAAGTCCAAAACTTGGGACCTTACTCATTACGAATTGACCAACCAAATCAATGTAAGAACCGAAGTCATGTCATAATCAAACAGAAGAAGAATTTTGAGAGAAAATTCTGAAATTTAAATAATAACAACAATAGAATTATGTTTTGGAAAGAATATTTATTTATTTATAATATTATATAAATAAATATCTTCTAAAAAAACTTAAACTTAATAATTAAAATAATCATAAACTTAATATCTAAATCAAAAAATTAATTTAAAACTAATATTTAATAATAAAATTAAAAAGAAATATTTCCTGCAATTGCTTTCAAAAATCCAAATTTGCTGAATTCTTTTTTTTTAGATAAAATCAACTCAATCCTTTTTTCTTTTAAAATAAATTTTTTGTTTTTTTTAGGTGGAAGATTTCCCCTTGTTAATTTTTCTATTTCGGCACTTGTAATTTTTGTTTGCTTTTTAAGTTCGTCTATTAAGTGGTAAACACTAATATGCGGCCGACCAATTACAACATTAAAATAATTATGGAACGATTCTGCATAGTTCTGTGTGCGGGGTATTTTATTCTTATTTTGTTCACTGATGCTCCATAAACTCGGTGGAAATAATGGTGTTCTATTATTTTTGCCGGAAACATAGTTTTCATCCATCCAATTGGTTAGCGGTTCAAATTCTGCGCCTAGTTCTTCTTTAATATCCTTGAACCATTCCGGTATCTCTTCAGGTTCCAGGAAACATAAAGCAGCGACCTGTCTTACCTTCATGGCAAACTCTATATCTGTGCCATACCGCACTTGCCAACCAATTTTTTGGATGTGTCTATATATGTTCTGCATGAAGTGAAAATTGCAACCCTTGACGTTGACTCTCTCAAAGACACTCCGAATGTTGCTGATTGCTGCTTTTTCAAAATCAGTTATTACCAATTTTGGTGCTAAACTGATACCAACTCTTATTGCACTCTCTTGTAGAGTTGTAAACAATTTATTGTATATTGCCGAAGATTTGCCGCTCATTAAAGCGTACACCATTGGGTGTACTGTTTTATGAGGCGCGATACTGCAATGCACAGTATAAAGTTGATAAAATAATTTTGGTACAACTTTGAATGTACCGTCCATCATCCAAAACTCTGCATCGCGAAGCTTGGTTAAATTATTTTTGATAGTAAAAATAATTATCCGATTATCGCCCTCTTTGATATCCCCGTATACAAATTGCTCTCCATCAATTTGGAGAAACCTTTCTGGTATATCGAATGCCAGTGATACTGGCTCCTTGTCCACTATTAATTTTCGTTGCTCACGTTTGATGATTTGGGTTAAGGCGGCCTTAGAAGGTAGGCAACCACCTACATTCTCAGGAAGTTTTGCAATCTTTGATTGTAGTATTTGGCAAGGTAAATTGCTTGAAGTGCTTGCTATATCTTTAATACTATTTATGACATTTAGTACTGGTAACGTTTCAGGATCAGGAGAGTGATTATGGGAATTCCACAATTTTTGTAAATAGAATTTTCCATCTATTTCTTCGGCTCTCAAATTGCAAGAGCATTTCAAAACTCTATTTTGTCGCTTTGTACATCTCCATTTATTCCTGCGGGCATCGGAAGTGTAACTAAATCCATTTAAAATTAGGATTTTAGAATTTTTCTGAGATATTGTCAACTCAATCAGCTGTCCCGAATAAATCTCCTTATCCTCCATTTGGGTGCAATATTACTTTAATGCTTCTCGTACTATATTACTTATTTAATTTTCTATTATAATTAATATTTTCTTTGATATTTTTTAACTTATATATTTTTATGAAATTTAGTTTCACCAACTTATGAAAATTAATCGATTTATTTATATCCTGCTACTTTGCAATTCATTAACAAACTGATACCCAGAGTAATGGAAATTGTTATTTATATATACCTTGATGTGCTGTTGTTTTTTAACCCTTATTTAAAGATCGATAAATGAAACAAAGGAGTTGGTCAAAATTTTGAAATCATAAAAATGTTACTTTTATTACATCATCAAACTGCCTCTTTGGTACATTGTATTTATTCTCCGATCTGAAAAAATTACGTTTTAAATTTATAATGCGCTGTTTTATTGCTGGTTTTTCCAAATTTCATATAGTAAAAACATTTATCTTTAATGTCTAATTTAGTGATAAAACTGAAAAAATACTTTTATGAGAAATGGTCAATTATCTGAAAAGGGGTTCAATATTTGAAATTAGAAAAATATTAAAAACGTACTTTTATTATGGTATCGCCCTCAGATTTCAAAAATGTGTAGTGTTTTCAAACCAATTGTTCTAATTGATCGTAAAACACCTGACGGTTTTCCTTATCCATAAAGGAACATCCATGAATTTATATGACAATGAAACATCTTTGTAGCTAACTCTTTACAAAAAATTCATTAACGAAATTAACAGTGGGAAAAACCATATTTGGAAAAAAATTAGATAAATATTAAAAACGTACTTTTATTATGGTTATCGCCCTCAAATTTCAAAAATGTGTAGTGTTTTCAAACCACTTGTTCCAATTGATCATAAAACACCTGACGGTTTTTATTATCCATAAAGGAACATTCATGTATCTATATGACAATGAAACATCATTTGTAGCTAACTCTTTACAAAAAATTCATTACGAAATTAACAGTGGGAAAAACCATATTTTTCAATTTCACCCAAATCATTTATATTGTTTAATAATACACATTTCTTATTATCTCAATATAACATTTATTTTATTCCTTCTTTACAAACGCAGTTTTTTAAAACGCGATATTTTAAAAACGCGACATTTTGTACCACGCGACATTTTCTACCTCGCGGCATTTTGAAACGCGACATTTTAAAACGCGACATTTTGTACCACGCGACATTTTGTATCTCGCGGCATTTTGAAACGCGACATTTTAAAACGCGACATTTTGTACCTAGCGACATTTTGTACCTCGCGGCATTTTGAAACGCGACATTTTAAAACGCGATATTTTGTACCACGCGACATTTTGTACTTCGCGGCATTTTAAAACGCGACATTTTAAAACGCGACATTTTGTACCACGCGACATTTTGTACCTCGCGGCATTTTGAAACGCGACATTTTGAAACGCGACATTTTAAAACGCGACATTTTAAAACGCGGCATTTTGACCCGGACCCCGTTTATACATATACCGTCTTATGTTTAACAACATAAAAGAAGACAATTAATGTAATTTTGACGAAAGTGCTAAGTAACTGTTATTATTATTATACAAGTTTTTTTTTATAACCATTCTTATTGTCGTATAGTCGGATATAAAGAAATTCATTACAAAACATAAGTTGCTATAAATGTGTACGTATATGTGGGTACCTAAGCCATAATAATGAAGGTGATTTTATGGTGGATTGAATTAAATGCTAATAATGATGAATGGTATTAATGGTGTAAGATGTATAAGAACGTATACATACATATGTATAAGTAGAAATGGATTGGCTTTGTTCTGTTTCGAAAATAAAAGCATTGAATACAATTTAATTCGGTTTAATTAATTGTGTGAAGCAAAATTAATCAATTAGACTGATTATTAATGGGCTAATTTTATGAATGCGGCCATTTTTGAGTTAAATTAAAGTTGTATAAAGTAAGATTAATAGAATGTACATATTAAAGAGTTTTACTACTCGATGGTGACACACTTTTGATTTATAATGTTTCATTAAGTCATAAACAAGTTTTTTGTTCGAAGAACAATTCCGGGTTTCTCCACAACCGAAAGTAATAAACTTTGTCTTAAGTTAACTATGAGTGATAAAATGTCGATTCCTACTTAAATTAAGATTATGTTCGCTTTATTGTTGTTGGAAAAGGATTTCCATTTATTTCCGATTTTATATAAGCCCTGTGGGTGGGGGCAACCATGTTTCGTAAATATTTCGAACGAAACATGAGATCCATAGAATACCACCACAGTATCCAGAGCTTGTCGTAGAAGGCGACTAAATCTGGTTGGATCGCTGGGCTGACGACCCGCATCCGTAAAAAACAATTACAGTTAAAAATGTCAACAAAAACAAAAAAATCGGATACCGCCTAAATAACAATGACCCCCAGCTTAAGTACCCGAATACGAGATTGAGAATCAGCACGTGGAACCTGCAGTCACTAAGAAAACCTGGCGCGTTGGACGGCTTTATCACATGTATGAAGGAGTATCGGCTGGAACTCGTAGCGCTTCAAGAAACTCGATGGCCTAAAAGTGGAGTCCATGTGTCCCAAGGTTATACGTTGCTACACAGTGGAGATGACCTTGGAAATCTTGGAGTTGGCTTTCTGATTGGGCCACAGGTAAAAAGGCTGTGTTGGACTTCCAGGCAGTCGATAATCGAATGTGCAAGCTTCGCAATAATTTGGATAATCTGATGGGCTCGATACCTGAGCACGATGTCAGATTGGTGATTGGTAACTTTAATGCTAGAGCTGGCAGAAATCAGACACGAATCTGACACGAATGACACGAATCTGCGACCGAAAATGGGGAAAGAATGATGTACTTTGCGATCGCTCATGATCTCCAAGTGGCAAGTTCATTCTTTCCCCATAAAAACGTCCATTTGGAAACATGGACACATCCACGTAAAACATCCCGAAGCCAAATTGACCATGTGTTGATTTCAAAAGACCGGGCTCGGGTTGTCCAAGACGTGAGATCGTATCGGTCGTCAACCAAATTCGTAGGCAGTAACCATTTTATGGTTGCTGCAAAGCTACGATGGAAATTTTCGTACTAGTCAAGGAGGACAGGAGAATATACAACGCGATATTGTCAGCAATAGCATTTTACGATCCAATTACCAATTTGATGATGTGAATAGTGTCTGGGAGGTATTGAAAACCTCGGTTGTCGATGCTGCCCAGCACACTCTCGGTATAGTGAAAACTAAGCCCATAAATGATTGGTTTGATGAGGAGTGTCGTCTTGCTGTTGAGCAACGCAATATAGCCCACAATAAAGCGCAGACTCGGTATACAATGGCAAGGAAACACAAGGCAGTTCTTGCTAGGAGGACAGCTTAACGCATTTGTAGACTGAAGATGCGCGAATTGTGGAAGGCCAAGGTCTTAAGAGTACAACAACTCAGCAATGAGCACAATTCGCGTGGTTTCTTTAAAGGAATCACCGAATTGCACCCTACCTTAAGATCTCGATCAACTGCCATTCGGGACCAGGATGGAAACCTCTGTGTTAACGTCGATGCGGTACTCGATACATGGCGTGAACATTTTTCTGATCTACTTAATGTTTCACATGTATCACAAGCTGTATTTGAATACTCTCAAATACAGACCGCGGAGATGTTCATTGAGGATCCATCCTATGAGGAATTCACAATGGCCATGCAGAAATTAAAGAAAAATCGTTCACCAGGAGTTGATTGCATTAATTCAGAGCTCTTGATATTCGGAGGGCTAACTTTGTGGAACTGTCTTTTCGACCTTATTCGATTGGATTGGCGAAATGAAGTTATGCCTGACGAATGGAAAGTGGCCGCGTTATGCCCAATATTCAAAAAGGGTGATCGCATGAAATGCGAGAACTATCGCGGTATAGCTCTGCTTTGCACAGCATACAAGTTACTGTCATACATTATATTGGGAAGAATTACTCCTCTAGTGGAGGAAATTGTCGGTGACTACCAAGGAGGATTCCGTCCAAATCGGTCAGTCACTGATCAAGTTTTTTCGCTACGGATGATTCTTTCCAAGTACTACGAAACATCTCGTGATGTACACCAGGTGTTCCTAGATTTCATCAAGCCTATGACTCGATCAATCGAGAGAGGCTATGGTATGCGCTTGAATATTTAGGAATACCAAAAAATATGTACATCTGTGTAAAATGACAGTAACGCAGTCACAATGCTATGTCAAAGTTGAGAACAGGCTATCGAGAATTGTTGCAATCACCACTGGTGTTGTGAAACACCTCAGGACAATATCTTATTCCGACAATCCAATCAACTTCTTGCATATGCAGATGATCTGTGTGATTGGATTAAATGGCAACGGAGTGAAAGAGATACTTGATCCACTGAAACAGTTTTCAGCTTCCGTTGGTCTCAAAATCAATGAGTCAAAATCAAAACCAAATATCTGATCTCTGGTTTTCGAGACCAAGACGCAATTGATTTCAGTAGTGGAAACCACACGTTTGAAGGAGTGATGAGATTCAAGTATCTTGGATCTCTCATTACTCACAATAATAGTGTGGGAGAGGATATCAAGGTTCGCCTTGCTGCTGGCAATCGGAATTTGTATCTTCTACGTCCACTGCTGAAATCAAAATATCTTGCAAATACGGATAAGCTGAAACTGTACAGAGTGTTGATCAGACCCGTTGTCATGTATGGATGTGAGAGTTGGACCTTGACGGATGAGTACGAAAGATGGCTTCTAACATTCGAGAGAAGAATCATGCGTGTGATATATGGCCCAAAACGCAACGTCGGTGGCACATACCGAGTTCTATTCAATCACGAGATCAGGAATTTAATGTCAATTCCTGATATCGTGCATGAAATCAAAGTACAGCGAATACGCTGGCTCGGTCACGTTCTGCGTGCTGATCCGAAACGAATGATACAGCGATCTTTAAAGGGAGAACCGTCTTTTGGTAGGCGAAGAGGTCACTGTCGGCGACGATGGCTCCACGGCGTAGAGAGCAATCTGGCATCTTCCAACTGCTTGCAACAATATGAAGATCTGACTCGTGATCGAAACCGTTGGAGTCAGATTGTTGACACGAAATATAAAGGGTGGTTCAATTTTAAGGGCCGACGTTGAATGTGAACCACACCAAAACGTCAAGTTTTTTTCTGCATTTAATTTGACATGTCTCAATTCCAGACTAACTCAATTTGAACCATGGAAAGATACACAATCGAGCAACGCGTTATAGTTATTCAGGCATATTATGAAAATGGGCGTTCAAATCAAAATGCATATCGTGCACTTCGTGATTTTTTCGGTCAATTTAATCGTCCAAATGTGCGTACAATCTGAAAAATCGTGCGAACATTTGAGCAAACCGGGTCCGTAGGAGATTTTAAAACACTTGTTCATGCTCGCATATTTTGTACTGCAAAAAATATTGCTGCTGTTCGCGATAGTACGGCTGAAGAGCCGTCCACCTCAACTCGTCGTCGTGCCCAACAATTGCACCTCTCACGCTCGTCGTTGATGAACATTATACATAAAGACCTACATTTACACGCTTATAAGGTGCAATTGACTAAAGAACTAAAGCCTCTTGACCATTCCAAACGTCGCCAATGGTCAGAATGGTGGCAAGAAATGTCAACAGTGGATGACCAATTTTCGAAGAAAGTCATCTTCAGTGATGAGGCACATTTCCACCTCACTGGATTCGTCAATAAGCAGAATTGCCGCGGATTTGGGCGAATCATAATCCAAGAGTGAATGTTGAAAAACCAATGCACCCACAAAGAGTGACTGTTTGGTGCGGTTTATGGGATGGTGCATCATCCAAAATTAGGCCGGTCAGGCAGTTACTGTGAATGGTGTTCGCTATCGTGAGATGATAACGAACTTTTAATGGCCCAAATTCGAAGATATGGATGTGGACGATATGTGCTAACGCACAATGGCTCTTTTACACGACAAATTCAAAGGCAGTGTTATCTAACGTGGTGGCGATGTCAATTGACCGCCAAGATCATGTGATTTGACACCGCTGGACTTCTTTCTTTGGGGTTATTTGAAAGAAAAGGTGTACGTCGATAAGCCAGCAACAATTCAAGAGCTAAAGGATGAGATAATTCGGCACATTACCGGCATAGAACCTCAATTATGCCTAAGCGTCATCGAAAATTTCGACCATCGGTTGGTGGTGCGACCCGAGGTCGAAGCGGCCATTTGGCCGATATTTTGTTCCATACATAATTGAACCACACCATGTTACCATAATAAAAAGAATTGACAATAATTTCCTAAATAATTTGTGGTTTATTCAAAATCAACATCGGCCCTTAAAATGTAAAGCACACCCTTTATCAGCGCTGTCCAACTTCTTGCAACTCGCGGATCATTTTTGTTTTAAATAATCAAAATAAAGGGCATTTAAGTAGAAAATAAGTTCAAATAAAAACAGAACTTGGAACCATTTTGTTTCTATATACGAGGGCGGATTGAAGCTACCTAAGTAGGAAAACATTTATTTCTCAACATAGTCTCCTTTTAGTTGTTCGACACTGAGCAAACGCGGCACCCATCTTGCCGATAGCTTTTTCATATGCAAATGTTCATGCAAAATGTTTAACACACGTTCATATGATATGTTTACCATTTCAACAATCTCACGCAACTTGACTCGGCCATCATTTTTACGATATCGAGAATTTTCTTGATATTTTCTTCAGTAACCACCTCTTTTGACCTTGCTGTTGATGGTATTGTTGCAGTGAAAGTAATAGTTGACGTTTGACCGATCGCAATTTCTAAAAAACAAAAAAAATTGTGTTTGTGCTGCGATCTAGCGCTAGGTAGCTTCATTTTCAATCCGCCCTCGTATCAAGTGATGTATTGAAAAAATATATTTGCTCAATATCGTAGATATTTTTCAAATCAACCAGCAAATTGTATTTCAACCTGATGACAAGATATTTAATATTTATAACCATGTTTCCATGAACCGAGTTAATTTAGGTTTAAGTTTCGTTGAGTTAAGTGCTTGTGGAAGGTCTAAATGGTACCAACCCTCAACAAAAACGCGAGTAATTTTCAATCGAATGCAGAGTATTTTTTTCGGCACCCCCACCCGGCAATTTATTTGAGATTAATCCCAGTGGCTCCCAACAATTGGTATGGTAACAGTTGACGTTTGACCGATCGCAATTTCTAAAAAACAAAAAAAATTGTGTTTGTGCTGCGATCTAGCGCTAGGTAGCTTCATTTTCAATCCGCCCTCGTATCAAGTGATGTATTGAAAAAATATATTTGCTCAATATCGTAGATATTTTTCAAATCAACCAGCAAATTGTATTTCAACCTGATGACAAGATATTTAATATTTATAACCATGTTTCCATGAACCGAGTTAATTTAGGTTTAAGTTTCGTTGAGTTAACTGCTTGTGGAAGGTCTAAATGGTACCAACCCTCAACAAAAACGCGAGTAATTTTCAATCGAATGCAGAGTATTTTTTTCGGCACCCGGCAATTTATTTGAGATTAATCCCAGTGGCTCCCAACAATTGGTATTGTACTGTTGCAGAACAGTTCCGACTGCTGTGTTCCATGCATCAGTGGTCACACTGAATTTTATATTGTTCAGTGGATGTTAGCACATCGTTTTATGTTATCCAATTCTATCTTAAGTTTTACTTATGCGTGTGAATTGAATAACTCCATTATGTCATTAATTTTCTCTGGCGGGAGAAGAATGCCACGCACTTCGAAGTCTTAATGTGTGCATCAAACTCCGCGAGCCTCTGGAAAGTATTTCTTGATGTAGTTTTAGTTGTTCTTCGTTTGTGATGCCACAAGAATATCGTCAATGTAGCCGAATAAGAAATCAAGATTGATAGTAGCATAGTCCAAATGGCATCAATTTAAAGAGACTCAATGCGGTGTTGTGATTGCCGTTTTGAAAACGTTTTCAGGCGCGACGGGAATGCAATGGTGAGCTCTGACGAGATCTATCTTGGAGAAAATTTTAAAACCATTTTTTTATGTGGAGAAATTTTGAAAGATGCAGATGGTATGCAAATTCTTAACTCCACCATATCCCGAAATTTTGTTTGAGCAGCTTTGTGATGCATGGATAAGGTCACCGTAGTCTTGACACTAGCATATGTCCTTCAGTGACATTGTGGTGAACCACCTTGTGTCAAACTAATAATTATAGTTTAGCTCCACTGTTAGAGAAGTACACCTCGTTAGCAGCGTATCATAGCCGTTGTCGAACGTGGATTAAATGGCAGTTGGTACGTTAACTCTGACCATAGTAACAGTGATTGACAGCTGTGTCGTTCAATCAATGACCCGTTTGTTTTTCCGTCAGGAAATCAGCGCTGGCTGATTAGCGATTGCAGTCCTAATAATTGGAAAAACCCGACGCACCAATAGTGATGTAAGCTGATAGGAGGGAATCTAACCGTTTCTTGTCGAATGGTACCAGTCAATGCATAAGCGTGTGTTTAGTAGTGTCATATTAGTTTATCGCTCGGAATTTAAACAGGAAATCGTCCATAGTTTTGCATGCTGTCGGCGATTGCGCAATCAATGTTGCTTAACACTGCTTGTCAGTGACCTTTTGAAGTGACGGGCGAATCTATAATTGATTTTGATAAAAGCAGCTTTTTATACGAAGAAAAAGGAGACAAATTAACCCGGAGCATGTTTCAAGAATGGTGGTTTGTTAAAAATTTACAATTGGTGTACAAATGAAAAATTTTAAGTTTGAATCTCAGTTCCATTAATTAAATTATACAAATAATATGGCAAAATTATTGAAAAATAATGAAATTTTTTTTTATTTATGTAAAATTTTCCCTTTTTTCTAAAAGAAACTCGTTAAAATTTTGAACCTTTGTGTGGTGTGCTCCGATTGAATGCAAATGACACCAATTTCGATTTGATTATTTATTGAATATTGTACATGTGATACAAATGTGAGGTGCTAACCGAAACTTTGGTTCCTACCCTCCGATCTTTTTTATATTTAATTTTGGATATGTAGCAATTGAAGCCTTTGTCGTGTGGCGAATGTCGGGAGTATTCCTAAATAACAACCCCCACGCTTATTTATTTTTCACAATATTTATTAATTATGATTTTTTTTACTATTTATTTATAACTATTCATAATTGATTTATTTCATTGTTTATTAATTCACAAATATTTAATTATATTATTTTTTTTCAACAACCACGCTGATTGACTTTTTTGTTCGGAAAAGGTTTTTAAGTCCAAACTCTAAAATTATTATGGCCGATTCTTATGTATGAGTATATATATATATATATATATATATATATATATATATATATATATATATATATATATATATATATATATATATATATATATATATATATATATATTTATATATATATATATATATATATATATATATATATATATATATATATATATATATATATATAAATATATATATGTATATAAATATATATATATATATATATATATATATATATATATATATATATATATATATATATATATATATATATATACATCGAGATGTTTTCGAACATGGAACTCATGCACCGCAACCAAAAGTGTCTGCGAATTACTTCAACGGTTTTATCGTCGCCCGGGTGTCCCATATCGTCGTGATTCAATTTAGCTATACGCCACTTTAATGTTCAAGACACAACCCACATTCGTTTACCTTGTACAAGTCGGTACAATTGTCCTTCAAATACCGTATAATATGCGTGCATCTGTCGCTCATCAGAATTAATTGGTTTTCGACTCATAACTTACGATTTAACAGATACGATTATTTGTTGTATCTCGTCGTCTAGGCGTCGCATACCAATAAGCCAATCATCTTGCTGTGATATTAGAAACAGATCAATCGTTGCTAGTTCAAGGTCTACTCCGTCGTTAATTGTATTTCGACTAAGTGCGTCGACATGTTGCATCTTTTGACCACTTCTATGAACAGTATTAAAACTATATTCAGCCAGCCATCGACTTCCTATTCTTGGAGTTGTCAATGCAGCACAATCCGTGACCAAACTGAATGGTTTTCCGATTAAATAAATTCGAAATCTGTAAAGCACTTCAACAACCGCTAAAGCCTCCAATTCATATGAATGATATTTGCACTCGTTATCCGTTGTTCAGCGACTATAGTATGCCACTGGTTTCGTTACCCCTTCTTTGTCTCGTTGGAATAGAATACCGGCGAGACCTTTGGAACTTGCATCGGTGTGCACCTCATGTTCCAATTTCAAGTATATTTCGGGAGAGTTTTTCTCCTTCCTTCTATTTCATGTTCCCCTTTCCTTCCCCTGCGGTCTAGCACGTTTTACTTACGCTTTGGGAAACCCTACGCTTTAGCCGGCCAAAGATAACCGCCTGAAGCCTCTGAGTTAGAAAAATTTCTGTTAACAAGAGAGAGTAACCTCAATCTTGTTACAAATTCTACGAATCAAAGGATCCATCAAGTATTATAACTTATTGATTGATTGAATGATTGATAGGACTGTAGGACCAAGCGCTAGGCAAGATTCCCGGATAACGCCGGGCCTATTCCTACAGCCGTTTACATAAAACGATAGGTAAGGATAGGAGGGTATGTTAGTTAGGAAAGGGCGACCCGGTTACAGACACCATGACAGTCGGTACTAAACTACTATTATTAGATAATCACAAGACAATCACAATTATAATATACTAAGCTGCAATCGCCAATCAGCATTCTCCAGTCCGCAACACCTGCTGTATTTTAATTAAAATTAAAACAAAATTCTAAAATAAATTTATTAGTTGGTCACTAGGAATCTGTAATTTAATTAATTAATTAATTTTATTATTTACTTCAACTCCGGTCCGCACACCTAACCTAATTAAAAGATACGTACAAAACTCTGAAAGAAAATTTATTAACTTATGGCTCAGGAATCTCAAACAATTAATGTAATTAATATGGGTATGATAAATTCACTACCAGCCAACCACTACGATAATTTTACAATACTTCTGCAACATGCTCCTCAGAGAATCACACTAGACATCTGAAAACTTACATTCCAAAATATGCAAATGAATCACCACACTGGAGGTTCTTAGCAAAGGAATGTTAGTCATAGAAAAGACTAAGGCGACAATCAGCGGCAGAACCTTTTTCCTATTACATATTAGTAATTAGTTAATTAGTAGTCTAATACAATTTGTTAGTAGAAATATATATCATTTTCACACTATCGATCTTAGACATTATAGTTATTACTGTTATTTGGATAGGTAATGACATTTCCAGTTTCATCACACGTACCTGTGTCACCCCAACAATTGTATTAAGGTTACATATCCTGGGGTCTTCTTACCATATGTCGCATGTAAAGTTGGTTCCGTATATTTCTAAATCCATCACCATCTAACGCGACGGGTAATCGTTCTCTTTTTTTTTAATGGCCCGACAGCATTTCATACATACCTTATGATGACCTAATAAACTGTCAATTCGTTTTCAGGGTTTATTATTTAAATAAATAAATTATTTAGTTATAACCTGAATCTTAGCTATAACTTATTTAAATTAAAACATTAATACCAAATTCTACAAATAAATTTATTAGTTAGTCTGTAAATTTAGGAATATTTGGAATCGGTAACTTAATAATAATTTATTATTTATTTCAACTCCAGTCCGCACATCTAGTCTATTTAAAACAAAAATACAACTCTAAAAGAAAATTTATTAACTTATGTCTCAGGAATCTAAAACAATTAATTTAATTAATATGGTATAATATTAAGTTCCCGCCAACCACCACGATGATGTTACCATAATCCTAGAATATACACATCAGAAAATCAAAATACATAACTACAAACTTCGTTATATTAACCCATTACATTCCTAAATTATTCAACTTACATCCTAACACTAAAGGTCTTAAGGAACGAGAAAAAAAAAAAATAAAAAAAAAAATTAGTCACAGAAAAAATCTTACTACATAATTAGTAAATTATATAACTCGTTAGCAAAATACATCAACGATTTAAGATCGTTAGACATAGATTGTTTTTGTTATTGTGATAGGTTAGTCTATTTGTCTTATTTCATCATATGTATTTGTGTCACCTCAAAAGTTGAAACTAGAGCACTTAAGCTAAATAGCGTGAGGTCCTTCCCATCTTACGCTGTTTGTAAAGTTGTGTCTCTATATTTTCAGATCCATCACAATCCAACATCCAACAACAATCCGACACAATCCAACATCCAAAATTCTTTTTCGTAATGACTCGAAAGCGTTTCACATACATACACTATGACGATTGACGACCCAATAAACTATTAAATAGTTAAGCTATTTAATATTTAATAGTTTAGCCCATTCCTATGTTGGTATTTAAATTTTAGAACAACACTCAAAAAGTAATCGTTCTGTACAACACACCACAATACAATGAAAGCAATCACCAAAGCGGTCATCCATTTCAGAAAGTTTTGACAGTTGTAAGAGAATGGTTTTGACAGCAAAGTATCCGCTTATTAAAGCAAAATAAATCTTTTGGTCAAGACCAATGATCAAATAAACCCCTCTATCAGCATGCCACTTCAGAATTTCCATACATTTACACTTCTATAAACAAATTAAACTAACCCATTTCAACAATTATCCCATTTACAGAATTAATTAAGTGTAGTGATACCAAAAATATTTACCCAAGTGCATATAGCTTATAGTGAAATTTATTGACAACATCAAATCAAGAGGGGTATAACGCTAATAATAATCAAAAACTCCGCTTAATCAAATATGAATCAAATTAGCCCTTAATGTACTCCTTCATATGTTAAATCGAAAACAACACACCAGACAACCAATATCTTACCAATAAACAGGTAGGTTAGGTTGAGTGGCTGCTACCGCACACTTAGTCCGGGACGGTCCGTTGCAGGTAATTTCCACCGTTTATTCGTCCTTTTGTAATACATTCACTGTGTTTACGCGAGACACAACCGCACAACGGAACGATACCAGACCTCGTCTACACGAAAACAAGCTGACGATGCCACTCGCGCGCAAATCCACTCCCATCCCACATTCGGCCCTTCCCGAGCCATGCTAAAACCGTCGCCACTGCCACTCTACACTGAGCTACTCCCAAACCCACAGGCCAAAACAAGAGTACGCTGTCGACTCAAAAAAACCTTCCATTATCTACATGGTTCCCTAGATCCCTCCCCACAGTCAACAACCCATCCGCTATGACACAGAAGCACACAACCAGACCAAAACACATCTCACGAATACACAGATTGCTGAACTCAATTGCTGAACTTAAAAATACGTCCCTCGTTCACGTAACTCTGCAATAAACAGCGATTCGCACATGCACACCGAGGACAAAGACAACAAAATGTAGATATCCTTGTCCTCGCAGAGAAGCGAAACGCCACAAACAACCTCGCCCAGACGAAGTTCAATATTCAAGTCCCACACCTAGGCAAACCCAATCCTATCCAAACGAGACATATTCCACTAACCTCTGCGTAAACACCTCGCTCCAAATTGCTGTATGTATATATACATACATATATATACATATACACACACATACATATACACACACACATACACATATATATACATATTCACACATATACACATATACATACATACACATACATATACACACACAGATATACATATATATACACACACATGCACACATACATACATACACACATACATACATATATGCATACACACACAAACACACATACATATACATACCTACGCACCCACCTACATACATACACCCACACATAAACACACACACACACACATATCTACACATACCTACACATACATCACACCTACACAATTCCAAACCCATATGCACTAATCCACCAACACATAAACACACAAACACATATGAATTCATAAACACATCTACACAAACCAAATCTGTACATACATATACATATTGTTACGATTTCGCCGAGTGGTTATTCTAATAATTTATCCGGTTCGATCACTGGATTGTGAATATTAAACTCGCAAAGATTAAATTTCAATTAAATTTATTTCCCACAAATATTACACAACTATTTCACAAATAATTCACTAATATTTATTTCCACTATTATTTTACACAATATTTATCACTACTATTATTTTAACACTTCACTTTCACTATTATTTTCACTTCCCGATATTAACACTTCGAAAATCAAAATTGAACTGTACCGTAACTCAAATGTCTACACGTATTTATACGACGCAAAGGCTTGTAGAACATTCCATTATTTGCTTCTCTACACTTCTCGAATTTTCGTTGCGTCGTATTTGGTTCGCTCCGCCTATTTCATTATTTCTTTTTATTTTGTTCGTTTATGTAAACATTTGGTTACAGGGTAATCCCTACTATTATAATTTTCTTTTTAATTATCCCAGGTGACATCTGTGATTCGTGACACTACCCTCCGCCCAAACCTGTTCGTCCCGAACAGGATCCAGATCTCTTCCTCTATAGAACGCCAGTCGCTCCAGGTGTACAACCTTGGGTTTTCCTCGTACTCCTCTTTGGATCCTATAGATCACATCATTTATTCTTGTTATGACCTTGTACGGTCCCTCCCATCCAGGTTGTAATTTCTGCGATAACCCTTTCTTACGTTGTGGGTTGTCAAGCCATACCAATTGTCCCTCGTCAAATCCTTTATTGTTCGCTCGTACATCATACCGAGCCTTTGTTTTATCACTTGACAATTTGATTTTCTCTCTGACAAATCCGTGTATGTTGTTGATCTCCTCTTTCAAGTTATCCACATATGCTTGTCCACATTTAGCTGATGATGGGACCGCTCCGAATTTGAGATCGCCTGGTAGTGTTAAATTGTTGCCAAAAAGTATTGTCGCTGGTGTTACTCCTGTTGTGTTATGCACCGCCGATCGATAAGCCATTAAGAACAATGGAATACCTTGATCCCAATGCCGCTGGTTTTTATCCACTGTTTTGGCTATAAACTCCTCCAATGTGGCATTGAAACGCTCCACCATGCCATCAGACTGTGGGTGGAAAGGTGTTGTCCGCGTTTTATTAATTCCCAGTAACTGGCACATCTCCTGGAAGACAACCGATTCAAAATTCCGCCCTTGGTCGGAATGCAGTTCCATTGGTACCCCATAACGGCTTATTCAATTGTATACCACTGCATTGGCGATTGTGGTTGTTTCCTGATTTGGAATCGGGTATACCTCTGGCCACTTACTGAAGTAGTCCATTACTACCAAAACATATTTGTTGCCACTATCGCTGGTTGGAAATGGTCCTGCAACATCTATGGCAATCCTCTCAAATGGTGCTCCCACATTATATTGTTGCATCGCTCCACGGCTCTTCTTTGCCGGTCCTTTCACGGCCATACATTGGTCACACTTTTGACACCATTCAGCCACTGCCTGTCTACATCCTGCCCAGTAGAATCTTTCACGTACCTTGGCTAACGTTTTGTTGATTCCTAGGTGACCTCCGCTTGTTCCTCCGTGGTATTCCTCCAATATTTCCGCCATCCTGATCTTCGGTACCACCACTAGCGACTGCTTTGTTTTGCCATCGGAGCTTTCCCATGTTCGTTTTAAGCATCCGTTTTCCATGGTTAAACTATCCCATTGGGCCCAGTAAGCCTTGATAGCTGGGCCTTTATCTGCAATATCGCTCCATGTGGGACGACGTTCTTCCTCCATGAATTTGATAATCACTGCCAAATCTGGGTCCTCCTGTTGCTCTTTGGAGATAACATCGTTGGTCCATTCATCAGCTGGCAACACTTTCATTAGTCTGATATCGACGATGTTTTCCTTGTTTTCCACCCGTCCGCAATGTTTACAATCCACTCGACATGGCCGTCTTGACAATGCATCCGCATTTCCATGAGCGCTTCCCTTCCGATGTTGAATTTCGTAAACAAAACTCCCCAATCGCTCAATCCACCGTGCTACTTGTCCTTCGGGATTTTTAAACTGAAGTAGCCATGTCAAGGCGCCATGATCCGTTCTTAATAGAAATGATTGGCCATAAAGGTATTTCCTGAAATGTTCCACACATTTCACTATGGCCAACAATTCTCTTCTTGTTACACAGTAGTTCCGTTCTGGCTTCGATAAGATCTTTGAATAATATGCGATGACACGTTCCTGCCCATCGATTTCCTGTGACAACACTCCTCCCAAGCCATAATTGCTTGCATCCGTATCCAAAATAAAACGTTTATTCGGAAACTCCTTAGTTCATGTAAATTCTGCGGTCTTGGCCAATCCTTTACGGCGGAGATCTTGTCTTCATCTGTATGAATGCCGCTTGTTGTTATTTTGTGTCCCAAATATTTGACTTCATCCCGGAACAATACACATTTCTTCGGACTTAACTTCAATCCAGCTGCTTGGATTCTTTCGAATACTTCCTCTAGATTACGTAGGTGCTCGTTAAAGTCCTTCCCCATAACGATGATGTCGTCCAAATAAACCAGGCATGTTTTCCAGTGGAGTCCTTTTAGTACGCGTTCCATTAGCCGTTCGAAAGTCGCAGGGGCGTTACAAAGTCCAAATGGCATGACATTGAATTGCCATAATCCATTGCCCACACTGAACGCTGTCTTTTCCTTATCTTCATCTGCGACCTCCACTTGCCAATAACCGCTCTGCAAATCAAATGTTGAAAACATCCGTGCTCCTGCCAATGTATCCAGGGTGTCGTCGATCCTTGGTAATGGGTAACTATTCTTTTTGGTAACTGTGTTGAGCTTCCGATAATCAACGCAGAATCTCATGCTTCCATCCTTCTTTTCCACCAATACTACGGGTGAACTCCATGGACTCGTTGACTGCTCAATTACTCCCGATGTTTGCATATCAGTTACCATCTTATCCACTTCTGCTTGTTTAGCCAATGGTAATCTTCTTGGCGCTTGTCGAATAGGTGTTGATGTTCCTGTGTCGATCCGGTGTTTAACCATGTTTGTTCTGCCATTATCTTCCGGTGCACCACAGAAAATGGACATGTATTTCTGGAGCAACTTCTTTGCTGCTTGCTTTTCTTCAGATGTTAATTGTTCCGTCCATTTCTGTGTTAGTTCCTCCGTTATTTTCCGTTGCCTTTGATCCTTGGCTTTTACACACGGATTCGTCTCCTCGCATTTTATAATCGTGGATACTTCCTCTCCTCGGCCGATGATAGTTCCCTTTTTGATTGTTTTTGTCACATCCGATAAATTAAGAGCCCTTATCGGAACTCTAAAGTCACAATCCGGTTTAACCAAAGTTTTTCCAATGATAATTTCTTTGGTTTGTATCTCGTCCCTGTTGGCTTCCACAACCCACAACCCTTGTGTTCCAGGACCTCCATCCAATTTCCCCCAAACAACCATTTCCGAGTGTGGTGGTAGCTTCATCCGATGATCCAATGTTATCCTCCTTACGACTGGCTCCTTCCCGTTGTTTAGTTGCAAAGGCAGTTCGACATTACCGTAGCTTAATGTTCCCCGTCCGACATCCAATACGAATCCATTTCGCTTCATGAAGTCCATTCCCAGGATGACCTCATCCACAATATCCGCAACCAGAACTTCATGTCGAAAACTGTTGTTCCCGATTCGTATTGTAACCTCCTTCTTTCCTTTGATAGCCGCACTGTCGCCTGTCGCCGTTTGTAACTTGAACCCTTTCATCGTCCGCACTCCATTCGTGATGAAATCTGGCCGCACAATCGTTCTCGTTGCTCCCGTGTCCAACGTTATTATACTGGATCGTCCCTCTACTTCGCCTTTCACCATCAAGCTATCACCACCTTTTGCCAATCTGGAAATCGGGATGAAGGTTATGGAGCATTTGGTTGTGGGAGTCAGCTTTTGCTCCTCAAAGCTGACTCTTACTCGTTTAACGCCTTCGTTGTTGTTTGGCGTTCCTCCTCGGCTGCTGCTTTTCTTTCCTCCGGTGGCCTTCGGTACATTGGTGATGGTGTTCTCGCCCGTTTGCGCCTTATCTCCCAGCATTCCCGTGAGATGTGTCCTATTTTGTCACAAACCCAACATCTGATTTTACTAGTTCCATCCCGGAATCTCGTGGTCCGCCAGTTATCTGCTGGTCTGATGTTATTGCCCTGTTTGTGACTGATTGCTGGTTCCACTTCCACACGACGTACCTTGACTGCTGGTTTGATGATGTTGTTTGCAGTCTCGTTGGTTAATGCACACGCGATGGTTTCCGCGAACGATGATTTTGGAGACAATACAACAGCACGTCTCGTATCCGGATCCCGTATACCATCGGTAAAAGCGTCGATCTTGATCCGCTCTGTGTATTCTCCTGCCATGTTGTAGTGGGCAAGGTGCACTAACCGCTCTATATCAGCCGCATACTCCTGAAGCGTCTCTCCAACCCGCTGACATCGTCCCTTCAACTCCATACGATGTAGCTCCCGTCGATGATCTCCTCCATATTTGCGCTCCAAAGCCAACATTATTTTTCCCGTTCGTATTCCGGCACAATTTGTAACAGCTCCGCAGCACTGCCTTTTAGCGCCACAATTAATGCTGCTACCCGATCCTCTTCACACCAACCGTTCCTTGTGGCCGCCATTTCAAACTGGAGTTTGAAGATGTTGAATGGTGTGGTTCCGTCAAATGTTGGTGGCTTCAATTTAATCGAGCTGATTGGTCGAGCAATTTGAGCGCTGCCGTTGGTTTTCAGATCCATTAGCTCTTGTTCGATCTTCATTATTCTTTGGTCTGCCGTTTCAAGCTGTTGATCTATCTCGATTTTGAAGGTGTCGACTTTGGTGTTAAATGACGTAGCCATTTCTCGAAACTTCTCGTTGACAGTTTCCTCTTGTTGTTTTAGTCTTTCCAGAACGAGTTCTCGATCTTGCCGTGTTTCAGCTCTCATGCTTTCCTGTTCGGCCAACAATCTTTCCTGATCGGCTCGCATCTGCTCCTTTAGGTCGCTCTTCAATTGATCTTGGCCGCTTGTTATTTTTCCTTCGAGGCCGCCGATCATCTGCTCCTGTTCAGCACGCAATGCTCTTTGCTCGGTAATCATATCGAGTTTTAGACCTCCAATCATTTGCTGCATTGCGGCCATTAATTGCCCCATGTCGAACGCTCCTGGTGTTGTTGGAGTGGTTTCTCGTACGGTGACATTCTCGTCTTCCGCTCTGGTCGTTGACTCTGTAGTCACTTCAATCGCTTGCACCTCGGTTGAATCCGGTGCCCCAAAATTAAATTCATGTTGATCTGGGTCAACATTATCATCCAACAAAGCTGTACGGAGTCTCAACTGCAACTCATTTCGGTTGCCCGCTGTTGGTAGATTCCGTAGACCCAACTCCTTCTTCAAATCTGCCACTTTTAAGTCCAATAATTTCATCTTGGATATTCACAATCCCGCCGCTGTCACCAATTGTTACGATTTCGCCGAGTGGTTATTCTAATAATTTATCCGGTTCGATCACTGGATTGTGAATATTAAACTCGCAAAGATTAAATTTCAATTAAATTTATTTCCCACAAATATTACACAACTATTTCACAAATAATTCACTAATATTTATTTCCACTATTATTTTACACAATATTTATCACTACTATTATTTTAACACTTCACTTTCACTATTATTTTCACTTCCCGATATTAACACTTCGAAAATCAAAATTGAACTGTACCGTAACTCAAATGTCTACACGTATTTATACGACGCAAAGGCTTGTAGAACATTCCATTATTTGCTTCTCTACACTTCTCGAATTTTCGTTGCGTCGTATTTGGTTCGCTCCGCCTATTTCATTATTTCTTTTTATTTTGTTCGTTTATGTAAACATTTGGTTACAGGGTAATCCCTACTATTATAATTTTCTTTTTAATTATCCCAGGTGACATCTGTGATTCGTGACAATATACACACACTTCACATATATATTCCTTTCCATGCTGTAACCAACATAAAAGTGCACTTACCATTCGATTCATACTTCATTTATGGCAATACAAAGTTATTGCCTTTTTCCGACATCATCCCTAAAAGCTCCCTAAAAAACATCGTTAGCCATTTATTTATATCTACACTTACCAGCTCCATGAATAAACCATCATCCAACCGCAGAATACAACCATTCTCAATTATGCTGTCTTCCGGTTTACCTCTTCTTGTCATCCTGTAGTTGGTCCGATTTTTCCGATTCATTTCCCTTCTTTTTACCCTCATATACTCCCTCGATGTAGTACACATGTCACACACACACACACACCACTCATAAAATTTATAACTCACTGCCACAAAAATTAAAATTAAAACAATTAAATATTAAGAAGAAGTTTGCACCTTCTTTCTGTTTGTTTATCTTTTATAACCTCATCAAGTATTATAACTTATACACGAAAAACGAAATTATTGAATAGTTAAAATCTAATATTATTCTAATGTTAAAACGAAATTTATTATTACTTTACATAAGTTCTATTACAATATCATCTCTCAATATAAATTATATCGTGATTGAAATAGTTGATCAGTTCCAATTTTTAAGAAGAAAGCTTGACTCTTGTGTATTCTATGGGATAAATTAAAAAATATGTAGTTAAAAGACTCGAATGGTTGAACTGGTATAAAAAGACTCTCTTATAAAGTCCCAAATTATGTACTGTAATTCAAATCATGCAAAACAATAGTATTAAGATTATTTTGAAATTACATTGCAACTTTCTTCACTTTCGTTATATCAAACTGAATCGATAGAAGGTATTTCCATAGTGCAATACTACGATGAAGATACCTATAAGACGATGAAAATACCTACGTTTCTCTCTTATTTCCAATCCAAATTATTAATCAAATTACATTCATAATTATATTACCAGATTTTCCAATAATTTATCGAGCGGTTCTATTGCTAATGAGTTTAGATAAAAATCTATTTGGTTTCGAGGTTGTGTTACTTACAACAAATTGCCAGAATTCCTCAAAAATTCAATGAATATTCGTCAGTTAAAAAAACGTTTAAAAATGTATTTTCAATCACTTGTCGAATTCAACAAATTTAACTTATAACCTTTAATATAAATTTTTAACACATACTGTATATTTATAGTATTGATTTCTTGAAAGGGTATGAAATCCATTGGAATTGACATTTTGAATTTTACATGTATAGTAAAGTACTATAAATGATTAATTAATAAATAATTATCATGTAGTAACAATGAGTACTGATGAAAAAGAAGGTATGGTGTTAGAAAATATTATAAAAACCAAAGTCATAAAAGAGAGTTCTGCGTAACTCCAGATTGTGCTATAATGGTGAATGATTTTTTATCATTAATTTCGATATATTGTGACCTATGGCATAGTAAACATTTAGTCATTTAAGAAAGGTATTCGAGTGGATTGCGTCAAAAGTTTTGCAGAAATCAGTGTATGTATTGTATCCAGCTGCATGCGCTATCGAGACCAAAATAGTTATGCTAGTGAACTCCATCAAATAATTTAAACCAGCCCTTAATATAGTTATTAATTTGATTTCTTTAGGACCACATTCATCAACCCAATGTACCTGGTGAGATATGAAAATATCCATTTGTAATATGCGGTGTAGGCACATTGGGGTTTATTATTTATTAATTTTGAGTTATTATTTTACACGGATTGAAAAAAAATAGCAAACATGTTAATTATACAGTGTTGTTCACTGTATAGTTGTGTTTTTTAATAAATCGTTGTTTGCTTTTTATTTTATATTAAAAACATAAGTTTTAAAACACGTATGGGATAATATGTACATTGATTTTGAGACCATTGATTTTTGATAATCTGGATATGGTTATGTTGCTTTCGGGTATCTGGGAAAGTCAATGATAAAAAATTTCCGCACGCGTTATCTACGTACCTTTTGTGTCGATAGATCATTCTGCAAATGATCTTCTGGTATTAAAATTTGATTAATTTCGTAGCGAAGTTTTTAACAATATTGATTTATTGATTGGTTTATTGTTCTTGGTTAGTAAGTGTTTGTGATTATAAACATCTTTCAAAAATTTTAACTACGTGTCTCACAAATCAGGATTTGCTCTATCAATGAATTGTTCTTCTGAAACAGGATATGTTCAAAATATTCTTAAATTCATTTGAACGTCAATGAAAATGACATTTCTTACAGAACGGCAGACTGGTTTTGCAAAAAACAACAAAAATGGAAATGTGTTTCAAAACAAGTGTTAGTTAAGATTTTAAATATTTTCCAGTAGAGTAGATTTATAATATTACGAAATGCTTCTTTACAATTTACTCCTATATTCAATCATTTTCGTTAGTAGATATAACAAAGAATCCAAAGTACTTTAAAAATCTGCATCACTATGTTGAATTCTGTTTAAGGAACCATCTTGGTAAAACATTATCCATTGTAATATTTATTAATTAAATAACTTCTTTTGCGGATAACCCAAAGCCTTTTAGAAATAGCTACATGTGTGTTGCAAGCGTATTTTGATTAGCATAATTATTTATGGACCAGTGAAATAAAAAACTCTTCGACTGATAATGGAGCCATTAAATTGTTGACGCAATTTCACTCTTGTAACACCTTGATGTGTAGCATGGTGAACCATCTTCCTAGAACCAAATGTCATCCAAACCGATATATTCAAGATATGGCTTAAAAAAGAAGTTAGCATGTGGCGGTAGTTGATTCTTACAATAATGCTGCACTACGCCACAAGGGAAATGCACCTCGTCCAAAAATATGATTTCTGAGCAAAAGCCTCATCAATTTCGAGTTTCTCGCAGATACACACAGCGAATCGATATATAAGCGGATGGTCACGGAGCTTCAATTTCTGGACCAATTGAACATTATAGCGACACCAACCAAGATCATTATGCAGAATTCGTTGCATTGAAGATCGGCTGGTGTTCATTTCCGAATTGATGTTTTCGACTGTTAGCGTACATTTTCGGCCACTGTAGATATTATCGGTTAAACGAACACGACGAGCATGGATAAAAGTTACATTGTTGACAAGGTAGGCCGTATCACCCATTTTATGCACAAAATTCCGAATGCACTTAGGTGTGAGTCCCGGTGTATTGACCAAATTTGTTGTGACCAATATTCAATTTTCAACATTTCCCACTTTTGTTGAAGCGCTAAGCGAGTCATTTCTTCAACTAGAAATAATATACTGAGTTTCTGTCAAAGAAGGAATGACATTAGTATTGCCAGAGCCAGAATAACCAATATGTCAAATCTGAACCGGCTATTGGGACACTCTATATTATGTCAGGTTTGATTTTATTAATTTATGTGAATTATATCCATTCGACACATAGCATTACTAAAATTCTAAGCCAACATATATAATTAGTAGATAAATTTATAATTTATTAAAATAGACATCAACACAAATTAAAAATAAAATTTATTTTGATTTAAATTATTTACAAAATTTAAATTTACACCGAAACCCAATAACAACTAATGTAATTAAAAATGGCATACAAATAATTGTTTATCTATATGGCAATTTATAATGCTCAACCATTTTTATCATGCGGGCTCGTCGTAATGTAGCTATACAAATTCACCGACAGATAGTCTAGAAATACTACAATGTTTTTGTTTTTATCTATTTCACTGAATAACAATAATAACAATAGTAATCGGAATAATGACAGTAGTGGTAGAAAATGAATAAAAAAAAAAGTTATTCAAATTGCAATCTACCAACCGAATAAAACGTATAGGTTATGTACATATGTATAAATTTATGATATTTTATCCTCTCCACATATCACACATGAAATGCTATATAGATTACATAAGTATGTATTGCAAATAATATGTATAGTATGTGCTTTAAAGCTTTTATAATTTAACAATAATTTTGAAGTATATTTTCAACGACGATTTTTTGTATCGTCCGTAATCGAATGCAGCGTATGCAGTGAATGTCTGATAATCAGATCTATTCGGATGCCTATACCAATATTATACATCGATGGACCAAATTTCAAATCAAAAACTAACAGACAAGATAACATATTATTTTATCATTTAGTTGTGTTTTATTATAAAACAACTCTATCTCCCTATATGTATACTATGTACAGTGTACACATGTATTAATACTGATACTGTAGTTATAATTTATTTATTTATTTTTGTCTATGCATGCGTGCATTTTTAATAATAAAATAATAAATATTTTAAATCAGAAAAGCAAATAATCCACATTGTTTTCGAAATGGAACATTTTTTGGATATGGGCACAATCAAACCATATACATACGAGTATTTATGGTTTTCCAAAAACTAAAGTGAATTTTGCAACAAAAAAAATCAATTTTATAGTTATTGTCGAAAATAGATTTTTAAGGTTTTGCCATTATAAAATTAAAATCACCTACTGTACTGGGTTGGTTGTGTATTACTAAAATTGATAAAATTAATAGTTTATTGTTCGAATGTGAATGAAACAGGATATCCTTAAAATCCGAATATTTAATTTTTTTTTCATTTTTTGTATATTGTACAACGTAATGGGCATTTTATTTTCCGATATTTGGGTCAAGTGAGTTCTAGGGACTCAGTTTTTGGGTTAACTCAATTTACTTTAATACTTTTTATGTGAATGAGATTAAGAAGGGTCATCGAATTTTGTCATGCAAATAACGTTTGCTCAAATTGTTAAGTTACATATTTTAAATGCCGATTTTTATTATTAAGCCTCTTTTAGTTAGAGCCATAATGTACTTGTTTATAATATACTCAGGATCAGATAAGGATAATACACCAAATAGGCAGTTCAATTTCTTATTTAATCAATATGAATAAATAATGCCACTAACATTAGTCTGAGGAATAAGTTCTCCTTAAATATTATTAATTGAATTATATTTTTTTGGCTCGAAATGTTTAGTTGCTTTTATTGGTCTTTGGCAGAGATTAAGGCTCTGGTACGAAAAATATATGAAATACGTCAAATTATTTTGGATATAATGCTTAGTTGATATTCCTCAACTCCACAAAATTATCCCAAAATTAATAGTTTTGGACATACAATTAAGGCCTTTAATGTTGAAAGACTATTGACTCTATCATTGCAGGAGATTAAAGCGACGGTTCTAATGATCTAAAAATAATATGTTACATACTCAAACTCTAAGAATATATTGTTCCCATATTTTTTGTAAGATGTTTATGTGCTTTTCCATAATATGACTCAAGTTAGGAAAATACATCGAAAAGGATATGAAGTTCTACATGGAATAAGCATACATGATATGCCTCAAACCCTGGAATAAATAGACGGGTGTGAAGAATTCTACATTTTTCCACAAAATTTAAATGTGTTAGTAATACACTGTTAAACGTAATTCCAATTAGAAAAAATATTTCTTATTTTGATTTGAGTAGATTTTAATTATATGATATTTCATACTTGAAATATAATATTTGATACTTGAAATATTTAAAAATTCAATATGACGAAAATACAATAATACATTTTACTTCAAACTAAATTAAAGAAAATAGAAAAATATTTTAGTGTGATTTGGTTTTTGTGGAATAAATTTCATAGCAAAATATCTGAACGCTTTAACCTTTTGAATTTTACTATATCCCTTCGTTTCTTGACTTTTTATTTTTCTGTAAAAAAAATTTTTTGATTTGAGTAAAGCTTTGTTTACAACGAAACTAATAGTTTTTTCTCTATCAAAAGCTAGTTTTTCCTGAAAATTACAATTTGTCATTCATTGCATATATGCTTTATGACGTGATATTGGCAATTAAATTTTAAATCTTCTTAAAGATAATGAAAACACAAGGAACGTAACGTTTTAATATTTATTACTAAAAGTAAATAAATAAACATGTTAAATAATAAAATAATAAATAATAACTAAAAAAATAAATTCAATTTGGAATTATTATCGCAGTACATAAATAATACATAAAAAAATATTAAATTCATTTGGTTCTGGATCGTTGTCCATTATCACAATTCGTTGGTAGTTTCAGTCTAATATTTGAACTTTTGTTCTTATAAATGAAATCGTTTAAAACAATTTCGGTCTTTGTTAATGCATAAAGCTGTTTCACATTTTGCGCATGTTATGTAAGTGTAACCTTTACAATTTGGTAACTTGCACTGTAATCTCTTTTCATTCCATTTTGGCCAGTGGCTTACAGCATCCGTTCTTATCTCTTTTACCGGAATTTTTGAACTCGTTGCCTTTTTCCGTTTGACCTCTAGTATTTTGTTTATATCGGACGGTCTTCCAATCATCGGTTTTTTATGTTGGTATTTACATAATACTTCTCCGACTTCTAATCTGAAATCGGCCAAACTTAAAATTTGTCGTGGATCGGTTTTTTGTTGTTCTTGAACTCGCTTATATAATAGCCAAGAATTGACCACAGCAACATCCAGAAGATGATAGAAAATACGAATGTACCATTTTTTAGATCTAAGGAGTATTTTATATCTTCCGATGAAACTGTCGAGAAGGTCAACACCTCCCATATATGCGTTGTATTTCTTGATAATTTGCGGACAATCTTTTTTTATTCTGGCCTTATTTTTTTTGTCATACCGGTCTGATGTTTCAATTGGATTACGTCCCACGAAATTTGAGATCAATGTGACCAAATTTGTGTCTTTCCAAGCAACAGTTGTGATCTCCACATTTTCTATGGTTGCCGTAAATTCTATAGATGTTCCTCTTTTAAGAGCCCTGATTTCTTTAGCATTGGGGAACTTGTTATTTTGAATTCTATTCCTTCTTATAGTCCCCAAACTCAAAATTCCCTGCTTCAAAAGTTCCACTACCAATGGTATCGATGAATAATAATTATCGAAGAATATTCGATAATTCTGGTGTCTTGGGACTTCCCTTACCATTCTAATAACAATATTGGCACAGGCACCAAGGTTTTTCTCGGAAGGATATCTTTTTCTGTCATCATTTTCTTGCCCTGAGTAAATCTCAAAGTTGTACGAGAAACCTGATATGCCTGAAAGCACAAAAAGTTTGAACCCCCATTTATGAGGTTTGTTAGGCAGGTACTGTTTAAGTCCACTTTTTGCTTTAGTGGAAGATAATTGTTCATCGACAGCCCGACACAACTCCAACGGAATTTTTTTAAAATTCTTTTTCAATGTCTCGATGAGCGGTCGAATTTTAAATAGGCGGTCGTAATTTTGATTCTCTCTTGGTAATTGTTTTTCATTATTGTTAAAGTGGAGATTAGATTTAATTCTTTCAAAATTTGGTAACGACATTGTATTTTGGATGGTTTGATGGCCTGCTAGAGGGTTCCAATACCGACGACAGTTAGAAATTTTTGTTACCGACATTAAAATACATATTCCTATAAACTGCCGGATTTCAATTTCGTTGGTAACCTTTGTGTTATTAGTATTTTTTTGAATTGCATATTTATTTGATTCTTTGACAATCAATTTTTTTAAATCGTCATCAAAAAAAAATTTAAAGCACGCAAATGGCGTGGATAAATTCAAATATTCAGGAGGAAAAGACTCATCGCCTAGAAATTTGATTTCACTTTCCTCCTTTAAGAAATCTTGACACCGCCATAGTATCTTATCCTTCAGTATCACGGAAGTTTCCTCTAGCGATTGGATGCTCGTGGGAATATTATTGTCACCAAGAATGTCAATTGGTAAGTTAGCGATGTCAAATGGTTCTTCCTGTATTTCATTGCAGTCATCGTTTTCGTCTTCAACGGTTCGTTGTACTGTTTCAATCTCAAAAACGGCATCGTCATTTTTGATATCTCCATTACCATCATCAAATAGCTCATCTTCACTATCTGTCCAGGCATCAATAATCTGTAAGATTTCCGCTTCGGTCAACACTTTACGTCTGCTCATCCTAAAATAATCAAAGAGGCAATGCATTCGATTTGTCAGATAAAATAGTGGATTGCTCTTTAAATAAATTTACTCATAGTTACGTGATCTTGCATAAATGCAAGTATTGCACATATGCATAATCGAATCTTATTTCAAACATCACTTCATATCGCATATCTGCAATATATCATTTATAATGTTGATATTTCAGAAATAATGATAAATAACGCTTTATTTCTAACAGAAAAATAATACTTACTTTGTCAAATATTTTAAACTTTAAAGGAGTTAACAGAATAAAATGTACACACGGGTACTTAACGACGAACTACACTTTTGACTTATACGAGAAACAATGGTTTTGGCGCTTATATTTGACAATTTATTGATAAGTGCCCAAGTAACAAAATATAAACCACATAATAACTGAAAAGAAATCGAACTAAAATTATATATAAACGATGTGATTCACTAAATTTTTGTTTATTCTTAGATACATTGCAGATATGCAATACGAATAAACGAAGGGATATAAGTAGATAATATCATTATCTATAATAAACAGAAACCATACTTGAGTCAACATCTATAGGGATGGCCGATAATGGCCATGGATCGAGAAAATATGAGTTTGGTTTTTGTGGAATAAATTTCATAGCAAAATATCTGAACGCTCAATCCTTTTGAATTTAACTGTTTAAGTAGATAATATCATTTTCTATAATAAACAGAAGCTAAACTTGAGTCAACGTCTATAGGGATGGCCGATAATGGCTATGGAATGTGCAAAAATTGAGTGTGATTTTTTATGTGTGGAAATAGTTGCAATGAATATGAATTCCACAAATAACGAATCACACTCAATTTATTAACACACTATGGTAATCCCTATAGATTGGGTTTTGTTTATTATATATAGTAGAAGTATTTAATTACACTCTAAAATTCAAAAGGCTGGGACGTGCAAATAATTAACAATAATTATTAAGTTTGTGGAATATTCCAATTGGAATTTTATTTTTAATTTTTTATGTGTTCATGACTATCTGATTTCAACTCCAGTTTGATTTTATTTATCATGTTTAATTTAATTTAATACGACAGATAATAATAACACATTTTTATGTTATAATTTAAGCAAAGTCAGTTGAATAATTACATTTACTAAAGTTTGAAAATCGTATATTCGCCACATTGTTTTTTAAAGATTTATTTTATCAGTCTTAAGGGTACATTCATATTTTGTAAATGACGATAAATGTTACAACTAATATATCTGTTTCATATTATTTTTATTTAAAATTAATCAACTATCTTTGTAATTTATTATTGATTCAATTACAATTTTTACTGAAATACATACAATTTATAAATCATAACAGTGTAAATTACCACTACAAATGAAAGCAATTAGAATTAGTAAATATTCCAATTGGATTCGTATATATATATATATATATATATATATATATATATATATATATATATATATATATATATATATATATATATATATATATATATATATATATATATATACATAAATACATATATATATATATATTTATATATATATATATATATATATATATATATATATATATATATATATATATATATGTATATATATATATATATATATATATATATATATATAAATATATTATTAATATACACGTATGGGAGAGTTATGGAATACTTCACAGGCTCATTAATTTGTGAGGCAAATTTTCTAAAAGTATATTTTACCTTTACTTAACGTATGATGTGAAGGTTAAATAAATCCATCGAATTCAATTAATTTTGTACTATTTTACCCGGTTTTGATGAACACTGATATAAAAGAACTTAAAGCAGTGTTCATCAAAACCTGGGGAGTCAAAAGAATATTGGTCTAGCCTCCAGTCACTGATACGGTTTCAGAAGAATTAGAGCTCCGCAAAGTTCAAACGTAGATTTCATCAATTATTGAAGAATGGGAATCAATTTCAAACTATTCTAAATTATTTAAAATATTAACAACTCAAAAAATGCTGTTCAAAATCGATTCATTGAATGAATTTGAATATGAAAGGCAACTTTTAGTAAATGTGAAATCTATAGAAATAGAGTTAACGTCATCTGAAATTAACTTAGCGTTGAAAAAAATTATTTTTAATTTTATTTAATTGCATTAAATAAAAGGGGCAAGAATTGATATACCTTAATTCATTTTAAGGATCAGGATAACATTCTTTGCGTTGACGGAATATTGAAAAATTAAAGTGTACCTGATATATCGAGGCATCAATTGTTAATGCCAGCTTCACATTTCTTTACTAAATTATTAGTTCGATTTGAGCATATATGACTTTTGCATGTTGGTCTCTTCTATATATTGCTCGAGAACGTTTTTGGATTATCGGTGGATGCAATTTATGCAAAAAGATTATATGTTAGGTTTATTCGAACCTACAATTTTATTCCAGTTGCCGAATGAATAATCTATCTCATCCATTTGCAAATGTTGGCGAGAATTGTTGTGGTTCATTTTATCTTAGAAGTAAAATTCAATCAATATATCATTTTTTACATGTTTTCCGACTAAAGCCGTATATATGGAAATTGTTAGTGATTTGTGTACGGAAGCCTTTTTAGCTGCTTTTCGGAGATTTGTCACATTGATTGGTCCTGAATTAGCTGTGTTTTGATCTTTTAATTATGGTAAAATAGTAATAAAGAAATCTGTTCTGACATATTTAAAATTTATCTAGTGAGTATATGTGTACTGTCTTTAAGAAGAGATCACATAACGGCCATGGAAACGAGTGAAACCTTTTCATAGGAGTTTTATAGAACATCTTCGTTGCGGTGTATAATTTTTAAAAATAATTTATACGAATGTGTTGAGTGGAATATTTTTTTTTTTTTTGTTTACGAAATCTGTATTTCTGTATAATATTACAACTAATCTCAGTGATTATCTGGTAAATGTTTTGTATTTTTAAGCAGTGTAGCATCTTATGGGATGAGAAAAATCGGTTCGTCCCATTTTGTCCAGTCTTTTGATTTCAGTAGTTCAGGGAACCACTAATTCTAAAGGCTTTGTTCTTTTTAGGCGCTTTGGTCCATTGGTGTGATCCACTAGGTTCCGCAGCTCCTCGTTGTCATGTTGCTGCAGTAGCAGTACATGACTCCTTGCAAACTTAAATATTTCATCACTGACGTATTCCATGTTAAGGTCTCGATGGAGGTTGTCATTTCTAATATATCATGGAGCATTAACAATACTACATAGTACTTTGTTTTGAAATGTTTGCATGATCTTAACTGTAGTTTTCTTTGCACAGCCCCAAAGTTGAATGCCGTGTGTCCAGATAGGTTTATGCATTTGTTTATATAATAGTAGTTTGTTTTGCGTTGTCAGCTCAGAGTTTCTTCCAATAAGCTACTGCATTTTTCTGAATTTGAAATTCAATTCTTGTCTTTTCTTTTTAACATACGCTTTCCACCTAAGCTAAGTGTCTAGTGTCATGCGAAGGAGAATTCAGTCTAATCGGGATGTATTCTACTTTCTTGTTGGTGAAGTTGATGTGTGTTGATTTTAATTCGTTTAGCATTATTCTCCAAGTTTTTGTCCAAGTGTTTACTGTATTAACAGCATTTAGTAGTTTCCGTGTTGACTCGAAAATACTAATATATCATTGGTCATAATTGCAGTGTCATCAGCAAAGGTCCCTATTCTGGCTTCTGCTATATTTGGTAAATCATTTGTATACACAAGGTGTAACACAGGGCCAAGCACACTACCTTTTGGGACTCCTGCCAAGCCAATACTCCTCTTCTTGTCTCTCTCGAAAATAACGGTCATTTATGTATGACTTAAGCAATACAAAATGTTGCTTTGGTAGATCGCGTTGAAGCTTAAATTCCAGACCATGGTGCCAAACCTCATCAAATGCTTGGGCTACGTCTAGGAATACTGCTGAACATACCTTCTTCTCTTCCAACGCCTCTTCAATCGTATCAGTGATCCTATGTACCTATTCTTTTGTTGAGTGGCCTTCTCGAAACCCAAATTGTGTGGTGGTATAAGTTTTCCAGTCTCTATAATTGGCTTGAGTCTCTTTAGAAACAATCTTTCGAATTTTTTGATGTGGTTGTTAATGAAGAGATTGGCCTGTATGATGTTTTGTCATTTAAGGGTTTATTAGGCTTAGTAATCGTTATTATTTCTGCTACTTTCCACTGTCTTGGAACATAACTTTGTCTAAAGACAGCATTGCGTATGTGCTGTAGCTTCCGTAGTGCTTTTTCTGGTAGTGCTTTGATTATTTTCGCTGTTATCAGGTCGTATCCAGGAGCTTTTTAATCTTTAAGATTTTTTACTTCTTCTTTGATTTCTTTCACAGTGACTGGTAGGAGAAGTACCTCGTCTATTTTGTTGACCGGTGTTAATTATTCGTTCTCTACCTGCCCAGTTGGTGGTTTGAAGGTAATTTCTAGGTGTTCGGCAAACAGATCAGCTTTTTGTTTATCGCTGCGAGCCCAGGTTCCATCAACTTTTTTTATGGGTGGCACTTGCAGTTTAGGTCTTTTCAGACTTTTAGTGGCCTTCCACAACGAAAAGTCCGTGTCAGATTTACCTGCCAGGTTACTTAGAAAGCTAGCTACTGACTCATTCTTGATCTTTTTTTAAGCATTTTGTTGCACAGATTATTTAGGGTTGTTTTGTCTTCAGAAGCTCTAGTTCACTGCTAAGTCTTGCGAGCTCGTCTTTTTGGTAACTGGGAAGCTTATACTTTTCTGTAATATACCTTTCTGGATGGGACTACTTTCCCATGCCGCTTTCTGTTTACTTTCAATGAGATTTTCCAGCTCTTCTCTATCATATAATCATAGAAGATCAGATTTCTACTGGAGTGTAACTCACATTTTAATATTCTGCCTGCTTCAAATAGCTGTCTTCCTTTGGGAGTAGTTCGATTTGATCTCCAAAATATATTTTTTGTATTTAAATCGCCTCCAATAATGAAATTTTTACCAAGCGATTTAAACAGTTTGATGTCGTTTTGGGTTATATCTGGGTTCTGGTATCTGGTTCTTTTTTTGGGTTATATCTGGGTGGACAGTAGATTGCTGATATAGTGTAGCTCTTGTAGTTTTTGGTTTTAATAGACACAGTTGCTACTTGCATAGCTTCTTCCTCTATTTTAAGTTCTTCTAGATGTTTAATATATTCCTTGATGAAAATTGTCGTTCCGCCTCTAGCTCTTTCTGCTGGTTGAAGAGCTTGATAGCACTGGTATCCACGAATTTTGAAATATTAAATTCTAGTAGAGTGACTTTCTGGGATTAGGCATATATCAATGTTTTTTGAGTTTAAAAATAATTCTAATTCTGAAATGCGTTCCGCAAGACCATTTGCATTCCAGGTTTATTATTTTTTTAGTTTGGTTCATCGATGTTTTTTCCAATGTTCCTAGTCTTTTTTCTTGTTGATTTAGTAGCTCAGTCATAGATCCTAGTCGTTGATCTTGCGTCGCCAGATGAGAATTTATAGTGGTTAACTTCTGCAGTATTTCTTGCAGGACATGATTTTCCTGAATGGGTGCTTTCTTGACATTTTTCTTTTGGCTAGCCATTTGGGCATATGTCGTGCCTTTTCTTACTTTCGCGCTACTAAGAGGGATTTGGTTTGGATAGGATGGCGTCCTAGGTTGAAAACTAAGAGTTCTGAAGTTCTCTGTTGGATTTCTTTTACTATTTTTCATTCTTTGCAGCTGTTAGGCAACTTCACAGCCTATGTAATTTGCTGGGTGGTGATTCCCACAGTGTATACATTTCGCTGGTTCACTTCTACTTTTGTTCCATTCTTTTGCTGGATGTTTCCCAGCGCACTTTACACATCTAGGCTCCCTATTGCAGTATTTTCGAGTGTGGTTATATGCCTAACAGTTGTGGCATTGTGGAATTCTACTGCTATTCTATTTTAATGTCTTAATTTTGACTTTCATGTTCAGGATTGCTTTGATTCCATATATCTTATCAATGCTCTTGGTGTTGTTAAATGTTAGCATAAATAGGGGTAGGCCGATTTTGGTTGTTACTCTTTCATCGTTTGAGTTTTAAGTTACCTTTTTCTTCAGAATGTTCACAGCATTTAGGATTTTGAATCCTTTCTGACTAAGTTCCTCAATTATTTCATCAGTTGGGCATGTATGATGTAGTCCTCTGGCCATAACTTTGATTTGTTGCTCTGCTATGTTTTCATACGTGAACCATTAGATTTTTTGAGCACTTATTGCATTTGCTAACATTCTGTAGGTTTCTGGATCAACTGCATTCACTTTCCAAACATTATTATTCAGTGCGGTGACCTTATATTTTTCGATTGGAACTATTTTTACTATTTGTTTAATTGTTTCGTACTCACTAACATTAAGAATATTAATGGGTGGAGGTGGTATCTCTCTCTTCATTGGTTCATTTAATTAACTCTGCTTTTCTTCGTTTAGACACGTTAGATGTGCTAGCTGTTTGAAGTTGTACATTCTTCTGTAGATTAACTAAGTCCTTGCATGACTGACCACATTCGTGGTTTTCTGACGCCCTCATGCGAGGATTCTGCTTTTCTTTTTTTTATTTTGGCGTTTAGTTTTACGATTTGTTTGCGTATAAAACTCGTTTCATATGCCAATTCGTGTACAAGCTCTATTATAGAATGGAACTAGTTAATATGTGCGATGAATTAAATAATTTAAATAAAATAGTAGAACAAACATTCTAAAATTGCTCGTGTATCGGTAAAAATTGCTGTGAACATGTGTTAACTTGTGAGTGAAACAGTGATAAATACAAAAGATCTTACGAATCATGATCTTATCCAATTATTAGAAAAGTCAAAACATTTAACTAACGTGCGAAATGATATACAATATATCTACGTGTGCACAATTTTAATTTGTTTTTGTGTTTTATATTGTTTTTATTGCAACGAGTGCATTTTGCTAAAAATAAAAATAAAATCAGAGCAGTATAACCTTAAGTGAAGTAAAATATCCAAGCGTGACGGACTCCAGGTTAGGAGCGGCTGTTTTTAGTACCTGGCAGTAGGTCTAAAATGCTAGAGGAAGGATACCTGACAAAAAACCAATATGGACAATAAGGAAGAAGGAAATACTACGGTGCAGGGATTCGGACCCCCAGTGCCGGCGATTTGGAAGAGTGTGGAAGCGGGCTCCCAGTCGTCGAAATCCTACTACCGCAATGATTTGACAAAGTCAAATAATGAAAACCCATTTGGACGCAGCTCCAAATTAACGAGATCCCCAACATCCTCAATTAATAGCTATGAAAAAGAAAACGAAGAACTTCGTAAGCAATTAAGCAAAATAGAAAAGTTGACTTCTCAACTTAGTAAAGAGATCCACATTCTTAAAAATGAAAACGAAATGCTGAAACAGGCCCTTCAAGTTAAGGAAATACAGGACCAGCCAGCCGCAGAATTCTTCACTGATGAAGACGAATTACGCGAGGAAACAGACTGGATACTTAAAAAGAATAAAAGAAATAGACCCTCTAAAAAAAGTAAAGCTGAATTTTCGCCAGAAATTGTAGGTTCAGACCAGTCTACAAAATCTAATAATATAAAATCAACGGAACAAGAGGCTAAGTCAGCCAAACCCAAGGATAAGGCACCGCCTCCAATCAATTTAATGGGAATTACTGAATATGGCGCTGTTCAGGATCTTATGAAATCGATCACTGACAAAGAATTCAGGGTAGTGTCACTAAATAACAATATATGGAAAATCAACACAACAGACGTTGACACATATAGAGCATTAGCCACGAAGCTTACAGAGGAAGGTAAAGAATGGTACACTTATGAAAACAAAAATGACCGCCCGATCAAAGTGATGGCAAGAGGTCTGCATCCTACTTGTAAAATAGAAAATATATTAGACGACTTAAAGTGTAAGGGGCTGAAAATAGAAGACGCCGCAAACATCATCAAAAAAGAAAAGAAGGAAAGTGATCAAGGGGTCAAAATAAATAAGAGAGGGCTCCCATTATTCATGCTTACATTTAATAATAAAGCAAATATTGAAAACATTTTTAACATTAGAGCTATTCTCAATATGAGAGTTAGAATTGAAGCATTACGCAAGGCCACTGGATTAATACCCCAATGTAAAAAATGCCAAGGTTTTAACCACACCCAGAAATATTGTAATCGAGAGCCAAGATGTGTAAAATGTTCTGGAAAACATCTAGCGCAAGCCTGCCTACTAGGAAAAACAACTACTCCTACATGTGTAAACTGTAAAGGAGATCATCCAGCAAATTATAGAGGATGTGAGATAGCTAAAGAACTGCAAAAACTGAGAAATAAAAAACTTCAGTTTAAGCAAAACCGTGAGATGCCAGTTAACGGAATATCATCGAAAAACTCAATGAAAGCTCAACCACAAGCTAGTACAGTAGCGGGACCAAAGACATACTCACAGATAGTCCAGCAACAAGAGCTACTTTGTATTAAGGAAAAACAAGAATCTTCAATTCTTGAAAAAATACTACGGAGTATAGAAGCTTTGAACATGCGAATTGCAAAACAAGAAAGAAGCCTAGAAGCTGTACATAAGCGACTAAATAAACAAGAAGCAGTGAATGAGTTCACTTCTATGATTTACTAGTATGAATAGTTGTAAAACATTAAGAATTGCCAACTGGAATGCAAAAGGCCTATTGCCACAAATTCCGGAGCTAGAAATTTTCTTAAACATGGATAAGATAGACATATGTCTAATATCGGAAACCCATTTCACAAATGTATCGTACGTAAAAATTCGTGGATATCACTGCTACCATGCTATCCACCCATCAGGAAAAGCGAGAGGAAGATCAACTATTTTCGTTAAAGAAAATATCAAACACTACGAGTAAAAATAGAAATGGAAAATATGCAAGTATCAACCATTAAAATTCGACTCAATAATGAAAAGGAGTATAGCATTTCATCTATATACTGCCCACCCCAATATCAATTGGCTAAAGAAAATTATATCGCGTTATTTAAATCGCTTGGAGTCAACTTCATAATTGGAGGGGACTTTAATGCTAAGAATACGTACTGGGGATCGAGACTGTCAACACGTGAGGGTAAAGATCTATATGCGGCAGGACAAGAATTAAACTGCGAGTTTTATTCTGGGGGTAAACCAACATACTGGCCTACAGATAAAAACAAAATTCCAGATTTAATAGACTTCTTTGTAACAAAAGGAGCATCAGAAAACTATGTAGTGATAGAAAACAATGAAGGAATATGGTCAGATCACACACTTGTTATTATGACAATGAGTGCAACCATAATCAAGAAAGTGAATTTGCCTAAACTAACAAACAAGAGAACAAATTGGGGTGTTTTCCGGAAGCTAGTAGAAAACAGTACGGTTTTACAAGTACCAATTAAAACTCCGACACAATTTGATGATCAAGTAGAAATATTAAATAATAATATAATTCAAGCAGCGTGGCACAGTACGCCCATTAGTCAATATAAAGTGCCAAACAAAAACAACTATTCATTGGAAGTGAGAGATTTGGTTAGTGAAAAGCGGAAAGCTCGAAAAATTTGGCAGCGGAATCGAGCATCACAAAGTAAATCGAGACTTAATTATTTAAGCAACAAATTAAAGCAGTTAATGAAAGAAATTAAAAACAATTCGATAAGTGAATATCTAACTGGTCTTTCCAGCCAAAAGGACACTGACTATTCACTTTGGAAAGCAACGAAAGGACTTACACGACCAAATAAGCAGATACCTCCTATCAAAAAGAACGATGGATCTTGGGCAAGAAGTGGTAAGGAGAAGGCTGTCTTGTTTGCAACCTACCTCGAAAACACATTCCAGCCCCTTCTAAGGCAATCAGCGGAAGAAAATATAAACCCAGTTAGAAAAGTGGATAACCTAATCATCAAACCAGTAACATTACAAGAGCTAAAATATGAAATTATTAACAACTTGAGTTCAAAAAAATTTCCTGGTTATGACCTAATTTCAGGTCAAATAGTAAAAGAACTTCCCGAAAAGGGCTTACGAAAACTGCTTGAACTAATAAACGCAGCATTCAGACGAAAATACGTCCCATACCAATGGAAGGTTGCAGAAGTGATAATGATTCCAAAACCGAATAAACCGCCTAACGTTAAAACCTCGTACAGGCCGATTTCGCTTCTTCCTATAATTTCGAAGTTGTTCGAAAAATTATTGCTGAAAAGGCTAAAACCAGTAATAGAGGAAAGAAAACTAATTCCATCACATCAGTTTGGCTTTATAGAGAGACATTCTACTATAGACCAATTACATAGGGTTACCGATTTAATTGAAGATTCACTAGAAAAGAAGAAAATCTGTTCAACTATCTTTTTGGATGTTGCACAAGCCTTCGATAAAGTATGGCACCAAGGACTAGAATATAAACTATATCGAGACCTGCCAAAGCAATTTTACCAGATATTAAAATCTTATCTAGCTGATCGATATTTTCGAGTTAAATTTGAAGATGAATACTCTGACCTTAGACAAATATCGGCTGGAGTTCCACAAGGAAGTGTTCTGGGACCAATACTATATTTACTTTATACAAGAGATGTTCCAAATACAAAAGATACAAACATTGCAACGTTTGCAGATGATACAGCAATCCTAGCAGTAGGAGACAGTATAGAAGAGTCAACTAGTAAATTACAAAATGCCACTAATGCAATAAGTAATTGGACAAAGAAATGGCGCATTCAGCTGAATCAAACGAAATCCATACATGTCAACTTTACTAACAGAACAGTTAACTGTATTCCAGTTCTACTGAACTCGCATCCAATTCCGCATGCGAACACAGCGAAATACTTAGGCATGACTCTTGATGCTAAGCTGAAGTGGAAAGAGCACGTTAAAAAGAAAAAAGAAGAACTAAACATCAAATACAGAAAAATGTACTGGCTCTTAGGGACAAAATCTGAGCTAACAGTTCATAATAAGCTACTATTATATCGGCAAATATTGAAACCTATATGGACATATGGTATAGAACTGTGGGGTTGTACCAAGAAGAGCAATGTTAAAATAATTCAAACCTTTCAAAATAAAGTTCTACGTAGCATTGTGAATGCACCATGGTACATAAGAAACGACAACCTTCATAAGGGTCTAAATATGGAATACGTTAGCGAAGAAATCAAGAAGTATGCGAAGAAACACGCACAACGGTTCGGTCAACATCAAAATGCAGATATGCGTAATATTATGACCAACACAGACCCAGTTAGAAGGCTTCGAAGGACGAAACCTTTAGATTTGGGGCGGTTAATGTAATCTTATAATATACTTGGAGCTAACCAGTGGGTTAAACTCAACAAAAACTAACAAATTTACTAAAGATAAGTTACTAGATGAATTATATTCAGTTGTAATAAAATCCATTAATAAAAAAAAAATATGCCAATTCATCGTCATCTGTTTCATAGACGTCTAGAGCATGTTGGGTTTCATTTGCTTGTTTCTTCTCACTTTTACTTACAGCAATTTCTTCTTTAAGCTGTTGAACCTCTTTAAAGAGTTGACCATTGAGTTGCATTAAGTTTTCTAGTGATTCCTTTAAACCAGCGTTTTCTTTATTGAGTGGAATAATGAACACAAAATATATAATTATATAGAAACAATATATACATAATGACGTTCTCTTTAAATTTCAAAGATGTAATAATTCGGCCGCTTAAAAAACGTTTATCCTAGCTAGACAGAATTTAAGCCAAATGATTAGCCACATGATACGAGCTATAAGTATTCTGCCCTGCCATTAGTTTATAATTGGCTTATATTTGATACGACACCGACAGTTGATATTGTTATTATTAATCATTAGATGTTAGTCAAATTTTTTTTTTCAGTACTGCAAGTTATTGTTGCTATAAAAAATGCATATCGTAAATAATGGTGGACACTTTTTGTCGTTAAATATTTAAGTGTTTAACCAAATAACAGAGTTTATTACTGTTTCAACAGTTTCGTTGACTTGTTTTAAAATTATATATACATATATAAATAAATATATATATATATATATATATATATATATATATATATATATATATATATATATATATATATATATATATATATATATATATATATATATATACATAATATTGCCGATAAACATCCCACTAAATTTATGTCAGTTAGAGGGAAGACGTTACTCAGAGGCGTTGTGCAGTTGATAAGTAGATTAAGTTAAAAACGAGGCTACTATTCAATTTTGAATTGAATTTCTTAAGAAAATTTATAAATCCATCTTGTCATCCTCCACATATTTTAAATTTTAAAATTGTCGCTATTGGTAGCATTGAATAGTATATATAAAGTAGGTACATCATCCAATGATGATATTCAACATTTTGTTTTGTATTTTAAAGTTAAAAGATATTTGTTTATTTATCTGTTATAGATAATTGAATTCAAATGAGTGGAAAAAGTACCGAATAGAGTCAGAATCTATCAGACGAAATGTCTGCTTATTTATCAGCAGACTATGCACGAACTTCAGTTTTTCTGCATGTTCTAGACCTATTAAGAACAAAAAACGAAAAAACAATATTACTTGTTGATTACACGACATATCTTTTCCATTCTCAAGATCTCAAATGTTCAAAACTTAAACATAAACTTGGCTAATTCTAAATTTTCATACTAAATGTTCCAATTCTCGTTTAACTAAGTTTCATGTATTGGTCGATTTTCGTAAAACTCATATTTAAACAGAATCGTACAATTTGAATATACATATGCAATGTTGTGCTATTGCAACAATGTATGGACATATGAATAATAGTTATGAAAATAATAGAATTATGTATGTATAGACTCGTACATAGTACACACATAGTTTTCTCGTTCTGAACATTTGTCTTGTTTTTTAGATAAGTGATTTAAAAACTAGACGAGCGAACGCAACATAAAAATAAAATAAAATTCTGAATTTGGGGATGGCCTAAAATGTAGCACAGCAAGCAAAAACTATATATTCGTAATGTATTTATACAGGATGTACGAAACATTTTTTCATTCGCAGTGTTATTGTTCTTTGCCAAAAACAAAAATAAAAAACCATAAAAATACGACGAGATGAAAAACAAGAAAATGCATTTTCATTTTTCCCTTTAAATCATAAATTAATTTTGTGCTCTCTTGGAACAAAAATGGTAGTAAAAAATTAGTAACAGTAGCAAGGCAAAAAATAAAAATAGTCAGTTAAAAATAGTAAAGTGATTTACAATGTTTTTACAAATTTTTGTCTTATTTTTATCGTTCTGTTTTGTTTTTGGATGGAATATTGCATATACGATATGTGTTTCAGAAGAGATACAATGTGATCACTGGATTAGTAAGCAGACAATATTTCAGGACGTGTTAAGGATAATTGTAGAGCCTGTGGAATCAGAGTTTTGTTTTGTTTTGCTTAAACCGATTATTGATCGTCCAATGAATGTCACAACAAATTGCGAAATTTGATGTCGACCATAAGCTATCTTTATTCTTTTTATTGTAAATTGGAAGATGGCAGGCTGTTCTCTATAACTTTTAAGTCTCGTATTCCAGAGGATTTAATTATCAAATTCAGAAAACTCCGTAGTGACTGTAGCAGCAACCAATGCATTAGTGGAGTCACGAACGACGTTGGAAGAGTAATTTTAAAAAACTAGCCAAAATCATGTTATATGGTAGTAAATTTTGATAATTTTTACGATTTATAGACTTCAATCTCAATTTCGGTAGTAGGAAGGATTGATATAACGCGTCGCGGTGGCTCGACATTATTTGCCAACAACGTTGTGGAATGGATGGATTCCATCGAAATGACTGGTAGCGAACAATTGGTACCGTGTTGACCAGTGGGGTCAATATCGGACGGTTGCGAAATCATGCATGAGGCACCCGCGGTGTAAACTGTATTGGCTTGATTGAGGTACGTGTAGTAGTGAATTGTGTCTCTTCTGACAAATTCGGCAACCTTTAACGCCTTTACATTGGGTTACAAGGTGTTCGTCACTTAGGCAATTAAAACAACGATTCCATCCTTTCATTAATTTTCTTTGTGCATTGACATCCTTGGCTCGGAACTTATTACAAGTGAACAGTTTATGGTATTCATTAGGACATAACGGACAACGCGGTTATGGGTTTACATGGAATGATTTGGATGCATTATGCACGTAGGGCGGATGCTTGGTTCGGGTAGCACTGAATTCCCCAATTGAATCTATCCTTCTTGAAAGAAATGTCAAAAATTCTTCTGCGGTCGGGAAATCATTATCAGAAGTCTCATATTTCCAGAGGCGCTTGGATTCTTCATCCGAATTCTTAGTAGCCAAATAAATGAGCCATGGATCTCGTTCGGTTGCCCTCGAATCAAGCGATTTCAAACCTCGAATTGTTTCGTCTATACTGTCGAATATTTTTATCAGATGGTTCGAGGAGGGATTGGACACGAGTTTACATTGTTATAAAAAGTCTCGAATATAAGTTTCCACAATTGCCCTTTTTTATCGTATTTCTTGGTTAGCCGTTTAAGCGCTTCTACATAATTCGCGTCGTCTACTCTAAAATGACACACAGAAAGATAGGCTGGCCCACGTAACTGTCCCAATAAATATTTAAATTTTTGAGCAGGCGATAAAAATAATCTATGGCTTAGAGCCCTTACCGCGTCTCAAATGAGACCTTATGAACCAATTTAACGATTGGAGCACATTGTAGGTGGTCAGCCCAACGAATGTTTTTACACACAATCGCGTTTTTATGTCATCCGGTTGCATGTTAATTTTTGGTCAACGGCGGGGATCGAACTCGAGACCGCGGCGTGATGAGAAACTCTCTTAACCATTAAGCTACATCCGGCGACTTGAGCAGGCGATAGCGATGTATTTTCGTGGACGGTTGAAATAAAGATATCATGGAATGATTGCCAATGCTTATAATTACCATCAAAGGTGGGAAGTGTTAGTCTTGGTAACTTAAAATCGGACTTGAAATTATTATGGTTAGTCATTACAGAATGGTTCACACTATCCTCTAATTTGGTGCCTGACTGCATGGTAATCGTACGGATTAACGATTGGATTTTAGCAACCACCGCAAAATACTGGTCATCAAAATCGGCCATTTCTGATTCAGCCGTGGTATCTAACTGAAAAAGGCTATCTTCGGTTGTGATGAATTGCTCGTACAATTCATGTACCTTAGTCAACCTGGGATTCAAATCATCCAAATCACACTCCGTATCCTTTGCAATAACATAATTGGATATTCTGGTAAGCAGGCTCTTGATCACCGACCTTCGCTTGACCAGTGCTCCGACACGATTTAAGCCTTCATCGGGCATTATACCGGCACAATTTAATTAAATTCGCGAGATATACAGTAAAATGGTCGAAACAAGCACAAAAAATTGATTGAAAGAAGGAAAAACACGGATAATTAAATAAAAAAACGGTTACCTGGAACTAGTAGGGTACTCTCTGCGTTGGGTGGTGTCCAAACTAAACCTCCACAAAACCTCGGATGGTCACGCAAAAAGCGGGTTGAAATTATATCCACATGTCGCCGATCCGGTTCGAAGGACCAAAATAATTATGTATAAAATAGCGGTAAATTAAAAAAATATAATAAATTTTATAATCTTTATAATTTTGATTTTTATTAAGATTTAAACGAAAAAATACAAATTGATGACAGTCGATCGAATATACAAAATTGAATGAATTACATACAAAAATTAATGACAGATCAGATGGAAAAAATTTCCATCCGCAACCAAAATGCAAAGCGAATCGGTTTATGGCGAAATAGGGTGATTAATTAGAAAGTGTTTCCTGAACAGTCTCAATAAACATTTTGTATGCACAATCATTACTCTTCTTAACATTCTTGTAGTTTTTTTGTCGAATTATAATACGTTGATAGAGTATGCCTTAAACTATATTCAGGTAAGTGCCATATCCCAAAACAACTCTGAGAACCACTAACATCTATAAATCATATAAGTTACGACTTATCTAACTCAAAAATTGGATAAAATCGTAGCTTCGGCAATCTGAATTGCTTTTTAAAGACGACTCGTCTCCGTTCAGATCACGCCAAGTTGATCAGTTTTTCTAAGTTGAGCTATCTTTTGAACTGCCTGCCTACTCTTATAATTACTTAAAACTAATTATTTGAGTTCATTGCATAACAGTATATGGCATGTATGCTAAACAGTATAGCTTCCATTTTATTTCGCCTATTTTTATATCTTTATTTATTTTTTTTTTTAATTTATTTATTTATTACAATACAACTGATTTACAAATCATCTAGTAGTTTATCTTGCATGATTTAAATTCACGATTGGAGGGTTATAGCCGTATGGAAAGTAGTTAGTATAATTTAATATCTTTTAGCCGACCCAGGTTGGATCTAGTAGATCAAGTGGTTTCTTCCTTCGCAGCATTCTCACTGGATTTGGGTCATCCAACATTCGGCGTATTTCAACATTTTTATAATCCGTTGCATGTGTTTTCTTGCGATTTTATTTATTTGTACACTAACGAAATCCATCTTCAAAACACTATGAAGGTTGTCATATCTCACGTAATTTCACATCCTTTCTACGGTGCATTAACTATTACACGTAGGGCATTGCTTTGGAATGATTGGATGATGTTGACGTTTGTTTGCTTTGTACAGCCCCAGATCTGAATACCTGGGTAAGTCCACATAGGACTAAAAGTTTGCCGGTACAGTAGCAATTTATTATGTAAAGGAAGCTCAGAACTTCTCCCTAAGAGCCAATTCATTTTTCTGTATCTAATGTTTAATTCTTCTTTTTTCTTTTTAACAAGCTCTTTCCATTTAAGTTTCGCGTCAAGAGTCATGCCTAGGTAATTCGCTGTGTTTGCATATGGAACTTGCTGGGAGTTCAGTTTTAATGGTATCCAATCAATCTTTTTATTGGTGAAATTTACATGAATAGATTTTGCTTCATTCAGTTTTATTCGCCACCTTTGCGTCCAAGTGATGACCATATTAGTCGCTCTTTGCAATTTGCTTGTGGATTCTTCTTATTATCAGATACTGCTTAGGTGGCTTTATCATCTGCAAACGTTGTAATAGTTGTCTCTTCTATCATTGGCAGATCAGAGGTATATAGTAGATACACTCCTGGACAAAATTAACGCATATTTTTTTTTTGTGATGTGGAACTGGTATCAAATGATCCCAAATTTATAATTTTCTCAAAAGAGGCACAAATGTGGCGTTATGGAATTATAGCGGCTATTTTTCATTGCAAAATGTTAAAATGTGTCGAACTATTTTTTTAATTTCTAAAAGCGGTTTAAAAACATTAAAACTAGCTTTATTACAATTTAATTTGATTAATTTAATAATGAGTATTTCCCCTCTCCCGTGCCCTTATTACAGCTTCCATCCTTCTGGGAATACTAAGTAGAATGCTTTGTATCATTTCTTGCGGAATGAGATTCCACTCTTCTTGCGTTGCAACTCTCAGCTCTGCTGTCGAATGTGGTGCAGGATTTCTAGCTCTAATACGGCGTTTTAGAATGTCCCACGCGTGTTCAATCGGATTAACATCATAACTCATTGGTGGCCACTTAAGTGCACGAATGCCAATATCTTGGAGATATTGTCGTACCGTTGCAGCAACGTGGACTGGAGCGTTATCATGCATTAACACCAAACTGTCATAACCTATGAAGCCCACATATGGCAAAACGTGATCGCCAAGAATGTTCCGAGCAAAACCATTCTGCATTCATCCTCAAACGATTCTCCACCTGCTCCGTACGGCCCAACTGATTTCACCCCAAAACATTATTGAACCTCCTCCAAAACTTACAGTTTGCACCAAGTGTTACACGGTGTGTAGCGTTCTCCAACTCTTCTGTATACAAGATTACGTCCATCTGGTTTGCATAATTTGATTCTGGTCTCATCTGAAAAGAGAACAGTAGCCCATTGATCAGTACCCAATTTGCATGAGTATGAGCAAATTCTAAACGGCTGGATTTGTGGCGGGGAAGAAGCCGTGGAACTTTTACGGGTCGTTTTGGAGTTAGGTTCACTTCTTTTAATCTTCGTCTAACTATTTTGACACTAATATTCACTTGACGCGCACTAAGTAACTCATTTTTGAGTTGAGTAGAAGTTCGCTTTCGATCTCGTAACGAATTCATTTTTAAAAATCGATCGCCATGCTCGTTTGTGCACCTTTTACGTCCTTGTCCGGGCGTTCTTTTATACTCTAAGGTTTTACGATACCGCTTTAGTATTCGTGAAACCGAAGACTGATTAATTCCTAATTTTCGTGCGATTTGTAATTGTGTATAATCTTCCTGATACAATGTGACCACTTTAACCGCCTCCACCTCTTGAACGGGTGCCATATTACAATGGATTTTATATTAGGTGTTTGCTTTAGAACACATTTACAAGAACAAGTGGTACTGCATTTAAAAATAATTGATATGCAATGGAACAAAAGCCGATCGTTGCGTAAGATTTCAAACACAATGCACTTTTGAATAAGCATTTTTGTAAAATTTAATTGATTGGCTTGCAGTAAACTTTATTCAATGTGGTTTCTGATAAAAATATAAATGTGCTATCATTTGACACTAGTAGTATTAAAATTGACCAGCTGAATTTTTTTTTATTACAAAAAAAAATATGCGTTAATTTTGTCCGCGAGTGTAAGAGTTGGTCCCAGAACGCTACCTTGTGATACTGTTGAAGTGTGATTTGTGATGCAGGGAGCTGTAATCGTGACAGCTAATGATGAATGGTGGGAGCTAAACTTTGAACTCCACAGAGTGGCATTGATTGACAGCTAAGCTAGGGCGCTGAATCAACCAGCCGATGAAGACGTTTGTCTTGAAATATATGGCATCTTTTGTATGTGATCTGTAATATTCGTTTCGCTAGGCCGGTTTCGATCTGATGACGTCATTGACTCGTTGTGTGATCGAAAAGATCAAATCCATCTCATCAGGCATATGCGACCGGACTTGATGTATGTTGCATTTCGTACTGTGAGGCTCTATATATACTGTGAGGCTATGTTGCAACAGTTCTAGCGAATTTACAGAATTATACTCGAAATCTTTTTTCGATTATTTTTGTTTATACTTCACTATTGTGGCGTGACTATTCGTCGTATTTGTGAACGCCACAATACTCCTGCTGATATTTTCTTTATTTCCGAGTATTCACCATCTAGTTTAACGCGGAAGTGCCGGTTAGCGATATCCTGTGCTATATCCAAAAAAATACGAGAACAAACTTTCTTTTTTTCAAGTACATCTTCAATTATGTTTGTAATCCGATGCACTTGCTCAATTGTTGAATGGTTTTCTTTAAAGCCAAATTGATGAGATAGAATAAGATTTGTTTCTTCCATGTTTGGTTTGAGTCGATTAAGCAGTAATTTCTCGAATATTTTTGAAATTATTGGGAGTAAAAAAATCGGTCTATACGAGTTTTTGTTATTTAATGGTTTGTTTGGTTTGGTTGACGTGTTTAAGCCTGAATGCTGCGTTAAATATTTGTGGTAGCTTTCGTAGTCCTTTTTCAGGTAGGGCTTATATTATTTGTCCTGTAACTAAGCCATTACCTGGAGATTTCTTTGCACTAAGGTTTGTTTAGATTTCCTCTTTTAATTCTTGTACTGGGGCAGGAGCTATATTATATAGTTGCCCACTTTATGTACTGGTGAAATGTTTTCATCTACGGTTTGTCTAGGTAGAGCCTGGAACAAAAAGTTTAGAATAGTTTTATATTCAGGCGCACGGTTCCTTTGCCAAGTTTTTCTTGCTTTTTGTTTTGCTGCTACGAATTTTCTACCTTCCAAGGGATAAATACCATTCTTGCGTGTTTTTCTTGTAAAAACTGTTAACTTGTTCTAGTTCTTCTTCTAGTTGTATTGGATATCGAATTGGCGTTTCGAGATTAATATAATCCTCAACTAGTTTCTAAAATTTTTCCCAGCAGGTTTTGTTATTTGTTAGCCAGGGTGGACTAGTTTTCTTTACAATCGTTGCACTGATTGTCATAATAACAGGTGTGTGATCTGACATAATCTCGTCGCTGCTTTCTAGGTTTATGTTACTATCGTGTTTGGTGAAAAAGCCGTTATTAGATCGGGTAATTTGTTCCTATCGTTAGGGCAATATGTTGGTTGATCTCCGCAGTGAAACTCGCAACTGCATTGTTGTCTTGCTGCATTCAACTCTTTTCCTTTTTTCCAGGTTACTCTTGATCCCCAGTATGTGTTATTTGCATTTAAATCTGATTAGGTAACAAGATCCAAGGGATTTAAATAATGTGAAATAGTCTTCCTTTACAGTAAGTCTATGATACGCTATATTCATTGTTGTTATTTATATATACTTTTATTGTGACTACTTGCATATATTCTTCTTCAATTTTAAGATCTATATAATATTTGATGTTTCCTTTTATTATCACTGACGATCCTCCTCTTGCTCTTCCTGCTGGATGAATGGCATGGTAATAGATGTATCCATATAATTTGACGTATGAAGTTGTAGTAAAATGAGTTTCCGATATTAGGTATATATCTGTTTTCTCGGAATTTGGGAAAACTTCTAGTTCTGGAAGATGTTGCATTAGTCTGTTTGCATTCCAGGTTAATATTCTTAATGTTTTATTTATTGATGTTTGAGACATTTTAATTTTTTATAAATAAATTAAATTTTAAATATAACACTTACTTCACAATTCATATTTCCAAAGATCATTTTTTTCCGATCACAATTATTTTCAATATAACTTGCTTTTGAAAGGCAAGATCCAATTGTAAACATGGCCGATGAAAGAGAAGTATATTCTATTCGGGTGGGCTGTAAAATTGGTGGTAAAAATACTCTGATAACTTCAAAATTACACAACGAATGAGATAATGAATGTCATAAGATCTAAGTGTCTTTTCTAAGTGTACAATTATCATTCTTTATGTTGGTTCCATCTTCGTTTCCATCTCATCCAATTATTTAGTAGGCTAGTACAGGCACCATTACAAGCTGATATATCCCGATCTAAGATTTACAAACTGACTATAGTATTTCCCGATCCAAGATTCCTTACACCTTTTGAAAAAGTATTTAGTGCCTTATAATACATGCGTCTCATTAACCAATGAATGAATTTAATTTAACATCATATAACATCACCATTTTGAAAAGTGTTGACACTAAACTAATTTTTTTTTTTTTTTGCGGTTTTTACAGGCCATTATTGGCCCGTACCGTGTCAACTATCTGGCTCCATCGGTTTCGAGCACGAGCCAGCTCTTCATATTGTTGCAAGCAACCAGAAGATGCCAGATCGCTCTCTACGCCGTGGAGCCGTCGTCGCCGACAGCGACCTCTTCGCTTACCGAAAGGCGGTTCTCCCTTAAAGGTTCGCTGTATCATTCGGTTCGGATCAGCACGCAGAACGTGTCCGAGCCAGCGTATTCGCTGTCCTTTGATTTCATGCACGATATCAGGAATTTGCATTAAATTCCTGACGTCGTGATTGAAAAGAACTCGGTATGTGCCATCGCGTTTTGTACCATATATCACACGCATGATTCTTCTCTCGAATGTTAGAAGCCATCTTTCGTACTCATCCGTCAAGGTCCAACTCTCACATCCATCCGTGACAACGGGTCTGATCAACACTCTGTACAGTTTCAGCTTATCCGTATTTGCAAGATATTTTGATTTCAGCAGTGGACGTAGAGGATACAAAGCCCGATTGCCAGCGGCAAGACCGACCTTGATATCCTCGCCCACACTGTTATCGTGAGTGATGAGAGATCCAAGATACTTGAATCTCATCACTCCTTCAAACGTGTGGTTACCACTACTGAAATCAATTGCGTCTTGGTCTCTAAAACCCGAGATTAGATATTTGGTTTTGGACTCATTGATTTTGAGACCAACGGAAGCTGAACACTGTTCCAGTGGATCAAGTATCTTTTTCACTCCGTTGCCATTTAATCCAATCACACAGATATTATCTGCATAAGCAAGAAGTTGATTGGATTGTCGGAATAAGATGTTGTCCTGAGGTGTTTCACTTTTACGAAGAATGTATTCCAACATGAGATTAAAAAGTATCGGGGACAGCGCATCTCCTTGTGGAACACCGGAATTGATTGTAAAAGTTCTCGATAGCCTGTTCTCAACTTTAACACGCAGCATTGTGACTGCGTTACTGTCATTTTACAGAGATGTACTTATTTTTGTGGTATTCCTAAATACTCAAGCGCATACCATAGCCTCTCTCGATTGATCGAGTCATAGGCTTGCTTGAAATCGAGGAATACCTGGTGTACATCGCAAGATGCTTCGTAGTACTTGGAAAGAATCATCCGCAGCGAAAAAACTTGATCAGTGACTGACCGATTTGGACGGAATCCTCCTTGGTAGTCACCGACAATTTCCTCCGCTAAAGGAGTAATTCTTCCCAAGATGATGTAAGACAGTAACTTGTATGCTGTGCAAAGGAGAGCTATACCGCGATAATTCTCGCATTTCATGCGATCACCCTTTTTGAATATTGGGCATAACGAGGCCACTTTCCATTCGTCAGGCATAACTTCATTTCGCCATACCAATCGAACAAGGTCGAAAAGACAGTTCCACAAAGTTAGCCCTCCGAATATGAAGAGCTCTGAATTAATGCAATCAACTCCTGGTGAACGATTTCTCTTTAGTCTCTGCATGGTCATTGTGAATTCCTCATAGGATGGATCCTCAATGGATCCTCTACGGTCTGTATTTGAGGGTATTCAAATACAGCTTGTGATACATGTGGAACATTAAGTAGATCAGAAAAATGTTCACGCCATGTATCGAGTACCGCATCGACGTTAACACAGAGGTTTCCATCCTGGTCCCGAATGGCAGTTGACCGAGATCTTAAGGTATGGTGCAATTCGGTGATTCCTTTAAAGAAACCACGCGAATTGTGCTCATTGCTGAGTTGTTGTACTCTTAAGACCTTAGCCTTCCACCATTCTCGCTTCTTCAGTCTACAAATTCTTTTAGCTGTCCTCCTAGCAAGAACTGCCTTGTTTTTCCTTGCGATTGTAAACCGAGTCTGCGCTTCATTGTGGGCTATATTTCGTTGCTCAACAGCAAGACGACACTCCTCATCAAACCAATCATTTTTGGGCTTAGTTTTCACTATACCCAGAGTGTGCTGGGCAGCATCGACAACCCAGGTTTTCAATTCTTCCCAGACACTGTTCACATCATCAGATTGGTAATTGGATCGTAAACTATCGTAACATAAAATGGTCACTGCCTACGAATTTTGTTGACGACCGATACGATCTCACGTCTTGGACCACCCGAGCCCGCCCTTTTGAAATCAACACATGGTAAATTTGGCTTCGGGATGTTTTACGTGGATGTGTCTATGTTTCTAAGTGGATGTTTTTATGAGGAAAGAATGTACTTGCTACTTTGAGATCATGAGCGATCGCAAAGTACATCATTATTTTCCCATTCTCGGTCAAAGTTTCGTGGTCTCCACTTTTAGGCCATCGAGTTTCTTGGAGAGCTACGAGTTCCAGCCGATACTCTTTCATGCATGTGATAAGGCCGTCCAACGTGCCAGGTTTTCTTAATGACTGCACGTTCCACGTGCCGATCTTCAATCTCGTATCCGGGTACTTAAGCGGGGTTTTTTTTTGTTGTTTTGGCGGTATCCGATTTTTTTATTTTTGTTGTCATTTTAAACATTTTCACGGTTTTACAGATGCGGGTCGTCAGCCCAGCGATCCAACCAGATTTAGTCACCTCCTACGACAAGCTCTGGATACTGTGGTGGTATTCTATGGGTCTCATGTTTCGTTCGTAATATTTACGAAACACGAATGCCCCCAACCACAGGGCAAACACTAAAATAATACCCAATCGTTTTATGTATCAATTTTAAAGCACAAATTTCAATGTTAATACATTATGAAGTCGCCTTTTATCCAGGCGGTTTTCTCAAATCTGAGAGCTGTTGAAACGGGTTTTAGTTATGCTGAATATCAGGATGGGTCTTATGAAATTAGTACTCTCCCTTTTTTAAAAGTGACCAGTATTGTATCTAATATGAAACTAATCGTTAAAGATCTTGTACTAATGGAATCGAATATAAGGCATAATTGAGAAACTCCACGTCAAACCTTTAATTGTGGGGAGAGAAATAGGGCATAATTTTTTTATAGTAGTTACTCCAATCGATAGTTTATTAAGCACCGTTTCATAAAAACCAATCAAGGCCCGTTGAATTGTATTCAATGTCCCGGCAAATAATTTGAAAATAGGTATAGAAGAAAACTATATGTTAATATTGTTTTGGGAATGATTATTGCTCAAAGCAAATATATTTTTTCAAAGGCCAGCAAATTTGAATTGAACTAATTTATTGGCCTTCCTCAGATGTTACCCCTAAGCTTCCTTAAACATGTTAAAATGAAAAAGATTATGTCCAAAATATTGATGTCATACTACAAAAACTAAATCTATTTTATGTACTAAAAGTTCGAATAAAAGTTCAAAAGCTATACTTAGTTGTAAGAAATTAAGGATAGACAATGAATAACAAAAAATGTGTTATTTTGTTATTTTTAACAAAAAATGGTTTTGTCGCCATCCTCTGTTTATAGTATTCCAACTATTTCCATACATATCCCTTTATATACGTATGCATTTCTTACGACGATGATGTTCATGATGGTTATACTTTCCCAGTCGACGATGGTATAAGTGCACAGCACAATAGTTGGGTTCTATATATGAATATGTCGTCGATAGTTTTGTTTTCCTTTTCATTGCTACTATTTACTATTTATTTTTCCAATTTCTACTCTCTCGTGTTGTCTGTGGATCATAAATCTTTCGTAAAAAAAATTAAAAGAAAATAAAAGGCACGATGCTAAAAAAAAAAAATAATTTACGAGAATTCTAAAATTGGAAGATAAAAACATTTTATGTAGATATGAAAGCAATGGAACATCGAGTATATGAAAATGGGATATTAATATTTTCATAAAATGTGGATTTTCGGTACCGGGTACATATATTGTTGTTATAATTGAATATGGAAGCTGTTTGTATATGTGTTAAAATTGGTATTATTACATGATTCTATTGGGTATTATAATGATTTAAAAATACCACATCGTGAAATATGTATTACCTTCCCGCGAGCACCACAATAATATAAACGTAGATTATTTGGCTCTCTGTTGATCTAATTAATAGGTAGTCATAGGATTATATAGGATATATTGTCACCGACGTACAATGGTGGTAAATTTTCATCCGTTAATCAAATCGAAATAATGTCCGTACAAAAATTACACCAAGTTTTTGTGTCAGCAAAAAACTTTATTTAATTAAAAAAAAATTAAATCTTTAATTCTGTTTATCTTGTAGTGTTTTTTTTAATTTTATTATTGTCTTACTTTTGAAATAAGTTCCAACCATGGCATTTGGAACGAAGATGTAAAAAAAACTAAAAGTTTCTCGTTTTACTTCATATAATATAGTTTTGGTCCATAGTTATTGTTTTTTATACTAAATAAAGTTTTTGTTTGAAAGAAAAACAAACGATAAGAAAGGCTTAAGAAAAACTAAATCTCTATGTAAAATGTACATACACCTATATAGTTATGTGTTATGTATTGGATAATTCTGTTAAGTGTTTTAAAATTAAATAAATTTACAATTATATAAAACTCAAATTAAATTGTTTTTTATTTGTGTTTTTTTGGCATATTATAAGACTATCGTTGGTGATCTAGACACCTCGTTGTAAACAATAATTCCACTAGTATATATTATGATCTATGAGAAGCCTTCTAGTGGTTCAATTAAAGGAAAAGTCACAACAGGGTCAGATCTGGCGAATACGCTGCATGCATAACGTAAAATGATAACAAAATGAGAACAAGATCGAATTGTTCTTAAAAATTGTTTGCAACAATCTTCGCTTACCGAAAAACGGCTCTCGTGGCCGAGCCACCGTCCTCGCTGTACTTTGTTTCCATGCATGATATCAGGAATTCGCATTAAATTCTTGATCATATATCACACGCATAGTTCTTCTCGCGAATGTTAGAAGCTATCTTTCATACCGTCCGTCAAAGTTCAACTTTCACATCCATACAAGACAATATGGGTCTGATCTACAGTATCAGCTATCCGTATTTGGAAGATATTTTGATTTCAAAAGTGGTCGTACTTTATTTAAAATCCCGATTACTCCCGGCAAGAGGTACCTTGATATACTCTCCCATACTATTATCGTGAGTAATGAGAGATCCAAGATACTTGGATCTCATCACTCCTTCAAACGTGCGGTTACCACTACCGAAATCAATTTCATCTTGGTATCGAAAACCAAAGATCATATATTTGGCTTTGGACTCGTTGATTTTGAGACCAACGGAAGCTGAACACTATTCCAGTGAATCAAGCATCTCTTTCACTTCGTTACCATTTAAATCTACCATTTAAATTTTTTAAATCTAGTGCTAAGTAATATTAATTTTTCAAAACTAACATAACTCACTTTACTTATGAGACAAATTAGGCAACTCTATTTTCTGATATTTCATTGCACTCTTTCTCTGGATTACTCCAATTTCGTCCGTCTGATAGAATCATTTCTTATTAACTATGCGTTTAACGCTAGTTTATGCCGTGTTCCTACTTCCTTCTTATGTTCCTACTTTTCAAGTTTTTTGTTCACTTTCTTATCTAGCCATGAACCGCCCAAATGGCGCAATGGTTAATGCTGCGGCAGTTGGAGCGGCAGGAATCGGGTTTGAATCCCGATAGGGGCAAGATACAAAAGGAATTTTTTGCAATCTGATTACAAGCGTGTCAATGAATACAACTGTGATCTCTTTTTGAGTTTAGAATCCATGGGCCGACCCATTTTCCATGTCAGTACTATAGGCTGATACAGTCAGAATGGGCCAACTGAGCCTGAGTAACAGAGGACACAACAATAAAACCTAGCCAGGAAAATGTCATTCAAAAAATTATACAGGCTTATTATTTTTTGTCCAGTATATAAACTTAAGCATAAATAAAGTATACTAAATGAAATTAATTTTTATTGATAGTTATTGTAATACAAAGCCACATGGTTTACTTTTACTTACAGATGTTATAATTTGATTCGCAGAAACAAACCAGTCGCTTGAATTTCTTGTAATATATTCGTTTCACTAGCAATTACTTATTGTTTAAAGAAATTGCCACATTGAACGTGGAAACGTATGGTAAAAATCGATAGAGCAACGTGCAAAGCAATCCCAAAGAGTTCGATTGCAAGTCCGTTTTAGTTTTGGTAGGTATTTTGACATGTGGTTCCATACGCCCCATTCATTGAATTTAAATTAATATATGACAACACAAGGCTTCATGTTGCATTTGCAAACGTTGATCCCCACCTCATTCAAATTTATTATTTCAATGAGGTAAAAAACGATCGAATAGTTTCTCACGCTCACACCTCTGACCTTAAACTATTTGAACAGAAAGATCATCTTCAATTCAAAATGCGAATAGTAACCGAATACACAAATATTTACAAAACTAACGTCCGAAATTTTTTGACGTTATTTTTTTGACGAGCCGTGTACATTAAATTCGAATTCAGTAAATTTATAAATTTCTTGTGAGACCGTAAGTTTATTAATTTGTTATAATTAAAATATTTTGATAATGATAGTTGTTTTCGAAAAGTATGCTAAAGTATTTACTGATAGCGTAACAAATCAGTATCATCAGGGGTTCGGCCGACCATCAAATTTTACTCTTGATAATCCAGAGGACCACTAACCATCAATATGTTTTATCAAGAAAGATAAATTTGATGTATGTAATATGTATCGCACACAACTTATCAGCTGATGACTTAAATGATAACACTGGATCTTGTTTGTGAGGTACGAGTACTGAAATGATACCAGCTGCATAAAAGAAGTTATGAAAAATTATCCTAATACAAGAATTTTGTTTCTGATTCTGTTGCCATTTTATCCACTCACACTGATAATAGGATTGTGTCAATATAAGGTGTTGTTTTTAAGTGTTTTTATTTTATGGATAATTAATACCAACTTGGGATTAAAAATTATTGTGCACAGCGCCTCTTACCGACAGTTACATATTAAAATAAACGCCTTCCACCGTGTGAATTTCATTTAAGTTTTTTCCGTTTTTAATTTCGATTAGCTTTCTTCCCAGTAAGATCAGCTTTATTTCTCTTTTGGATTGTAAACCGAGTGTTAGTGCAAACACTTCACTGTGGGCTTTATTATGTTCTTCAACAACAGGACGACACTTCTTGTTAAACCAATCGTTTTTCGGCTTAGTTTTCCAAATACCGTAAGTCAACATCGGCAACCGGCTGTAATACATCTCAAGCAGAGTTTATTTTGTCAGGCTGATAGCTAAATAAAAATTATTCATGAAATTGAATCCTTACGATTCTTCTTTTGAATCCCCTAATGTGAGGTTGACAGTGCCCCAAATACTATAATAATAGAGTATAAATGGCATGTTATAAATTGTGTTTAATGAAGATCTTTGCGGTTAATGAAGAAAATGAACAGGTTTCTTTGTTTATAAGGGGTACAAAGTTGCTCAATTTAACTGAGCCACTTTGAATGGGTTTGCTTTGAATTTGATCGATAAAATGACATTCTTGGGTGTTAGGTTGCTGTTTATTCTAACCAGAAAATCAGATATATTGGGGTTTCAGCCCCATTTTGCACATTGGCCATAAATACTAGTAAGGACATATATTCATATTGAGTTACCCTCGGATATCGAGCTTAAATTACAATCAGAAAAAAAAGGAATTGATAAAAGTTCGAGTAGTATCGACTTATAAATCGAAAATATTTTATCTTTTCTCCTTGGCCATCTTATTAAAAAAAAACATTGATTTATTAATTTGTATGATCTTAACATCATCTTTTAACGAATATTATTTACCTGATATTTCTCCCCTAAAAGACTACACAGAAAAAAAACATTAAGATAATTGCCTAAAGGACTAGTTAATTCAACTAAACTAAACCGCTGTTTTTCAGCTTCCCAATTTATTTAGATAAAATAGCTATCATACATTAGGTAATTTTATTTTTAGTTATTAACTATAGAATTAAGTAGATTATCTAATATATTATATTAAATATTTATTGCTTGAATTTAGTAGTCAACTAATAGTTTAGTTAATTTATATAAAAATAAACTCATTTTCATCAAATTAAATTAAGAAAATTACTTAAACAACTAGGTAATTTGTACAAAAACTTTAGATAATTTATATAAAAGGATTATTTAAATTTTCTATTTTCATTAGGTAGTTTCAGATAGATATATATTACCGGAAGCGAAATCGGTTTTTACCGGTACTTGTTGTAATAATAATAAAAAAAACTAAATATTCCATATTAAATTCATTTATTATTTTTTAAATTTAAATAAAAATATAATACAAGTTCTTAAGTTTAAATAACAAAAATTATTTTGTATAAATAGTGAAATATACACTATTATTTCAAAAATCCGATTGTTCGACATTATTTGTTGTAATTTTAACCATTAATTGTAATTAAAGAAATAAATAAACAAAAAAAGGAAAAACCAATTAATAAAATTACTTAAATGGTGACTTTACTTTAATACATTTGCCACCATCATCTAAATAATCAAAATTGTCGATACCACCAAATCATCATAGAAAAGTTCTAAAATTAAGGAAAGTTACTTTTTGTATTTTGGTTTCCTAAGTAAATGCACTGTTGTTTAAATTTAAAGGAACAAATGTTACTTAAAAGCTGACGAATCTACAAATCTAGAAAACTTTACCAAATTCTCGTTAGGGAAAAAATTATGTATTTGCTCTCCCTTATCGCTCCAAATATCGTAATTTATTTTATATTTATGATCCAATACTCACAAATTGTGTTGGTTACTGATTGGCGATACGATTTTGATAAACAATTATTTTTATTATAATAATCAATAATACATCTGCCGATCGAGATATCTTATAATGTTGACAAGTTCTTAACAAACAAAGTTAAAATTGTTTAATGTAATTTTTATGTGTTATACATGTTTTATGTTTAATCTTACGAAATTGGTGCAAAGCATTTGTTCAATTGGTGTTTCTGAGCTCATAGGAGATGCTCAAGATATTGATAATGACTCGTTCAATTTTGAAATCCAATCCCTTACTGATGAATTCAATGATAACGGTTCGGCAATTGGTAATTCAAACTCCTATAGAATTGATTCATTAAATTCAAATCTACTTTCCAATATAAATTTATTCTATCATGCGCATTTCGTCGTAAGAAAATTTTGAGTTAATCACTTCTATTTTGACTGTCGTTTCAATCGACAATCGATGCAACTCAGTAATTCTTCTCTTTTCTCGATTTGCATAATGGATAATCAAGTACAAATGAAGTTTTAAAACTATACCTCTGATTTTCGGCACTCTAATAATTTGGTTCTAACTTTATATGCAAACCAAATTGTTCATCTCGTATAAGTCAATTGATATCATCTAATGTTAATTGCCTTAACGTTTCTATGTCTTAACCTTTATTTATAAAATCAGAAACAGATAAAAATTAATGAATACGTATTAACTATTTATGATTCACTGTATACTCGCCAAATTAAGTACTAAATCTGCACAGCCCCAATTCACAAGTAAACATTCAGATTCAGTTAAGTCTCGGACATCTATCATTTTCATAATTTCATCTATCATTGTTTTGGATATTTCTGAATCGTTATTTAGTATCTAAATAATTAATAGAACTCAGAATATATTCACTATAAATAAAAATTAAAATATTAATTACCATATTTTAGAAATAAACGTAACCACAATCATTTCATACAAAAGAGAAATAGATTACCAAAATTAATTTGTTTTAAGTATTTAAGTATTTTGTTTTCGCTTAATGTAAAATAACTTAATTACTAAAATTAATATGTTTTAAATTTTTATGTATTTTATTATCACTTTTCACTAAACGTAAAGTCACGCTTTAAGAACAATAACCACATGACAGTAACCAATTTAATCGTTGAATGATGAAACAGACAAAACATGTGGGTTTTAGTATTTTTCCTAAAGTTTTATATGATTTAACTAAAAAATGTTCTATATTTACATAAAACTTTATATGTTCCTTTATAAAAATTAGCTAAAAAATCCTTAATTATTGTAGAGTAAAAACAAATAATTGTTTAGTTGATTTTTTTAGTTAATTAAATAATAAGTATATTTTAAACAGAAATGTTTAACAAATTCAATATACTAAGGAACTAAAAGAGTAGATAATTTAAAAATTATGTGAAACAACTAAATATTTATGCAATTCAGCGACATAATGAATAGAACAGCTAAAGAATTTTTATTATTTTTTTTCCTAATTGCAAATATACAAAACATCTAATTAAGTTTTAGTAACATTTATTAAATTATATAATTATTTAGCTGAATATTGAATAAATATTTCAGCTAATCATAAGTTGATAAAAAGTCTATTTCATTTTTTTCGGTGTATACGAGCAAAGCTTGTGTGAATCTAGTTTTAAACAAATGAAACGAAACATTGGACAGGTGTAAGATTTTTGAAACTATAGGCTGGATGAAGTATAATGTAATATGTACATTGACATACTTACTATGAGAGCTAGGTTTCCAAAAACGTTTAAATTGTAACATCGCTTGTGTTATAACTACAAGCAGATTTAGCCCTGTGTCTTTTGATCGAGAGGAATTGTTTATTTATGTATAGTAAATAAATAAGGGCCAATTATGTTACATAATTCCGGATAGTTCTAACCGAAGTTAAGATATTTGATGGTCACCAATTATTTAACTTCATAGGTTTCGATCACGAATTTGTCTACATAAAAATATCAGTTTTAAAAAATTGTAACATTCGACGCCAATTGTCAATGTTTCAATCCAAGGTAGCACAACCCTCTATTTTTTAGAAGTTTATCACTAATCTGATATTTCGGCTCGTCGGGAAAATGATCCCGTTTAAATTCAGTGCGTTTGGATGTAGCGGAATTTGGATTGTAAAAAAATTAGATATAAATAGTGAGAAATTTGGATGCACGCGGTCAGTTTTTTTTGGTACTTTTTGGGTGAAGAGTCGAATCACTCTTATTTTTGGCTAATTTATTGTATGCCAGTTTTGTTTGATTGTGATATTTAAGTTATAGTTAAATACCTCGTGAAAAACAATATAAATTATAAGTTGGAATATTTTTTTTTGGTTGTGACTCGAAAGTGAAATCGACGTTTAGTATTTGTGGGGGTATAATTTTTTACAATATGTCTGATAGAGGATCGTTTGCGTTTGCATAATTGCATTTGTTAATAATTATAATTAGATTAACATTAATCCTAAGTTTATAATAAGTGAAATAATAATAACAATCTAAATATGTGCTAAACGACAATAAACGCTGAAGATAAGCAAATTAAACCAACCAGAAAATAAGTGAAAATGTACTATCAATTTGAAGAAAGAAAAAAAAAGTTAACGTCGAATTCGTGAAACTAATACACTCTTATAATATCAATTAAATAATATAATATAAATTAATAAAAACGTGTCTACTATATGTACCATTACATTGAAGAAAACAAAACTCAAAATAATAGTGCCTGAAATAATATAAAACGATAATATGACGTGAATGTCCTAAAAGTGATTACGTATACAACCAAAATTAAAATACAAACCAAAACAAATTTAAAAACCTTTAATAAATGGTGTTTTATTCCGGATTCTCGGCAACAAACTCCCTCATCGTTTAGACTAACAATGAAAAAACCGGAATTTTTACATATGTGTGTGTGAAAAATATGATCATTTCGTATTTGTTGTTCAAACAGAAAAGCTTTATTTTGCTCTACTTAAACGAATATTGTTGTTGTAGTTGTCTTTATTTTTAATGTCAAAATTAAAGATTATGAACAAGAGTTCTTTTGTTTTTTATTTAAATTTGTTGTGTTCTAATATTTTTGAATAATCAAAAACGATATGTTGTATGGTGTTTTTAATTAATTGAATTGTGATCGTGAAATTTTACTAATAAATATAATAATAAACTTTAGAAAACTAAATGAATATTAGAGAGTGAATAAAAATAATTTGTTGTTTAAGACATTATTGTAAAAACTTATTGTGATTTATTTTTATTATATTCTATTATTTTTCAACTAAACTATATATAAACAAATTACAACAGTTTAAAATATGGAGAATATTTCAAAAAAATTAACACCAGCTACATCATTTTCCAATAGCGATACTGATGATGATGAAGCTTTGGTTGTAGTTATGACGTCCACTGCGGCAGCTTGTCTTTTTTTTCGGCTGTAATTGAACAAGATAAAAAGCAAGAAAATTCAAAAAGAAAGCAACGTTGTTGTTTGATAGATTATAGAAAAACCAGAAATCGATGTGGTAATATACAAAGCTTATTGATAGAGTTGAAGCCAAATTCCAAAGATTTTAAAAATTTTCTTCGAATGGATGAAGAATCCTTCAATTTTATTATATCGGCAATCAGGTTCGATATAGAAAAAACTAATTCAAAACTGAGGGAAGCGATCAGTCCAGAGGAAAAACTTGCCGTTTCTTTGAGGTTGTTGGCCACTGGCGAAAGCTTTATGGAGCTTGACTATAAACTATCTAAACCATTCTTGGCAACCGCAATTTTAGATGATTGTGAAGCTATCTAGAAACGTTTAAAAAACCAATTTTTAAAGGTAAAAAATGCAAATATGTTAAATTTTAAAGAATTTATTACAGTTGTATTACAGTTTCCTACTACTTAGGATGAGTGGCTGAAAATTGCCGATGGGTACAACTCTGAATGGCAGTTTCCTCATTGTTTAGGCTCGCTTGACGGAAAGCATATTGCTTTCAGGCCGCCGAAAAAAATGCAGCACTGTTTTACAACTATAAAGGTTTTCACAGTTTGGTTTTACTTGGCCTTGCAGATGCCTATGCTAAATTTATTTTTATTGATGTTGGGTGCAACGGCCGTATTAGCGATGCAGGTGTCTTACAACGCTCAAATTTTATGTATACACTACAGCAACCTGATCGATTCTTACCACCGACAGAAATGCTTGGAAATTCTAGAATGGTACCACATATGTTTATAGGTCATAACGCCTTTCCGTTATCGGAAAATTTAATGGTACCATTTTCATTTACGACCACCGTCGAAGCAAAAAAAATATTCATTCGGAGATTAAGTCGTGCTAGACAAAACATTCAAAGAGCGTTTGGAATATTGAGTAGTCGATTTCAAATTTTTCAAAAACAGATTAATCTCCATTAAAAAAAAATTATATCGATTGTGCAATGTTGCTGTTTACTACACAATTTTTTAACTACTAAAAGTCAGTGGTATACGGAAGATTTTCAAATGCAAGATCAAAATACCACGGCTTAACTTCAAAATGACTATGAGCAAGTTGGGAATACCACATGGCAACAGACGACAGATAACCGAAACAATAATAGGTCTAAATCTGGACAAAGTATCAGACAACAATTGACAGAATATTTTAAAAATGAGGGAAAGATTTAAAAATTATACATTTGGATTATATAAAATTATGTAATAAAAATAACATGTTAAACATTAATAAATATAAAATACATTTTTATTTAAATTTATTATATAGTAAGTTTGGAGTCTTTTATTATTATATCCTCAAAAACCCCGTCCATAGCTTTATCAATAATATTTTTTGGTATTTGTGAAGTCTTTTCTTAAAGTATAATTTGTTCCAAAATAAACGGTTTTGATTGGGATTGTGTTTAATTACGAATGGGGATCGGGTTGGAATGGTATATAGGTAAGTTTATAAAATTTCGATGTGCTGGTGGAGAGGGAGTGCGGATAGGACTTAAAAAAGTATTATTTAAGTTTTGGGAACTTGACGTCCTAAGCCGGTTTACATTTTATATATTTTAGTGAACTCGGCTGATTATTTGTTGGTTGTGATGGGATAAATGTAGAACTTTTGGATGGATTACATGTGCGTATGGAAATCGCAGGCTGTATATCTAAATTAATATTTTCATCTAAATGTGTTGGAGAGTCGGCTATGAAGGGCACGGAAAGTGCTGATGGTGATGGAGTATTTATAAGATTTGATGATGGAGTATTACTGTTATTTTGGTTTTGTGAACGGGATGTTATAAATAAAGGATTACTTTTATCATATAGAAAAGAACTGAATTGGTTATTTGTTAAGGGTGATTGAGTGGGGTAGAAGTGTAAGAAGACGGTGTAAAATCATAATTGATTTGTTCTTCGTAGTATGTAGGGGAATCGGTTAAAGGGGGATATGCTGCTGGTGATGGAGTAATAATAAGATGTTTTAGATAGGATGTCGTATATGGTTGTTTTGACGGTTGTTGAATGATTTGCGGATAATCAAATCGTTGGTATGTTGAGGGTGATGGTAAATTTAACGAATCTGAGGTAGTGGTCGTTAAGGAAGATGGAGTCGAACTAGTTATAATTCTGACGTAATTCGAGGAGCAATAATTGATAGTTTACGTACATTTTCGCTCCTCATCAATCGTCTTATTTACTAATAATATTATTTCTAATTCTAATTTTTCAATGTTTTTTCTAATTTAATTTTTTTTAAAAGTCTACACAAGTAGCGACAAAATTCTTCTTCTCCTTGTGGAGGTTGCTTTTTAGTCCGATTCGAAATAAAACTTTTCATAATGTCGATGGCCTCCATACCACATGTTTCTAATGGACGAGATCTATTCGATTTTCTTTTCTAAAATTATACATAAAATAAAAAAATATACTTGAGTTTCCGTTTTAAACAAAATTTAACGATTTAAACTTACTTTTAAGCATCCTCCAAATTTTTTTTTTAATTTCATCAACTGTAACTGATGGTTTAATTGTTTTTAGCTCATTTAATATGATATTCATTTTTTCACTTCGCACTGGTTTGTTTAAAAAGTTTATGTCTAATGGACTATAAAGGCAGGGATACTTTTTAATTTCTCGTATTGAAGTATGTGCCTGTAAACTTGACCAACTCCGAATTTTTATTGTTTTTCATTATATTGTAAAATTTTGCCAAATATGTATTTAAAAAACTGTAGTACTATTTAATAAAATTTGAGGCCGAAAACCAGTAAACTTAAAAAATATATTATTATTCACGAAAATAAATTAATATTGTTTGTAAAAACTACTTTTTGTTTGTTCGAACGTTAGCACAAATATATAACCAAAGATATTTCTTGTTTTCTCTTCAAACGACAAATGAAAATTGACAACAAAATATGAAAAAATAATGTAACCTTGAAAATTGGTTTATTCATTTATGTTTGTGTTAGTGAAAAGAATCCAAAACAACCAAATTCTGGTGTAAAAAAATCCGAAAAATATAATCATACAAAATCGGTTTTTAAAAGAAAATAGAAAAACAAATCCGGGAATAAAATGCCTAATGTAAACACCCCCAGTGGAAATCAAGTGTAAATACAAAAACATAATAATAATTACTACAGTGCGCGAAGCATCTGCAGTTCACTTGAATAGGAACGACGGTTTTTTTTGGAATATTTCGAAATCGATCCAACTTTTTCAATATTTTATTTTACAGAATTATAAGTTTTGATTAAGCAGTAAATATTAAAGGAAAAGCAAATTTATTTTTTCATGATTAATTTTGATGTCTTGTTTTTTTTTCTAAAATAATGGTAAATTTGAATGTTCACTTGAATAAGAACGATTAACTAATCTTAATAAAACAATTATTATTGATATATTAAATTGAATAATTATTGACTAAAAATTTAATTGAATTCGATTTATTTTTAAAAATTAATTGAGTTTACATGGTTTTAATAATGTGTACTACTTCCCTTATTATTAATAACTTCAACCTGCTTGAGATGGAGTCATACAAAGATTTTAAATAATCTAACGAAAGTTCCAGGCTTCATTTATCGCCTTAATAAGGCTTTCTTTATTGTTGAATTGTCGACCACCTTCGTAAACTTTCTGAGACCACCAACCCCACACGTTTTCCATGATAATGAGATCAGAAGAATGATAATGAGAATCAGAAAAGCTCTACATTTTGCCGCGATATCCATGATTTGATTATGTTAGCTGTATGGATAGGGGCATTATCTTGCTGATATATCCATCACAATGGCTCAAAAGTATCATTGAAGCGGGGAAATGCTTCTTCGAGGATGCCCTTGTCAGTTGCTGCGGTCATTTTTCCGGTTGGAAATGACAAATCTCCCGGACCATATAATGATATAGTCCCCCACACCATAACGCCTCCTTTTCGGCTGTGGTGTTTTGCGAAAAGCTTTTCCAAGGTCGTGAAAATAATAATTAAACCCATCGGGGCCATCGAGTTTAAATTTCTCCTCATCAGAAAAATCGACACGTTTCCATTTTTCAGCCCATGTCATATGCTGCCTCGAGAAATATAACCTTTTCTGTTGCCTCTCCTGATTTAGAGGTGGTTTCTTTTGGACCTTTCTTCGAATAAGGTGATCTGCTTTTTTAATCATTCTCCATATTGTTATTCGGCTGGCCTCCACACCAACACTAGCTTTAATTTTTGCACAAGATAGTGCGCAATTGGATGCTGCCATTAGTATGGCCCGCTTGTCGGCTGCAGATGTGGCATCAACAGTTCGGCCTTTATTGTTTGAGCCATATTCTCTTGGATTTTTTGTAAAATTGAAGATAACAGTCTTACTTCTCCCTATTTTATCTGCAATTGCTTTAAGAGAATAATTTTCGCTGTGTAGTACTTGAATTTGGGCTATTTTTTCCTTACTAAGTTTTTTTCCTCGATCCATATTTAAATTTTTTTTATGTTACAATATCAATTAAGTGGCCGCCTTTATTGGCCAAAGTAAAATATGCCCTTTTTGCTGCGTTTTAAAAATTAGGTCAGTATCAACCATTCGAGGGTCTGTTTCGTCATATTTCATTACTATTTGTGTTAATTGCACTTTATTCGAACCCAAATACAAAACGGCCTTAAAAATGCGCCGCAAAACTCTTTCTAGTTCTGCCTAACACCCTTTCTCACGGCTTCAACCGATTCATTGGAATGTTTAGGTTGTTCATGATATTGACCCATTGTACCGTACTCAATAAAAGTTGATGCCAAACGATGAAGAATGTTAACTCAACTGAATACACAGTACAACAAGTGAATCAACATCATGTAAAAGCAATGAATGAATCAAAACCAATTGTATAAACTGACTTTAAACCGGATAGCAACTGTGGTGAAGTCGTTACAATATATAAGTACAAAACGAGTTCTATCCGTTACTCACTCAGACACAGACTAAGCAGAGTCGTTTATGGCAAATGTAAGTTGTACAGATTGTTAGGTTTTTGTTCGAAACATTAACTAATTATAGTGTTAATTTACAGATTTGAACCAAATTCACCTTGAACTACAGTTTGATCATTAAAATTGATTCTGTCAACTTCACAAAACCAAAGTTCTAAGTAATTATTATTTACGTAATTCATTTAATTATGTTACCCATATTTAAAAACCTGAAAACTATAAAATTACAAAATAAATCCTGACAACAAAAAATTTAAAGCAAACATTAGCAATAGACTTGTGTTACTAGTATACTGCATATGTATGTATGAGTTGAGTAGGTAGAGGTAAATGAAAAGTGAAAATTCCATTTCCCAGAAATAAATGATATCAAACACATTTTTGAGAATATATGAAAGAATGAAATACTATATACACTCTACATTGTAATACCTCTGGAAAAAGGTAAGGTTTTAGGGAAAACAAATTTCGTATTTTCCGACTAGAGTGTATATTGTTGTTGCTTAAATATATTATTTTTTTTACTCTGTTAAATGTAAATATATGATTATAATCCTATTCAAATATTAGAAACAATAAAGTAAATATTTGTGGTTGAATTTTAAATGATGATTAATGTTTGTGATTTGTGATATTACAGCAACAGCAAGAAAACCCCATAAACTTAGTTTTCTGTTTTATCAGGAAAAAAGCTTTTTCCCTCTTTACATGTACAGTAAAAGAAAAATATATTATTTATTTAATAAAATTCATGTGTCCCATATAATTATGTCCATGACTTGCCAATTATGGTATACAAAATCTCGTCTCTGTTCACCTTTGCCACTATATACATACGAAACTTTAACTAGAAAGCGTATATTATATATAATATGTAGGGGGTGGAAAACATGGCAAGCAACATAATCCTAGAAACTGTAGGAGAATTATTTATTTTTTGCTTCAAGGATTAAAATTAACTTTTAATTAAGATTTTGTTGTTTTTTGTTGGTCGGTCAGTCAACATAAAGAAAGTAAAAAATTAATAGTTTGAACTCATAAAGTTATAAACATGAAATAGTATGCTATATAGAGGACTCAAAACCTTAGTCTTCGTTACAATATGTACTATAGAAGTGCAAAATTACAACTTATGACAAATTAGATCAATTATCCTTATACTTGGTTGTGGTTTCTTTAAAAGTTTCCATTTCGTTTTTTCAGTGTCGTTTTCTTAAACACAAAAACCATAAATGGAAATGGTAAAAAAAAATTAAGTTTTTCCATATACATGAGCACTGATGTTAACACACAAATATTGTTGGGGAAGAAAATTTTCGTCTTAAAACCAAAAAGTATACGATAATTCTTATCAAAATATATTAAAATGAAAATAGAAAACTGTTTGTCTAAAATTCATATTTAAACTTTTTTCCTGTGTGTGTTTTTTTTTGTAATGTGAGCTTTCGTTTACCTGGCAAAACTTTATTTTGTATACACATAGATACGTGTATTCATTGTTTATTCATAGACATTAAGATTTAATGCTGTATAATATTTATATAAAAGTAATGCTTGGAAGTTTTATATTTTTTGTCGAAAAGAGTTAAAGTTTTAACTTTTTAGATCTCATACGAATATCTTGCATTGAGTATGTAACTTAACATAATGCTTATATTGTCGGTGTGATATGGATCTACTTAGAATTGGGAGATTTGGATTATTACTTTTTCTCTAATATTTCGTATTGATTAAAAGATTTCAGGTATCATAAAATTGATAAATTTCCAAATCATTAAATTTATAACAGCTCGTTGATGAAAATTGACAGCTTGTCGTTAAGGATCAGTTATTCAATACACGATGGATGTAAATGTTTGTAATATATTTGAATAAAGTGGTTATTGTTAGTGGATCATATATGACAACAACACTGACACTGGTTGATCAACACTGTACAATATCAGCAGTTCCATATTTGCAAGGTATTTCGAGTTTAAAAGTCGAAACTTGATTGCCAGCGGCGCGGGAGACCTTAATGTCCTCTAACAAAGATGAGATATTTGGTTTTGCATTCGTTCATTTTGAGATCAATAGAACCTGAATATTGATCAAGTGGATCACACATAATAAAGTGATAATTGATCCACTGAAATAATATCACTTATCACCAACCAGATAAATATATCATCAGCATATCCAAGGACATGAATACATTACCAGGGTATTGTGAAACATTTTGATTAAAGATGTGTTCCAGCATAACCTTGAAATGTAACAGCGCATCTTATTGACGAATACCGAAATAAATTCCTATCGCTTTAGCCTGGTCTCAACTTTTAGACAGCATTTTAACCATCAATTTTATATATATAACGCGTGCAATCTATCAATCGTGGGACTTAGAAAACATCATCCGACCATAACCATATAAATTGATCGGTGACTGACTAATTTGAACGGAATCTATCCCTAAGTAATCACCGATATACATTTTTCCGACAAAGAAATGATCCGTTTTGCCATACTTATCAAATAAGGTCGATAGCTTTATAAACTTACCCCGTCTCCCACCAATTATTAAGGGCAAATAAGTTTTAACGTTAATGAGTGGAGCAAACAAGAGAAACAAAACTTAACAGCCTTTTTGTCGACCGATCCACTCCAATAGAGTGCATCAATATTATTTTACGAAGATTGTTATTTACCGCCCAGGTGGCTCAGTGGTTAAAGCTGTGGCAGTTGGAGCGGAAGGTACCGGGTTCGAATCTTGATAGGGGCAGGACGTAAAAGGGATTTTTCACCATCTGATTACGATCGGTGGTGTTAATGAACACATCTATGACCCCCTGTTGGAGTGCAGAACTCATGGGCCGATCCATCTTTCATGTCAGTACTATAGGCTGTCATGGAGCTATGCAATGCGCAGATGGTTCTATGAAAATCGGACCTATAGCCATACGTCCTCGGTTTGGCCGTTAAGGCGTAAAGTAGGACGTAAATAAGCGAACCGCGAAAGAGCTGGGAGAGCCTTGAGCCCCAAAAAAGATAGCATAGAAAAAAATATAAAAAAAAAAAAAGATTGTTATTTATTTGTTTTTATTATAAATTAATTTTGTAAACCAAAACCCCCTTATTTTGAGCTTAACGCTTATTTGAATTTAAGTGTTAAGTTTATTGATTATGAAAACTGATGTTTTGCAGTTAGATTAGCATATTATTGAAAAAATGTAATTAAGTCATCGAAACAATCCGATTTGTCCTTCGATTCATTGCAATAAACGCTCAATAATTGGTATCTTGCAATACGATATCAATACGATACTTCTAGTTTATGACTCTATGTTCTTACAAACTAAAACAAAATCGAACACTCGAGAGTTTACTAGTCACTTGGTCAGACTGGTAAAGCGCTTGCAAAATGCTATCTCTGTTAAGAGTTTATCAGACTATCAACGGATGTTCTATTTTTAGAAACATCCAAATGTTTGTGCAGAAATTTCCATCGTTATTAGTCTGTAGTCAAAGTATTGCAGATTGATCCATGTTTCTAGGTAAATGTTTTATTTTAGGAAAATAATCTACTAAATACTTTTACGTTATGACAATTTATACATCATTCGAAGTTCGAACATACATTACAACATAGTGTAACACTCGGTGCTATTCTTAAAATCTGTTTCTACAGAACTGGAAAAATTAATTTAAAAGAGAAAATCGAGCCGGTAAGAAAATATATGAGACAGTAAGACTTGGCTTGATAAATTAATTTTAAAACACTGCCATTTGAAAGTTGTATTTTTAAACAAAACGTAATGTTTTCGTATAGAATTCATTCGATTTCACAATTCCGTATAATTTTATTTAAGTTACATAAAAACCTTCTAATCAAACTCACCAAACAATATTATTGCTATTAAAGTTGGCTGGAACCTTCCAAGGTTACACACTCAATGTGCCTAAGAACCTACCAACCTATAGGATTACATCAAAGTGTACAGACGCGCCCTGTAACCTTACCAAACTGGAAGAGTTTAAACCAGAACAAAGTAAACAGTAGATGCAGAAGAATATTCCTGTAGAAGTGTAAACAATTATTAGCATTCTCAAGACATTGATCACATAAGTCATCATTTGAAAGTCCCTTGCGATGGAGAAGCTTTTAAAACAACAATGACACTTTTTTCTGCAATTGGTCAACAAAGGGGTTAACCCTCTGATAAAGTATTCCGCCTTTCTACAGGTAGAGGTACCTGATGACGTTAGTTTTAGATTCAATAAGTCGTGATAGGTACGCTACTGTCTTTCAGGCAGAAATTGATGCAATTTTGAAAGCAACACACTAAATGTTAGACATCGTCATTGGAAAAATGCACTGACATAGATCTCAGTCCTTCTTAAACTATGATACACTTGCTTTGAGGTTCTTGCTGGACAGTCTTACTGAACCGACACTATCTTTTGAGTAATAACTCAACAGACTGCGTTTGTATCAACCAAAAATAATTTGATTTTCATTTAAAGATTTCGAGACAAAATGTACGGCTAGTTTTACCTAACATTAAATGTTAAAAATACCATATAATTAGTTCGATATTTTACCTTCGTCCAAGCGAGTTAAGGTGGTTGACAATTAAAATTTACCAAAAACAATTTCAGAAAGACATTAAAACTCAACCATTGTAAATTTCAGTTTATTTATTAATTTATTTATATTTTATACTATGCAATCTGTTTTGGGGCTCAGGGCTCCCCCAGCTCTTTCGCGGTTCGCTTATTTATGTCATACTTTACGCTTTAATGGCCAAATCGAGGACGCATACGGCTATAAGTCCGATTTACGTAGAACTATTTGCGCATTGCATTGGTCTCAGATGTGTTCATTAACACCACCGATCGCAATCAGATGGTGAAAAATCCCTTTTAATACAAAATTTTTAGTTCATTAGTACTTCATTGCTGAGTAAAGTGTATATTCATAAGAATAATGTGTAGCCATATATGACCACGGATATTGCACTAATGATGCTGAATTGTACTATATATCATAAAATTAGGATTGCAAAATATAACAAGTCAACTACTGGCCGTTACGTGGTCGCTTTCAAATGTTTTGGCTAAGTCAATATAATATTATATCCAATGCAAATTTTAGGCAAATTTTCGATATTGTGTCACATTAATTAATAGGCATACAGTTTTGGGATATACCATGTATTACAGCAACAATAGTATAGTTTGATCCATTTGCAACTATTTTGAACTAATGGGCGGATACCATATTTTATTATAATTATTAAAGTTGGCTGGAACACTTTGAGGTTCTGCACTCAATGCCACAAAAAGGCCCAGGCGCAAACCTCTAGGATTACATCAAAGCGCACAGCCGCATTCTGCAACCTTAAGCACACAGGAGCAGTTTAAACCAGGGTAGAAAAAACAGTAGATGTACAGTAATATGTAAGCTATCATCAATATCCTCTCTACATTAGTCACATACGTTATCACTGGCATGTTCCATGCGTCGAAGACGACTTTTGAAACTTCCATGGCCAGTAAGTATAAAAATCAATATTCTCAAGTTGTCCTTTTACAAAGAACGAAATTATTCAGCTTCGGATTAAACGCTCTGACAAAGTATTTCGCATTACGATGAGTAGGGATAGCTGACCATGTCAGCTTTAGATTCGATAGAGCAACTGTTTGAATTGTTTAGCACTATGTGAAGAGGTAATCGAACAGGTGGTTCAGGACCTAGAAAAAATAAGAGAGAACCAGTTTTGTCAAAAAAATATCTGCAATTCCATTGTCCTAGATATCACAATAGACAGGCACCCACATGACCGTTACCTTACAAAAGAATTACGAAACACTTTTCGACACTTCCAAAAATAGCTTTTGTAGATTAAAATCCAGATGGTACTTCCAATAAGATAGTTTATTAGTCAGGAAAACAACAAAGTGTTTGACGTAGGCTAAACTATTAACGTTACACCCGAAAAGAGATGATACTGAGAAAGCTGCAGTGTTTAATTTAGCTTGTAAATATGTATAACCAAATCAGTTTTTTGACAGGTTCACAGTTCTTTATTGAGAAGAGTATTTTGAGTTAATTTCGTATGGTTGAGCGATAAAACCGGACTCACAAAGAATAACAAGAAGTTTGTCAGTGACCAGAAGCCACAACACGAGTGAAAGCATACCTTACTGAGGGCATCTTCTGCAAGCCCTCACCAAAATAAGGTTCCAGCAAACATTTCCTCCATTTGATGATATAGGATTCAATACCACATTTAGTACATGCATTCGTAATCGAGACAAATGTAGTATGTATTATCAAAGGCTCCTGCAATATCCAGAAAAGTGCTCATAAGAAACAAGTTGTTTTGCATACATAGATCTTTCAATCCTAGTTACGAGTTAATGCAAGGCAGTCTCACAGGTTTTTCCCATTTTGTAAGCATGTTACTGACTGGAGCGGTAACCAAATGTTGGTCCCTAATAATCCTATCTTCAATCCTTTCTAAAGATTTAAGAAAAGTTGATGAAAGACATATATATCGAAACGATTATCTCGGTATAATTCGACTTTTTAACTTTTGGAATAGAAAGTACTGTACTATTGCTTCAAGATTGTGGATCAAAAATAAAAGCGATACATGCCTGGAACAGATGCAGTAAATGTTCCTTAATGAAAGGATATCCACACTGTAATACAGCAGAAAATATACGATCCAATTTGAAGGATTTAATAAAGAACCAACTTATGACCTCATAATTAATTATTTTGTATAAGTTAAGTCCCAATTGGGAGTTGTAATGGATAGTAATTAAACCAGTTTTGTTGGTTGCAATGGTATTACAGCCCGAAAAATGAGCAGTGAGAACTAGGTCGCCTACTTCCTGTTAAGAGAAAGTAAGTTTGTTTTTAGGTAGACGAAGTTATCAAGTCTATAAGTATTGTTCCTGATCAGCGACTTATTAAGTCTAACTATAAATTATATTACCTATTGATTTCCTAATAGATTATCTAGGATGATTTCAGTGTTTTAACACTCTTTATCTTTTCAGCAGTAAGAAAGCTATCCTTAGACTGAAAATTTGATCTTTTGGATTTATTTTAACCTTTATATAGCACAACACTAGAAAGGGTTGTTCCAAGTTTTTTGGTAAGAAATATTTGGGCACGAAATTTCAAATACAGTTATGCACCTTTCGTGTTCTCGTGTAGCAACACGAGTTTAATAGCTTGTCAATAGAGTTAAAATTAGCATCCAAAGTCCGGATAAAAATTAACCTTTCGCTGGTGAGAGCAATATCCGTGCTCTCATATAATGCTATAGAAAAGTTGCAGTAATTTTCAATTATCTCTTCAAATTGTACGCTAAAGTATTTATCAATTTCCAAGATTCATCGCCAACTTACAGTTTGATGAGAAAGCGAGAGCTTTTCGAATTTCTTTGCAATCGTCAAATGATCGAGCCATTTCAGTTGCACATTTTTGATAAGTTTTCCATTTATGAACGGTTTATTGGCTTTTGAACCTAACCTAAGCTTGACAATTTCTTGGCGAGGTGAGGTTAGGTTGAGTGACTGCTACAGCACACTTAGACCGGCGACGGTCCGTTGTGATACCACAGGATATTACTTCCATATTATCCTTATGAAAACCAGTTAGAGCTACTTATGTAGCGTGATAAGTCTTGCACTTTACAGTTTTTGAGATCAGAGAAGTATTCTATTAAGAATCCAAATAGTCATGTCTTTTTTGTATGAGCATAAGAGGTGGACTACCGTCTCTTCCTCCTCCTCGTCCCTACAGCTTCTGCAAAAGTCATTAGCTTCCTCCTCGCATGTTCTCCAAGTACGCAGTGTCCTGTGAGTGTCCCCACGATCGTTTAAAGTTCACGTCATCGTAGACAGATTAGTATCTTTGAGCGTTTCAAGTCCAACTTTGGCCATACTACCCTGCATGAAAGGGTGTTCGTCCACCTTTCATTCGGTGGCGCTCCTGCTCTTTGTTAAGCATAGTCTTGAATGCTTAAATGAAACTCCAACTTTGCCTTTTCCGGTAGCAGTTGGATATTTGTACCATTCCTCGCTAGTTCATCCGCCCGGCAGTTCCCCATTATGTCCGAGTGGCCGAGGACCCAGACTATATGAATATTAAAATGCTCACTCATCTCATTCGGTTACAAATGGCAACCCATCGCCACTCTAGACGTTAGAGAAACCGAATCCAGTGACTTGATTGCCACCTGACTGTCCAGATAAATTGCGATATTAGTCGAGGATACCACATTGTGTTTCAACCAATTCAGGACCTCTTCCATTGCTATCACCCCTGCCTGGTACACGCTGCAATGATCAGTGAGACGAACTGATATATTTACTTTCATTTATTACAGAAGACTCCAGCTCCTACATTACCGGGTAGACTGGAGTCATCTGTAAAGAACTGCAGTGTTTCCGTTTCCGCAACTGACCCACTCATCCAAGATTCTCTTGAGGGACAAATAGTTCGGAACTAGTGTAGATTTGCCCTTTCATTCCTTAGTGATCTTATAATCGTCGAGTATCCTGTCTAATGAGACATTTCCACTGAAATATGGCTGATAGTTATGTGGCCGTAGACGCCGCCATCTGCTTATCATAAATATCGACGATCAGGGAGACAAACCAAGGCATGTGTAGGTTTCCAAGGCACGTGTAGGTTTTGTCTTTAGCGCCCGCTTATAAGCATGCATGCTGTTCTTTGCACCTTCTCGATCCCTTTTTTGTACGTCACTTTATCAAGAGCTGGCCACCAATAGCTCACCCCTTACATAAGTACAGATCTTACTACGGAAGTGAATAGCCAGTGTACCAACTCCGGTTTCAGGCCTCATCACTTTCCGATGGCGTTCCTGCATGAGCACATGTTTCATTTTATCTTTCAGCTTCTGGTTTAAACTGTTTCTTGACTCATCTTGCCAAATTAAACGAAATTTGTTCTTAATGGGCAAAATAAATTTAGGCACGGGCGGGATGTGGCTCTCGTTCCGCCAGTTGCACAGCTCTGACTGTTACACAATAAAACCTATGTTTGCAACTATAAGTAACATAAATAATCATCTACATTCATTAAATATGTATTACTTTCGTCTACACATGGTATTCTAATCTAAGTCTAACAACAAACGAATTAAATAAATGGTCACCATTTAACATAACATGATACAGTAATTTGTTAATAACGGCTTAAATGTCGTTCATTTAGTTTTAAGCTAAAGACACGCAGTTTTGTTCACAGTTATGTTAAACAACATATTTTCCACCTACAAGAAAATCTACTTTCATATCGTTGAACAAAATCATAATAGTGCTACACGAATCTTCAATTTTACTTTTATTATTTCAAACATTAGAAAATAACGACTAATTTGTCAACATCATAAAACCATAATAAATTGCTATAAATAAATAAAACGAAAACTGTCAACTATATTACTCGCGTGTATGTATCATCCGACATAGACATACTCATATGCGTTTGTGTGTTGATATACCTATTTGGAGATATTATAGACTATACATACGAGTACCTATAAAAAAAACTATCCAACAACAGTAATAAATTATAAAATACGCGACGTCTCTATGTCTTAGCATATAGAAGACGTAAACAAAAACTAAAATAAATAATAACTATTGGGTCGGGTATAAAATTATAAATAAACTAAACGGTTAAGCTTTAAATCTATATGAACGTAACTATATGACTGATATGTTTATAACGTTATGATTGATAAAAACAAAACTTGTATAAACTCGAACCATAATTATAGCAAATTAATTCTAAACAACAAAACGTTACATCGTTTTAATGGGTGAAATCCCTTTTCTTGTTCTTCTTCGCCTTCACGTTCTTGTTATTTAATTTTCATCAATGTAATTAAGATGAGGATTATCTTGATAGAGCAGCAAAATTTAATACGAAATTAATTACAAGCTGGATAGTGGTATGGCGTTTTACTGTGGATGGAAATAATATATAAAACTATAACGAGTACTAGCAGTATATACAAAGAAGTTGACTTTTCAATTAAGATGAAATTTTTATAAATATTTTTTAAAAGGTTTTTTGGTTTTTGTTGCTTGAATTATTTTTAATTTGTGTAATTTATTTACTATTGTGTAGTCGAGATTAGTAACTAAGTTGATAGTGTTATAAAAAATGTTTAAGTTTGTATAGTCATACAGCTTAAAACAGCTAATTTGATTAGAGGTGTTATACCATATTATTCCAACAACATTAAACAAAATAGTTTAAACCGCTGTTTGGATCAGATTGCCAATATTTAGAATATATATATATATATATATATATATATATATATATATATATATATATATATATATATATATATATATACACATATATAATATACATATATATATATATATATATATATATATATATATATATATATATATATATATATATATATGTATATATACACATATATATAATATATATATATATATATATATATATATATATATATATATATATATATATATATATATATATATATATATATATATATAAATATATATATATATATATACAGTGGCGAGCAAAAATGGATACATAATTTCAAATTTTTGTATTTTTAATTTCGATTCTTCTAATTTTATAATTCAAAGAAAACACTACTATAAAAATTAAAAGTTTGCAATGTCATTCATATAATTTATTTAAAAAAATCCATAATCCAAGCAGTTATGCCTACAAAATTGAAAATTCATTGTGTAGGTGATATGTATCCATATATGCACGTTGTATGTACCCTATAAAATAAATTAATTTCACCCATAATAAATTTAATTTTTGTTTTTATTTTTATATTTATTCAATTTTCAAAGAGGGAGATTCTGTTTTTACAAGTGTAATTCAAAATTTTAATTATTTGTGTTTTAAACATAACCATTTTTTAAAAATGAAAAAATATCAACCGATTTAGAACAAAATATCATTTCTCTTTGCGAAAAAGGATTTTCACTAAGAAAAATTGCAACTCAATTACATGTGTGTCATCGGACTGTACGTAATGTAAGAAATAGAAATAATTTGGGGAAATCAAATGGTTGTAAAGGACGTCCACAGCTTCTAAATAGTAGGGATTCTCGGGCGATTGCGCGACTTTTAAAAGAAAAAAAGGTGAACCAAAGTAACCAGCTAATAAATACACCTCACAAAGTTGTAAAAGAGTTGGGTAAGAACGTAAGTGAGTGGACAGCACGGCGGGCGTTGCAAAGAATAGGTTTGCGGGCATACGTTAAGAAGAAAAAACCAGCGTTATCTTGCAAAAATATCAAAGCGCGGCTCGAATTTGCAAAATTTCATAGAAATTGGTCTATTGATGATTGGAAACAGGTGATTTGGTCCGACGAAACGAAAATTGATCGGTTTCAATCAGATGGAAAATCCTATTACTGGAAACGACCACACGAAAAAATAAAGAAACACCATGTAAAGGAAACGGTAAAGCACAGTGGCGGATCCTTAATGGTCTTGGGATGCTTCACGTGGTGGAATGTTGGCCCATTAGTGAGGATCAATGGTATTATGAGAAAAGAAGATTATCTAGAAATTCTGAAAGAAAACTTAGTGAAGTTTCTAGATGAATGCGCTTATCCGGAAGAGGAAATCGTTTTTCAGCAAGATGGAGACCCGAAGCATACAGCTAATATAGTGAACAATTGGCTAGCAGACCAGAAATTTCAAACTATGAAATGGCCTGCTCAAAGTCCGGATTTGAATCCCATAGAGCATCTATGGGCATTGATTAAACGTCGACTAAACGAGTATTGCGAGTATATATATATATATATATATATATATATATATATATATATATATATATATATATATATATATATATATATATATATATATATATATATATATATATATATATATATATATATATATATATATATACATATATATATATATATATATATATATATATATATATATATATATATATATATATATATATATATATATATATATATATATATATATATATATATATATATATACATATATATATATATATATATATATATATATATATATATATATATATATATATATATATATATATATTTATATATATAGTGCTGTTCAATAGATTACCGCCACTTAATTTTGAGAAACAAAAGTCAATTTCCAGCCGGTGCGTGTGAGATAGAAAAAATTGTAAAATAGGGAAAGAAAGAGTATTTAGTATTGAATACAATAGCAAAAACGCGTACATCCAAGATAACTGTATGTTTTGTTTTGTTTTGCCAAATGTTTCAAAAATTCACGATTTTTTTCAGTTCATTTGATTTCCGCCACCAAACATATTGCATTTGTTCATGAATCTTAAAAGTTCATTTTCGAAAAACTTGAAGTTAAATATTAGTATTGTCACGAATCACAGATGTCACCTGTGATAATTGAAAAGAAAATTATAACAGAAGGGATTACCCTGTAACCAAATGTTTACACATACGAACAAAGTAAAAAGAAATAATGAAATAGGCGGAGCGAACCAAATACGACGCAACGAAAATTCGAGAAGTGTAGAGAAGAAAAATAATGGAATGTTCTACAAGCCTTTGCGTCGTATAAATACGTGTAGACATTTGAGTTACGGATCAGTTCAATTTTGAATTTTGAAGTGTTAATATCGGGAAGTGAAAATAATAGTGAAAGTGAAGTGTTAAAATAATAGTAGTGATAAATATTGTGTAAAATAATAGTGAAAATAAATATTAGTGAATTATTTGTGAAATATTTGTGTAATATTTGTGGGAAATAAATTTAATTGAAATTTAATCTTTGCGAGTTTAATATTCACAATCCAGTGATCGAACCGGAAAAATTATTAGAATAACCACTCGGCGAAATCGTAACAATTGGTGACAGCGGCGGGATTGTGAATATCCAAAATGAAATTATTGGACATAAAAGTGGCAGATTTGAAGAAGGAGTTGGGGCTACGGAATCTACCAACAGCGGGCAACCGAAATGAGTTGCAGTTGAGACTCCGTACAGCTTTGTTGGATGAAAATGTTGACCCAGATCAACATGAGTTTAATTTTGGGGCACCGGATTCAACCGAGGTGCAAGCGGTTGAAGTAACAACAGAAACAACGACCAGAGCGGAAGACCAGAATGTCATCGTTAAAGAAACTACTCCAACAACATCTGGAGGTTTCGACATGGGACAATTAATGGCCGCAATGCAACATATGATTGGAGGTCTTAAAAATGAAATGGTTAGTGTGCAGGAGCAAATGATCGGCGGCCTCGAAGTAAAAATGATTACCGAGCAAAGAGCATTGCGTGCTGAACAGGAGCAGATGATCGGGGGGCTCAAAACCGATATAACAAGCGGTCAAGAAAGTTTAAAGGAACAAATGCGAGTCGACCAGGAAAGATTGTTGGCTGAACAGGAAAGCATGAGAGCTGAACAACGGCAAGATCGAGAACTCGTTCTGGAAAGACTAAAACAACAAGAGGAAACTGTCAACGAGAAATTTCGAGAAATGGCTACGACATTTAACACAAAAGTCGACACCTTCAAAATCGAGATAGATCAACAGCTTGAAACGGCAGACCAACGAATAATGAAGATCGAACAAGAGCTAATGGATCTCAAAACCAACGGTAATGCTCAAGTTACTCGACAAACCAGCTCAATAAAGTTGAAGCCACCAACGTTCGACGGAACCACACCATTCAACATCTTCAAACTCCAGTTTGAAATGGCGGCCACAAGGAACGGTTGGTGTGAAGAGGATCGGGTAGCAGCATTAATTGTGGCGTTAAAGGGAAGTGCTGCGGAGCTCCTACAAATCGTGCCGGAATACGAACGAGAGGATTACGGCAAAATCATGTTGGCGTTGGAGCGTAAATATGGAGGAGACCATCGACGGGAGCTACATCGTATGGAATTGAAGGGACGATGTCAGCGGGTTGGAGAGACGCTCCAGGAGTATGCGGCTGATATAGAGCGACTAGTGCACCTCGCCCACTACAACATGGCAGGTGAATACACAGAGCGTATTAAGATCGACGCCTTTACAGATGGAATACGGGATCCGGATACGAGACGTGCTGTTGTGTTGTCTCCAAAAGCAACGTTTGCGGAAACCATCGCGTGTGCCCTAACCAACGAGACTGCAAACAACATCATCAAACCAGCAGTCAAGGTACGTCGTGTGGAAGTGGAACCAGCAATCAGTCACAAACAGGGCAATAACATCAAACCAACAGATAACTGGCGGACAACGAGATTCCGGGATGGAACTAGTAAAATCAGATGTTGGGTTTGTGACAAAATAGGACACATCTCGAGGGAATGCTGGGAAATTAGGCGCAAACGGGCGAGAACACCATCGCCGATGTACCGACGGCCACCGGAGGAAAGAAAAGCAGCAGCCGTGGAGGAACGCCAAACAACAACGAAGGCGTTAAACGAGTAAGAGTCAGCTTTGAGGAGCAAAAGCTGACTCCCACAACCAAATGCTCCATAACCTTCATCCCCATTTCCAGATTGGCAAAAGGTGGTGATAGCTTGATGGTGAAAGGCGAAGTAGAGGGACGATCCAGTATAATAACTTTGGACACGGGAGCAACGAGAACGATTGTGCGGCCAGATTTCATCACGAATGGAGTTCGGACGATGAAAGGGTTCAAGTTACAAACGGCGACAGGCGACAGTGCGGCTATCAAAGGAAAGAAGGAGGTTACAATTCGAATCGGGAACAACAGTTTTCGACATGAAGTTCTGGTTGCGGATATTGTGGATGAGGTCATCCTGGGAATGGACTTCATGAAGCGAAATGGATTCGTATTGGATGTCGGACGGGGAACATTAAGCTACGGTAATGTCGAACTGCCTTTGCAACTAAACAACGGGAAGGAGCCAGTCGTAAGGAGGATAACATTGGATCATCGGATGAAGCTACCACCACACTCGGAAACGGTTGTTTGGGGGAAATTGGATGGAGGTCCTGGAACACAAGGGTTGTGGGTTGTGGAAGCCAACAGGGACGAGCTACAAACCAAAGAAATTATCATCGGAAAAGCTTTGGTTAAACCGGATTGTGACTTTAGAGTTCCGATAAGGGCTCTTAATTTATCGGATGTGACAAAAACAATTAAAAAGGGAACTATCATCGGCCGAGGAGAGGAAGTATCCACCATTATAAAATGCGAGGAGGCGAATCCGTGTGTAAAGGCCAAGGACCAACGACAACGGAAAATAACGGAGGAACTAACACAGAAATGGACGGAACAATTAACTCCAAAAGAAAAACAAGCAGCAAAGGAGTTGCTTCAAAAATATATGTCCATTTTCTGTGGTGCACCGGAAGATAATGGCAGAAAAAATATGGTTAAACACCGGATCGACACAGGAGCATCAACACCAATTCGACAAGCGCCGAGAAGGTTACCATTGGCTAAGCAAGCTGAGGTGGATAAAATGGTAACTGATATGCAAACATCGGGAGTAATTGAGCAGTCAACGAGTCCATGGAGTTCACCAGTAGTATTGGTGGAAAAGAAGGATGGAAGCATGAGATTCTGCGTTGATTATCGGAAGCTCAACACAGTTACCAAAAAGGATAGTTACCCATTACCAAGGATCGACGACACACTAGATACATTGGCAGGAGCACGGATGTTTTCAACATTGGATTTGCAGAGCGGTTATTGGCAAGTAGAGGTCGCAGACGAAGATAAGGAAAAGACAGCGTTCAGTGTGGGCAATGGATTATGGCAATTCAATGTCATGCCATTTGGACTTTGTAACGCCCCTGCGACTTTCGAACGGCTAATGGAACGCGTACTAAAAGGACTCCACTGGAAAACATGCCTGGTTTATTTGGACGACATCATCGTTATGGGGAAGGACTTTAACGAGCACCTACGTAATCTAGAGGAAGTATTCGAGAGAATCCAAGCAGCTGGATTGAAGTTAAGTCCGAAGAAATGTGTATTGTTCCGGGATGAAGTCAAATATTTGGGACACAAAATAACAACAAGCGGCATTCATACAGATGAAGACAAGATCTCCGCCGTAAAGGATTGGCCAAGACCGCAGAATTTACATGAACTAAGGAGTTTCATCGGACTATGCACATATTATCGACGATTTGTGCCAGGATTTGCCAACATCGCAAGGAATTTACACGAGCTGACACAGAAGAACAAGCCGTTCCAATGGAGTGATGAACACGAGGAAGCGTTCAATGAACTGAAGCAGCGATTATGTACAGCACCATTGCTTTCGTATCCGGTTCCGAATAAACGTTTTATTTTGGATACGGATGCAAGCAATTATGGCTTGGGAGGAGTGTTGTCACAGGAAATCGATGGGCAGGAACGTGTCATCGCATATTATTCAAAGATCTTATCGAAGCCAGAACGGAACTACTGTGTAACAAGAAGAGAATTGTTGGCCATAGTGAAATGTGTGGAACATTTCAGGAAATACCTTTATGGCCAATCATTTCTATTAAGAACGGATCATGGCGCCTTGACATGGCTACTTCAGTTTAAAAATCCCGAAGGACAAGTAGCACGGTGGATTGAGCGATTGGGGAGTTTTGGTTACGAAATCCAACATCGGAAAGGAAGCGCTCATGGAAATGCGGATGCGTTGTCAAGACGACCATGTCGAGTGGATTGTAAACATTGCGGACGGGTGAAAAACAAGGAAAACATCGTCGATATCAGACTAATGAAAGTGTTGCCAGCTGATGAATGGACCAACAATGTTATCTCCAAAGAGCAACGGGAGGATCCAGATTTGGCAGTGATTATCAAATTCATGGAGGAAGAACGTCGTCCTACATGGAGCGATATTGCAGATAAAGGCCCAGCTATCAAGGCTTACTGGGCCCAATGGGATAGTTTAACCATGGAAGACGGATGCTTAAAACGAACATGGGAAAGCTCCGATGGCAAAACAAAGCAATCGTTAGTGGTGGTACCGAAGATCAGGATGGCGGAAATATTGGAGGAATACCACGGAGGAACAAGCGGAGGCCACCTAGGAATCAACAAAACGTTAGCCAAGGTACGTGAAAGGTTCTACTGGGCAGGATGTAGACAGGCAGTGGCTGAATGGTGTCAAAAGTGTGACCAATGTATGGCCGTGAAAGGACCGGCAAAGAAGAGCCGTGGAGCGATGCAACAATATAATGTGGGAGCACCATTTGAGAGGATTGCCATAGATGTTGCAGGACCATTTCCAACCAGCGATAGTGGCAACAAATATGTTTTGGTAGTAATGGACTACTTCAGTAAGTGGCCAGAGGTATACCCGATTCCAAATCAGGAAACAACCACAATCGCCAATGCAGTGGTATACAATTGGATAAGCCGTTATGGGGTACCAATGGAACTGCATTCCGACCAAGGGCGGAATTTTGAATCGGTTGTCTTCCAGGAGATGTGCCAACTACTGGGAATTAATAAAACGCGGACAACACCTTTCCACCCACAGTCCGATGGCATGGTGGAGCGTTTCAATGCCACGTTGGAGGAGTTTATAGCCAAAACAGTGGATAAAAACCAGCGGAATTGGGATCATGGCATTCCATTGTTCTTAATGGCTTATCGATCTGCGGTGCATAACACAACAGGAGTAACACCAGCGACAATACTTTTCGGCAACAATTTAAGACTGCCAGGTGATCTCAAATTTGGAGCAGTTCCATCATCAGCCAAATGTGGACAAGCTTATGTTGACCACTTGAAAGAGGAGATCAACAACATACACGGATTTGTAAGAGAGAAAATCAAATTGTCAAGTGATAAAACAAAGGCTCGGTATGATGTACGAGCAAACAATAAAGGATTTGACGAGGGTCAATTGGTATGGCTTCACAACCCACAACGTAAGAAAGGGTTATCGCAGAAATTACAACCTGGATGGGAGGGACCGTACAAGGTCATAACAAGAATAAATGATGTGATCTATAGGATCCAAAGAGGAGTACGAGGAAAACCCAAGGTTGTACACCTGGAACGACTGGCGTTCTATAGAGGAAGAGATCTAGATCCTGTTCGGGACGAACAGGTTTGGGCGGAGGGTAGTGTCACGAATCACAGATGTCACCTGTGATAATTGAAAAGAAAATTATAACAGAAGGGATTACCCTGTAACCAAATGTTTACACATACGAACAAAGTAAAAAGAAATAATGAAATAGGCGGAGCGAACCAAATACGACGCAACGAAAATTCGAGAAGTGTAGAGAAGAAAAATAATGGAATGTTCTACAAGCCTTTGCGTCGTATAAATAAATACGTGTAGACATTTGAGTTACGGATCAGTTCAATTTTGAATTTTGAAGTGTTAATATCGGAATGCGGATGCGTTGTCAAGACGACCATGTCGAGTGGATTGTAAACATTGCGGACGGGTGAAAAACAAGGAAAACATCGTCGATATCAGACTAATGAAAGTGTTGCCAGCTGATGAATGGACCAACAATGTTATCTCCAAAGAGCAACGGGAGGATCCAGATTTGGCAGTGATTATCAAATTCATGGAGGAAGAACGTCGTCCTACATGGAGCGATATTGCAGATAAAGGCCCAGCTATCAAGGCTTACTGGGCCCAATGGGATAGTTTAACCATGGAAGACGGATGCTTAAAACGAACATGGGAAAGCTCCGATGGCAAAACAAAGCAATCGTTAGTGGTGGTACCGAAGATCAGGATGGCGGAAATATTGGAGGAATACCACGGAGGAACAAGCGGAGGCCACCTAGGAATCAACAAAACGTTAGCCAAGGTACGTGAAAGGTTCTACTGGGCAGGATGTAGACAGGCAGTGGCTGAATGGTGTCAAAAGTGTGACCAATGTATGGCCGTGAAAGGACCGGCAAAGAAGAGCCGTGGAGCGATGCAACAATATAATGTGGGAGCACCATTTGAGAGGATTGCCATAGATGTTGCAGGACCATTTCCAACCAGCGATAGTGGCAACAAATATGTTTTGGTAGTAATGGACTACTTCAGTAAGTGGCCAGAGGTATACCCGATTCCAAATCAGGAAACAACCACAATCGCCAATGCAGTGGTATACAATTGGATAAGCCGTTATGGGGTACCAATGGAACTGCATTCCGACCAAGGGCGGAATTTTGAATCGGTTGTCTTCCAGGAGATGTGCCAACTACTGGGAATTAATAAAACGCGGACAACACCTTTCCACCCACAGTCCGATGGCATGGTGGAGCGTTTCAATGCCACGTTGGAGGAGTTTATAGCCAAAACAGTGGATAAAAACCAGCGGAATTGGGATCATGGCATTCCATTGTTCTTAATGGCTTATCGATCTGCGGTGCATAACACAACAGGAGTAACACCAGCGACAATACTTTTCGGCAACAATTTAAGACTGCCAGGTGATCTCAAATTTGGAGCAGTTCCATCATCAGCCAAATGTGGACAAGCTTATGTTGACCACTTGAAAGAGGAGATCAACAACATACACGGATTTGTAAGAGAGAAAATCAAATTGTCAAGTGATAAAACAAAGGCTCGGTATGATGTACGAGCAAACAATAAAGGATTTGACGAGGGTCAATTGGTATGGCTTCACAACCCACAACGTAAGAAAGGGTTATCGCAGAAATTACAACCTGGATGGGAGGGACCGTACAAGGTCATAACAAGAATAAATGATGTGATCTATAGGATCCAAAGAGGAGTACGAGGAAAACCCAAGGTTGTACACCTGGAACGACTGGCGTTCTATAGAGGAAGAGATCTAGATCCTGTTCGGGACGAACAGGTTTGGGCGGAGGGTAGTGTCACGAATCACAGATGTCACCTGTGATAATTGAAAAGAAAATTATAACAGAAGGGATTACCCTGTAACCAAATGTTTACACATACGAACAAAGTAAAAAGAAATAATGAAATAGGCGGAGCGAACCAAATACGACGCAACGAAAATTCGAGAAGTGTAGAGAAGAAAAATAATGGAATGTTCTACAAGCCTTTGCGTCGTATAAATAAATACGTGTAGACATTTGAGTTACGGATCAGTTCAATTTTGAATTTTGAAGTGTTAATATCGGGAAGTGAAAATAATAGTGAAAGTGAAGTGTTAAAATAATAGTAGTGATAAATATTGTGTAAAATAATAGTGAAAATAAATATTAGTGAATTATTTGTGAAATATTTGTGTAATATTTGTGGGAAATAAATTTAATTGAAATTTAATCTTTGCGAGTTTAATATTCACAATCCAGTGATCGAACCGGAAAAATTATTAGAATAACCACTCGGCGAAATCGTAACAGTATTATTATTCAGTTTTTAATCAATGGGTAAGAAAAAGTGTTTAACTTTATCAGAAAGGGCCAAAATAGATGTCTATCATCAGGAAGGGCTTTTAGGCCGTGCTATAGGTCGTAGGATCGGACGAGGTCTTGAAGCCATCCTAAATTATTTGAAGGATACAAAATCTTATGGAGGTAATTATAAAAGAACAGTTTCAACGGCACTTACACGTAAGGATAAACGAAAAATTGTTAGATTAGCCTCAAATTCGGAACTTTCTACAACAATAATTGCCCTTCAAGATGGTGTTAATGCTAGTAAATCGACGTCCGCCGTGATTTTATCCGTGAATGATGAACGGAAGCAGAAGCGATAAGAATTGACAAAGGAACACATGCCTTGGAATGTGATGCAAGGCCAAAATATTAATGATTGGTGAAAAGTCGTATTTTCTGATGGAAAAAAATTCAACTTGGATAGACCAGATGGGTATAATTACTATTTCCACGAATGAGGAAGTGTTTTTGAATCGCCATCATAGTAGGGAAGGGAGCGTTATCTGGGGTTCAATATCTTATTGTGGCACAATCGATTTGGTGTTTCAAAGTTCAAAAATGACCGGAAACAGTTACAAGACGTTACTGAAATCGGTTTTCCCTAAAATCCATGACCTTTTTACACCATTCTCATGGATTTTCCAACAAGATAACGCGCCAATACACAAAGTTCGCGTTGTAAGTAAAGTCGTACATCACAAGCCAAATAGTTCAGCTATTGCCTTGGCCACCATATTCGCCGGACTTAAACACAATAGACAATGTTTAGGGCTGGCTCACATGTAAAGTATACGAATGAGGGAAACAGTATGATTCTAAAGAACTGATTCCAGGGATTAAAGCGACCTGGGCAGAAATTTCACTTAGTTATTTGAAGTTATTGTATGACTCACTTAAGGATCTTTTTTTTTGAAGTTATTCAGCATAATGGAAGTTCCACTAAATATTAGAAATTATATTTTAATATTGTATTTAAAAAAAATAAAACATATTGCTAAGAAATCACACAAAATGATATTATTTCATGTAATTTTTAAAGTGGCGGTAATCAAATGAACCGAAGTAAAGTCATCAATTTCTGACTAATTTTCAAAACAAAACAAAAAACATAGTTATCTTATTACCTCACCTCACTCGTCACCGTGACGTGTATTGTCACTCGAGTAATATTTTGATATTATGATTGTCGCTTTATTTTGAGTGAGTAACGAACGCATCATGATGCGTTATTTTCTATATTTTGTTGTTTTTATGTTGGTAACTATTATTTTTTGTTATGATTTGGGTATGTTTGACGTTTAGTGGTGTGTGAAAATAATAAATGTCAAGTTTTGAAAACTAAATTAATTTAAATTTTTGTAGCTCAGTTAATTTTAGTAATTAAATTTTTCAAAAATTCGAATACTGAGCGATGCCTGGAGTTTATTTCCATTTCTTCAACAAATTTTGGATACTGACTGCCGTTTGTAATTTTGCAAACTGCCCCTATTTTAGAAAATTATTATTTTAATAAAACCACAAAAAAGAAAATTATTATTTTAATTTAAATAAAAACAAAAAAAATTTAAATACGTATTTTTAATTAGTGAAAAAAAAATTTTCACTTGCTGTCACCGACAAGTTGTAAGTGAGGCTAAGTGACAAAATCCTCGCTCACCGTGACATTCATAATACCAAAATTTCATTTCAGTGACGTCGCGACACTCGGTGACACGTAAGTGACAATTCATAATAGTGGTTTAATATCTGCGATTTCTAATCTATTGAACCCCACTATATATATATATATATATATATATATATATATATATATATATATATATATATATATATATATATATATATATATATTATATATATATATATATATATATATATATATATATATATACACCCAGAAAAATATGTAAACATTAATTATACTTAACGTTGGAATAAAATCTCCAAAATATAATTAAGTATGAATCATACCTTTAATACATGTATTATACAAAATTTAAAAATATATTTACTAAATTGTATAATTCATTTTTTGTTAAATATAACTCATTCATTAAAATGTATTCTTTGATGCTCATGATCAATGATTATCATGAATAACAACTTGCAAGTAAAACAAAGTAAACCTAAAAATCTATATGCAATGCTATTCATGTTCTATCCCAATAATGTACAAATTATTCAATTTAGGAATAATTTATGCTTTATGTATAACTTAGTAATGCATATTGTCGTATTGTCATAGTAAGCCTGTAAATATCACTTTCAGATTCAATTATTATTTGGAAAAAACTAACATAAAGATAAATTCCTCTTTTCAATTTCGTAGTTTGTTGATTTAAAATAAAGTAAAAAAGTGAAAATAATAAAAAATTATATAATATTTGTATTATTATATGTATAAATATAAACATTATAAATGTTTAGTGGCGTAATTTGAGCAATCCAACCCCAATCATCTAAGTAAGTATTGGTTTTTATTCGAAACGTTTTTGATTTATAATTTAATTGAGATAGTACAGTATTTAATAGTATTCATCTTAAAATTATTTCAATCAATTTTGACAATTGTAAAGACTTTATTTAAGCCATAGACGATGAACGGAGTCGATAGGCGATGAACGGGATTCCACTAATGGGATTAACTCATATTTTGGAATCGTAGACGCAAATGATAGAGGGTGATGACCATATCTATTCATTCATTAAAGGTGTGGTCAATGAGGAGGCATTTTTTTATAACCGAAAAAGTACGTAAGTTGAACTGTATTTTAAGAATATATTAAATTTACAAATAATTATATTAATTCGTATATTAAGGTAAAATGTTGATATCGAGAGCATTAAATATTTACCGGAGGTAGAATTACTGAAATTTTCCAAACTAATTGAGGAAATCATGCCCGATTTCAAACAAAACTTTTGGAATGAAACAAGGAAAAAGTAAATATTATGCTATACAAAATTCTTAATTTTCTTATTTTTAATTGTAGAATATTTATTGATTTAATTGTAGAATTTTATTGATATCTCGATGTTAGAAATCTCAGAGAAAAACTATCGGAAGGAAGACTTGAGCTTTACTGAAGTTGAGCTTTACGGTACCAGGTAAAATATAATTATATATATATATATATATATATATATATATATATATATATATATATATATATATATATATATATATATATATATATATATATAAATATAAATATATATATTCATTAACATTATAGTTTGCATATCTTTTTTTATTAACTGAAGATTTCAACAAAAACTGGTTAAAAGTTCACAATTCGCCGTGGGATGTTGTAGAATTTAAGATAATGATAATGATAGCTGTTCAAGCTATTTCATTTATTAAACTAGTTGCCCATAAATGCACTTTTCTATAACCTAAAATGTGAGTTGAACTTAATTTTAAAATATGTATATTAAATTTATATTTAATTATCTAAATTCTTATATTAATTTAGTTATCGAGCGCCTTAAATATTTACCGGAGATAGAATAACTGAAATTTTTCAAACTGATTTAGAGAATCCAGCCCGCTAAACTTTGGGAAGAAAGAAGTAAAAGGTAAATATATTTACATAATTATATTATTTACATGATTTTCAATTTCTTGTTAATATCTGTTAAATTACTTGTAGAATTTTATCCAATACTCAATATTATGTGACATCTCGTGGTCAAATACCAGTAGAAGTACTGAATAGAAGATCTCGAACTACTGTATAAGCAAGAACTACATTGCAACACTCTGCATTTGTAAATTTAATTTTTAAATGTTTTTATTCAAATTATACTTATTTTATTATATATAATTGGTAGAATTCGAGTAAATAACCTCTTCTATGGGTTATGAAGTGTAACGAAAAAGCTCCACCCCAGTTTGTTCCGAATTTGCACATTTTGTACGTACATTGCATAAATTTACAGTACTAAAAGAGGATGCAGAAAGATACAGTTTTTATGAACAGGAAAGGAAACGACAAAGCTATTGGGAATCGGAACTATCGGATCTTGGGCAAGCAGGTAAAATATCTAGCATATACATTAACCCAATAACATTACATTTTGCATGTTTTATTTAGATAATGAACATTTCAACGATGATAGAAACAAAACCTGGCTGAAAGTTCATAGGATGTTGTAGAATCCAAATAGATCGTACCAAATAACAATTCCATCATAAGTAAGACACCGTAGCTTAAATAAAAGTATATTATATGTATAATTGTATTGTAATGATGAATTTTTGATAAAATAAAAACACTGTTTATTCTTATAAAAATAAATAATAAATGCTTTTTAATGTATAATATCTCCTGTTTTCAAGAAATAAACCATTCCCTATTTTGAAGTATTTATCAATTATCAATCATAGTTTTGCAGTATATTGGATAAAATATTCCAATGCAATTGGATTAAACATTCCCTATATGCATCAAAAATACTTAATTTTGTATAACTTGTACAATCTTTGGAGTATATAATACTAAACTATACATATTTCAATTTATTTATGAAACAGTAATCATTGCGAACTATACATTATTCACACATAAATTAGTCAAAATGTGCCTAGACTAAGCAAAAATTATGTTTAAAAAAAATTGTATATATTATTCCTTAAACGTGATTTTTGTTCCTCAAACAAGTACGGTTGAAAATAGAACATAGTAGTGATATAAATTTTGCCCTTATAAGTATGTTTTATACAATTAATTCTCTGGGTGTATATATATATATATATATATATATATATATATATATATATATATATATATATATATATATATATATATATTTATATATATATATATATATTTATACATATATGTATATATATATATATATATATATATATATATATATATATATATATAAATAAATAAATATATATATATATATATATATATATATATATATATATATATATATATATATATATATATATATATATATATATACTCTCATTCCAATGCATTGAAATGAAAACAGCAAACGAATAATGACGTATCGAGTTGTGGGTGACATAATCATCAATGTGAAATTCATGTCCGGATCACATTGAACAGACAATATTATGTTTTTTTTTATGTTTGGGAACGTTATTCTAATAGTTTTGTGCATTTCATTGTGATTTAAATTAATAATTTAGATAAATTATTAATTTAAAATTATTATTAGATAAATAATTCAATCGAATTTAATTTTAGATTCTGTGAGCTGATTTTATTCATTCTCTACAGTAAATTCACGAAGATCATGGAATGTGTATGTGAAGGATCTGACTGCTGATTTACGGTCCGAACGCATTTGCTGTGCAGTTTTTTTCGGATATCATCGTGAGAATTAAAATCGATTTCAACAATTCTCGAATGCTGATTTTTTTCACTTCAAATTTCCCTCAGCGAATTGGTGATCACCGTCAATATTGACATTTCCATTCGTGTGTGAACAGCCGGTTCAATTGGATTGGATACATTGTGAGATTCGGATTGCTGATTGACATCTAATAAATTCAAACGCATTGTTTACGTCGTGAAAACCAACATACGTGTACGGGATGCATCGGCTGAAAATTTTGCAAAGAGTTAATGGATATTGGAAATGGGCGAATGATAATTGATGAATCTACGCAATGTATCACCTTGCCAGCAAACTTCTGTAAGACCATAGAAAGCATAGACGAAAGAATAGTTGGTGCAAATTTTTTCCCCAAACATTGCAAAGAACTACAAAAATCATCAGTATAGCTCAGTTAGCGTGCTATATTAGCGGCCAAAAACATCGATGTCAATACCATCAACTTCACTATTCAGAATGGAATATCCGGCGAAACGACAACATATAAGTTCATCGATACTGTGGTGAATAAAGTCAAAGTTGTGAACTATCCAACTGAATTCATGAATTCGCTTGATTTCCCAGGCATACCATCGCACGTGCTTACATTGAAAATTGACCCCATTATTCTTCTTCCAAACATAAATCCACCGCGAATTTGCAACGAAACCAGACTCGCAGTCAAGAAAATGATGAACAATGTATTCGAGGCAACATTTTTGACTGGAAAATTCAAAGATGAAGATGTACAGTGTACTGTTGCCACGTATCCCAATGATCCCGACAGTTATGTCATTCGAACTCAAACGCTTGCAGTTACTGGTGCAACTCGCTTTCGCAATAACTATCAACAAAGCACAAGGACAATCGTTGCTAGTGTGTGGATGTAATTTGGAGAATTTATGCTTCTCACATGAGCAGCTCTATGTCTACAAGACTTGCTTAACGAGTTATAGATTTTTACTCCATTATAGCAAAGGGAATGTTGTTTGTACATTTGGAGTTGAAATATCGCATTCAAATGAAGCAAGGTATCTCTGTATTTTGGCAGATTTCATTTTCGTTTGAATATATCAAATTGAATTCTCTGGTTAATGTACTTTCAGTCCAATATTTTTAACATATTTTTATATGTGTTCTATTATCCACATTATTGTAATCCCTTCTAAATTTGTTCATGGAAAAGTTTAGTTTACGTAAAATAAGGGAAGTCCATTAAGAACTTCCGAAAGTTTTTTGAAATAAAACACATATTTTAATAACCAAAATTTGTATTTGTCACGTAAGTTCGATATATGATATTTATTGATAAAAATTTCTTTTAAATGTTGTACGCGACTGGCTCTTAGATCTTCCATTATAGAAGTTTCGTTTTGCATCACTCTTTCGAGCATTTCGGCTGATATTCATAACGCGTGTTATGTTCGCTTTTACTGCAGGAAATGTTTTTTGGTTTATCGATATAAACAAGTGATTCTAGATACCCTCATTAAAAATAACTAACGGCTTTAGATCACAAGATCTCGGAGACCCATTCACTGGTCTCTTTCTCGATAAGCTGTCCTCATTTAAATTTTCTTTTAATAAATCGATGTTGGGTCTTCTGTCTGGTGCTGTTGTACCATCCTATTGAAACCACAAGACGGCTTCATCAATATCTTGAATTTTTAGCAATAAAAATTCATTGATGATAATTTTTTTGAACGTCGTCCTTCCGCATTTTTAAGAAATACGGTCAGAAAATGCGGCCAGCCCATAAACCACACCAAACATTTTCAGGATGCATTGGAAGCTTTTGAATCTCTTCTGGCAGTACATCTGCCCAAATACGACAATATTGTTTTTTATATGCAGCCAAAAATGAGCTTCATCGCTGAACACAATTTTACAGATAAAAAACAGATCAATAGAGCTGTTCCAACGCCCATTAAACAAGTCAATGACGCAGAGGAAGGTAAGACGGCTTTAATTCTTGAACAAGCTGTATTTTGTTTGCATTAAAACCAAGATCTCTCTTCAAAATACACCACAATGCGCTTATGAGAGACACACAGCATGAGCACGGCGGCGAATTGTTTGATTGCAATCTTCAAGTAAACTTTCAACTACAATAGCAATATTCACATAAGATCGACTTGTATACGCACAGTCAAAGTGCACGAAAACAATTTTCACTAAACACTGATTTTTGAAATAAATATCCACAATTTGTAAACGTTGTTCTTGCGTAAGTCTATTCATGATAAAATGTCAATGAATACTGAACACAAATTTCATATGAACATTACAGTTGTCATGCATGAATCTCTTTAGAATCCCAATTGGAAAAAGTACCTCATATACTTTTTATATGCTCATAATAATATTGATTTCGTGGTTCATTTTGTGTAAAACGAATTATGGGTTTTAAGTATTGACACAAAATGAAAAATTTTAAGAAAATCTAATAAAATTATTTATTTCAGAATACGATTATAATTATAATATTACTTATTAGTTTTGTAGTCTATTAATTCTTATTGAGCTGCCATTCATCCATTTTAAGATCAATTACCTATACCAGTAGTAAATTAGAACGAAATTTACTATGGTAGCTAATGATTTTTATGATTGACTCTTTATGTTTTGTGCTAAAGTAAATTCGAAAAATGGTTTACAAATTCGCTGAAATATAAATTACCACAAAATTCAACCATAAATAAATTTTATTCTGTTAATAATTAAAATAAAGTTTATTTTGTCAGTCTAAAAATTAAGATTCAATCAAACCCAGGATGTTATTGATCTATCAATAAAAGGAGTTTGCTACGTGTATGCTAAATCTTCGATATGACCAATTCAAAAAAGGGATAGGGTCGAGTATGGTTTGTACCACTAATATAGTATAATAGATAATTATTTAAGTGATAAATTCTATTTTCAAATGTGATAAGTGGTCTCACCTTTGTGTTTCTATTTTGTTTCCGTTATTTATGAGTTTTAAAGAGATGTTAGTATAGAATTAACATATCCAATATAAAAATTATCCAAATATATCCATAGTGCTTAGTAAATAGATATAATCTTGAACTTTAATTTTAGAGTTCTGACCGTGGAGGACTCATAATCATAATAGGATCCTTCTTCGCCTTTGCCATATGCTATATGATGGTTGAAAATTATTTCAGATGATTTCATATTGATGATCAAACTGCCATATTTTCTAGAATAGTATATTAATGTTTACAGTAGCAAGTAGACAACCATTCTATAGGATCTAATAATATAGATGCATTCGATAACAGCTTACATTTAGTTGGTACTTTAGTTCTTCATCTTAACTTAGAACTAAGATACATGTATCAGCACAAATCGCAGGACAAGTGCCGGAATAATTTGCATACTATACAACTGTCGAATTCTATAAAGATAATGTCTCTCTGTCACTCAGAAATAATATTTATACTTGTTTATGTTGCAGTCCTCTCCTGTTTAACAATAAGAAATCTTTAACTGTGCGTAACTATACTCACATCATGTGGTATCCTCGACTGATATCGCAATTTATGTGGACAGTCAGGCGGCAATCAAGTCGCTGGTTTATGTTTCTCTAACGTCTAGAGTGTCGTTGGGTTGCCGAGATGAGTAAGCATTTCAACATCCAGGTAGTCTGGGTCCCCGGCCACTCAGACGTTATGGGAAACTGCAGGGCGGACGAACTAGCGAGGCACGGTACAACTCTCCAACTGCTACCGGAAAGGGCGAAGTTGGGGAGACCCATTAACGCACTCAAGACTGTGCTTAAAAAAGAGGCGGAAGCCTCTGCGAAAAATAGGTGGACGAACACCCTTTCATGTAGAGTGGCAAGACAAGTCTGGCCAAAGCTGAACTTGAAACGCTCAAAGGAACTTATCTCCCTGCGAAGACGTGAACTTAAAACGATCGTGGGGATACTCACAGGACAATCCTGTCTGGAAGTAAATGACTTTTGCAGAAGCTTTAGGGACGAGGAGTAGGAAGAGACGGTAGTCCACCTCCTATGCTAATGCCCGGCTTTGGCACACAAAAGACATGAATATTTGGGTAAGTTTTTAATGGACTGCCTTTCCGATCTCGAAAACTGTAATGTGCGAAACTTATTACGCTACGTAAGCAGCTCTAACTGGTTCTCATAGGGGTAAAAGGGGAGTAAGATCCTGTGGTATCACAACGGACCGTTGCCGGTCTAAGTGTGCTGTAGCAGTCACTCAACCTAACCTAACCTAACTATACTCTAAACTGTTTTTTCCGGTCCAACGATTATAGGTTTGCAGTTCATCTTTCTTTGGGTTAATCCAAATGCGATCCAAACATATAACTTTCAAGAAAAAGATCTATTCTTTCCTATTTAGTGACATCTAGATATGCTAACTGGATTTAATATCCGTGTTACATCGCATATTGGTCGTTTATATGGGACCACACAACGATTAATACTTACTCGTACACGACACTCTGCAACCATCTTAACACCTTGCGGGTCGTTCGATTTTTTCGGATCGTACGAGTTTTTTGAATAACATTTGACTCAGGAGTGTAGTTCGGTTTACAATTATTTTTATTATTTAGAATATGGTATTCCCTTTGCTAGTTTTGCATTTTTTAAGAATATGTTCGGTTTACTTTAAACTATTGGTAATTGTCAATGTTCAGCTGTTAAATCAAAGGCGTGGTATCAACACGACGTTGAACATTTTTATAAAACTATAAAGTGGATCGAAGAATGATATGCTACAACTTGTTGCTTCACGTGAAAAGATTCTTTCCTCTTTTAGGTCACACCCAAAACAGTCTCACTTAAGATCATTCTTATAAAATATTTACAAAAACAAATTTTAGAACATTTTATCCATTTATTTAATCCACAAGTGATGTCACTTAATATTTCATATTACGCGTCACTTTCTATCTTCCATTGCATTTTGCAGCCACGAAATCCAGTTTTTTGTTGCAGAGAATAATACTGAAGGGTTTTGGAACCCGTTTGAACTTCTTCACCAACAGCGACATGTATACTCTATTTAGATGTTTTGATGTTGTGAGATATAAGAACATTGACATTCTCCCCAAACAATAGTAACATCAAGTAAACCACCTCAACACAACCGTAACAACTATAAGGAAGGGACATACTGGAATTACAAAAATTATATGATATAATAGGCTTCACAAAACCATGACAAACAATAGAAGTCTTATGAACTAAACAACAGCTAGGTTCAGCTTCAAAAGATATTTGAGTCAAGAGTATCTTGTGTTACAGTGAAAATAATCCTTCATGTTTTATGAACCCTATCAACGGCCGAACGGGCATATATAAAGGCTTTGAAGTTAGCAGATTCCACATCAAAATTCACCATCTCATTCCAAATCCAGGGTTTCAAATTTAGGAATCCAAAAGGTTCTCAACTCAATTCGAGCCATACAGATAATGATTAGTTTGTTACTGAGTGGAAATTAGCCACCTGAAAACGCAAGGCTCTGAATATAGCTGAAAAGTAATAAATAACTATTACGGACAAGCATCTTTCGATCACATTTGGGAAATTGCAGGTAAATTGCATGTAACAAACAATTCGCAATGCGAATTTAAATATCATAAATCTTTCGATAATCGGTTTAGTCATTAACATAGAGTTGTACTTTCACCTGAGACAGTTATAGTCACACGCCTTACTGTGTTACTAAGCTAATATACAGTCCGTACAATTGCTAATCGCATTTGAGTATACATATAACCAACGACACGGTGTTTGCTAACCTATGAAATTCATATTAACACTATCGATGATATTTCTAACATTAGCCCACCGATACATTCAGTTTTAATAATTACCTAATATGAGAAGGACTGGCCACGGTGGATGAATTACTGTTCCATACCACATTGTATATCAATGATTAAAATTTATAAAATTCATTATTCCTTAATTAAATTTAATTTGCATGATTGATAAATGTCGGTTAAACCCACATATAGTTTGAGACATTTATAGTTGTTTGCTAATTCAATCAATACCAAACTCAAACTAGAACGTGTACATTGAATTGTATCCACCCGCAATATTAATAAATAGACAACTAACCATAGTTTTCATCCTTTATTAAAAACATAAATTTTAGTCAATTAAACTTCATATAAACTCTACCGCACAACATGTATGCTTCATTCACACGATAATATGTACATATGTATGTTAAAATTTTTCTAACAGAAACCATCTAACAATATTTTTTTTTTTGACAATTTCATAAAACGAAACATGACATTTATGAAAATTACCCTCATATAAAACATTTTGTGTTTAAATTAGCTAAGTACATAAACACACACACAATCATTTGGATTTCTGTTCCAGTTTTTTGGTTGTTATATAAAACTTGTGTATCTATCTGTAAACACAAAAACGAAAGCAACTACATATATTGTATACACTACATAGCATAATTTTTATAGTGTAACAAGAGATATACTCAAAAACATTAAACTACATAAATACCATCAAGTTATTATAATTTTTTGAAAATAAAAAAAAATGTTCTGCTTAGTTTTTAATATCTTGATGCTACATAAAATTTGTACTGGGTGGTTGGTAATAATATAAAAACATATATAAACTACTTTAAATAGCTGACATGGTACAAGAATTGTGTGGTACACCCGGTGACAGTCTGATAGTTTTATGCCAAAATTATATGAGCTACAACTCCTTTTTTGAAACCGTCATTCATCATAATACATATTTCGTTATATATGTAATGTGTATCAAACCGCACCATATACATCTCCATATATAACCACACCACTACCACCAACATCATTATCATCATCTGAACCAAACATATACAAAACTGCTACACTAAATTCCTATTTGCATAAAATTGAATAAAATATAAGATCTTATGTATCGTAAATTTGTTTGGTTCTTAAAATCATAATTTTGTTGCTGCTCGAGCTGATTTTTTTCTATACATTGTATATACTACTCAGATGTGTGGTGTTTAAACAAATTTGTTGTTACATTCGCTCTCACTCTAAACTTGAAACTTTTAAGTTCTGTACTCAACAACAAAAAAAATTGGATAAAAGTTCAAAGTTGTAGTTTGGTTTATATTGTTATTAAACTTAACTTTTATGTATTAATTTTATGAATTTTTATTACCAACCATGAAGATGGCAACAGAGAAAGCTCACACAACTGTTTCAAAGTTTAGAACTTTATTAATATTTAATCAAATTTGAATAATATCATAACATTGGTCAATAAGTTAATAATGGAGTAATAGGATGTTATATACATGCATAAAACAGATTTATACTAAATTGGTGATGTGGGGCCGTTGTTGTTGGTACAAAGCCAAATAAGATGAAGCATAATTGGATTTTCTATATAATGTATGCTTATTTAAAACTTATAAAAATGCATAATAATAAGTCAATTGAGGACATAAAATATAATGACTATACTCACGTTGATAAAGTTGATATATCAAGGATGGTATCCCAATGTTATGAAATTTAAATTTATTTTTAAATTCAAAGTCATATGCTACAACTTAACGATAATTCTACCATCAAATACTACAGTTAAAATGATGGATGTGAAGTTTCCGACCAAAATCAACACTAACTGTTTTTTGGTAAAACAGTAGGAAAAAGCAATGATACAATGCAATGTTTGTAAAGATATCATATGGTAGTGTTTTTACCATTTTACACGAACATTTAGAGATGCGAAAGCTCTGTGCGAAGTGGGTGCCGCGTGAGCTCACTGTCAAACAAAAAACAAAAGGAATCAATGCTTCAGAGGAGTGTTTGGCGCTGTTAAACCGCAACAAAATGGAATTTTATCGTTGATATGTGACAATGGATAAGAAATGGCTTCTTAATTACACACCAGACTCCAAAATACAGTCAGCTGAGTGGACAGCAGTCCACTCAGCTGACTGCTGTCCACTCAGCTGACTGATGGAACCGAACCCAAAGCGAGCAAAAGAGCAACAGTTGGTCGGTAAGATATTTCGGGATGCGAAAAGAATAATATTCATCGACTATCTCCATAAGGAACCACCATCAACAGCGACTATTAATGTGTACTTTTGGATCGATTGATATCTGAAATCGCAAAAAAAAACATATTTGAGAAAAAAGTGCTGTTGCACCAAGACACCGTGTCACAGATCGATGAAAACGATGGCAAAATTAATTGAATTGGGCTTCGAATTGCTTACCCACGCACCATATTCTACAGATTTAGCCCCCAGCAACTTTTTTCTGTTTTCAGATCTCAAGAGAATGCTTGCTGGAAAGAAATTTATGTCCAATGATGAAGTTATCGCTGAAACTGAGGCCTATTTTGACGAGAAAGAGAAATCGTACTATAAAAGTGGTATCGAAAAGTTGGAAAATCGCTATACTCATTATATCGCCCTCGAAGGCATTTATGTTGCATAATACAATCGAGTTTTGTAAAAACTTTATTTTTTGCTTACTTATCCTACGGACTTATTGAATGACCTAATTCATTAAAATTTGACAAAAATACTACGATAAATGTTATCCAATTATTGAAAAAAGTTGTAACTTATATGATTTTTAGATATTAATGGCTCATTGTACTGAATTTAAACGCTGTTTATTAGTTGAAATTTCTCGTCTAGAGTTCAATTCCCGCCGTTGACCAAAAAATTAACATGCAACCGGATGACATAAAAAAACGCGTTTGTGTGTAAAAACATTCGTTCGGCTGACCACCTACAGTGTCACCAATCGTTAATATTGGTTAGTAAGGTCTCATTTGAGACGCGGTAAAGGCTGTTTATGGCCTCTTAGCCATATATTATAGAGTCAACACATTCTTCAAAACATTTTCTTGAATCTGGAGCCCTGTAGTCTGAATGAGTGAGTATACATTTTAATTCCTTTATCAGGGAACAATAAGAGTGCTCTTAACTGAGTATTGGTCTAGAACTGTAAAATTACTTTGAACAAGTTAGAGTACTTAAAGCAGACCATTTGTGCCCGAATATTCTCTTCCAAATAATGGACTAAGACGACTGTTCTATTTTCAATTGGTTTTTAGATCAAGACATAACGATTAATTAAAACGGTTGGGGGCATTAGTATTACGACGCAAGAGGTGAAATTCGTGTACCGTCGTAAGACTAACATAAGCGAAAGCACTTGATAGTTTTAACCATAAGCGATGCCAGCTAGCAATTGGATGGAGCTACATATTTATTTATTTATTTATAAATAAGTTTACTAAAACGACTTGACGTTAAAAATGACGTAATAGTCAGACATATGAAATATTAATTAATAATAAGAAGCAAAGCGTTGTTTCAATCTTCGTTTAAGGTATCCTTGCTAGAAGTAAAATCGAACTGGTGATTTATCTGATTAAAGCTTTTGCACATAATAGTTGGTTCTATGGATATCAACTTGCAGGAACTCAGTTCTTCTTAGATGTCCACTGGGTACTTTAATTTGTAAATTTTCCAGTATTAATGGTGCGTCAATGTGACCTATTACCAACATATACCAACCATAAAATATTACCAACAAACGAACTTTTTAAAAGCTCACGTCTATTTTCCAGAGTTGCTATGTTGTTTGTTTAGCAGCCTTCCAGATATGGTGATAAACACTGCAGGTTTTCATGGTATGGTAATTCGTGATGATACTCCCAACCGCTTTTAAAAGTTAAGTGACAGATAAACTTTTTCTTAATAACATCTAGTTTACTGATGTTGTATCATAAAATGGACACCAAACAGTAACAGCATATTCCAATTGCGACCGCATGGTTGCGAAATACAGAATGTTGATTGTCTCCAGGTCATAAATATTTAATGTCCATCGTTTGATAAAACCCCACATTGAATAAGAGTTAGCAACACATTGTTCTATATGTTTGTTTCTGCTCACATTTTCCACGTAAGTAACACCGAACTAATACTCGCTTTAGTGGCATATTGTTTACTTCGTGATATGTTAAAACTGGTTTTGGCAGTGAAATTTTTGAGTGTAAAATGACCTCAGTGATTACGTTGAGGAAAATGGTAAAAATTCAAGGGCCAAGATGAGAACCTTGTGGAAAACCAGATGTAGCTTCAATTGGTTTGGACCTGCTGTTATCAATGTCGATGTCTTCGATGCTGTTGCTTAAGTAAGATTTAAACCAAGCCACAAAGTTGTTTGAGAACCCAAATGAGTATAACCGTTCTAATGCTTTACAATGGTTAATGGAGTCAAATGCCTTGACAAAGTCTGTGTACACCACGTCAACTTGCTTGCATATATGTCACTTTCAGTCTCTTTCTGAGATCCGAAGCTTTTTGGCTCCGGGGAGGAATGGTTGCAAAACTTGAAACTTAAAAGAATTAATGAAAGGCCACCACCAGGAGTGGAGCTTGGTAAGTCAACACGGGGAAACTAATCAGGTCCGAACATAAATGAGTAAGACAAATTAATATCTCTTTCTCGGATCTCTGAGTTGTGGTGCATGACCGTTCTTAGTTTGTGGAGTGATTTGTCTGGTTATTTCCGATAATGAACGAGACTCAAATTTTTTAACAAGATGCCGGCACGGTTAAGGTAAAGAAACTTTGCAGACTTTTTTACCTTAATTATCCACATTTCTAACGGTGATTTGTCTGATTAAGACACTTGCTTCTTAACTAGATAAATTGCGTCTATTAATAATAAGACTGAATAACAGGTATGTGATGATCTAAGATGTCCTGAGTAAGACGCGCTACAGGTATCAACGTGTTCTTCTAGTCTAAAAGGACCGGGTAAACTGCTGAAACACCTTAGTGGTTGGGATTTTGGACTGAAATTTTTCACATAAACCTGGAATTCCCAGAAAGTGCGGGTTATAATCTCGCATAGTTATATTATTTAAAACAAGCCCTTCAAGTAGGAGGGAACTATGATATGCGTTTGGGTGTTTGGTGTAGATCTGTATGGAGCTGTCATTGCGAAGTCGCCATTGCGGATAATTCTTGCTTAATATGGGAATAAATCATTTTATTCTTAAACGAACATCATTTAACAATCAGGGGTATCCGACAGTCTTAATAAAACAAAGCATTGATATGGCCTTAGGGAGTCATAACACAATGTGATTTCTGTCCAGAGCTCTGAATCTTGGCGTGAAGAAATTCAAAGAAACGCTGTTAAACGGCTGGAGTAACTACGACACTCTAAAGGAAGCCAAATGCCTCGTCATCTAATAAGTGACATGCATGAATGGATTAAGATTCCTACAGCCCCAGTCTAATTTCTAGCGAAACCACAGCCAAAAGGTCGGGCATGGAAAAATTACCAGGGAAAGAAATCAAAATTATAATGTATTGATAGAGTGTACCTTAAACTATATTCAGGTATATGCCATATCCCGAGAACTTCTCTGACATTTGGTCAAAATTCAATACAGTGAACCATTTATATATGGTATTTTATAAAAATTGTGTTTATGTTTTTTCAAAACAATAAAAAAAAATTAATTAATTCATTTGAAACAATTGAATATTTTTATATTAAAATCATTAAATACATTATTTTTAAATTGTGGTTTTAACATAAATACAAGTAGGTAAACAATTACAAGTAGGTAAATAATAAAACAATACAAGTTGGTAAACAATATAACAATTTATTTACCTACTGTACAGTTTTTATACCAACACACTCATATTTTTGTCGAAATCTTCACACCCGTTTAAAATGGAGATTTATAATTTTTTTATTTTCGTTAGTTTTCATAACCTTTAGTAGTCCTGGTATATGCCGTAGCATTTCTTCGAGTCAGCTGTTCAATTAACTGGCAATTTTTATTTATATACTAACCAATTTATTACAGAATATGATTTTTGTCAAATTAAATTGTATAGTTCAAAAATTGTCTGTTGTTTCTTAGATGGAAGAATCAGAACGATCAAAAAGATGTGTGAGACGAGGAGGAAGTTGAATGTGTACGAGAGGCAAAGTGAAAAGTCTGATAAAATTGTAACAGAGCGCGCAACATTCCGAAAACTCAGTTTTCATGCGTCACTACCATCTGTACTAGACCATATTAAAATTTTCAGACATCTATTATTTAGTTCAGTTTTGACAATCATTCAAAATAGATAACCCATTGTTGTTTTGCAAACATGGGAAACAGTGAATTTCGTGTGTTAATTAAACATTTTGTTGGCGAGAAAAAACCATTTCGCAAGCCAAAACAGGGCTTGATAAATATTATCAAGGACTCTTCACCATCAATTAAAATAATTTGCAAGTGGTTTGCAGATTTTCGTTGTGGTTATACAAGCACAACTAATCCCATACCTCCAGGATACCCAAATGAAATCCACACCAAAAATGGTTGAAAAATATCATGATGCGATGTTGCAAGATCGCAGAGAAAAAGTTCGTTAGATAGCAGAGATAGTAGGCATCGCAGATGAACATGTGCGCATTATATTTCACAAATATTTGAATAGTAAAAAGCTATACGCGCATTGAGTGTTTCGGTTGCTTACAATCGACTCAAAACGTACACGTGTGACAAGTTCTGAGGCAGGTTTGGTGATGTTCAAGCAGGAGATTCATAACTGTGGATGAAACATGAATCCATTACTCTACCCCGAAGACTAAAGAACAGTCTTAACAGTGGATTTCTACAGGCGATTCTGCGTTGTTTTTGGAAGCACGCTACATAATGCACATTGAGTACTTTTAAAAGAGGAAACCAGTCCACTGCTAATATTACTGCAACTTATTGGTTTCAAAACAATGCAGCTGTGTAATTGCCACCAAAATCCATGAATTAGGCTTTGAATGGCTTCCACATCCCCCATATACTTCAGACTTAGCGAGTATTTCTCGTTTACGAACTTGATTTGGTTTCATGGGAAGAGATTCAGTCACAATGAGGAGATGATCGATGCAACAAACGCCTATTTTTAAGGGTTGGAGAAAGCGTATTATTCGGTAGAGATCAAAAAATTGGAAATACGTTAGATTAATTGTGTATCGAGTGTATTGAAAATAATTTTTTTTTGGTTGAAAATAATAGTCCTTGTTTCATTTTTATCAGATTTCTCACTGACCTCTAGTATTATTTCTTATTACAATCCTGTTTACCACAAATTTCATCGAATTTAATATCCTCCAATATATAGTTTCGTGAAACTTAAAAAATAAATGATCTTATATACCTTTAGATTATAGTCATCAAATCACCTGAATTACGGTAAACCCCCAATAAGGGTCGTCCATGGCAGATACTATTTACTGATCTGGCGCTGCCTTGTATTTTGGTGGTATGGGCACATATCTATGTGTTGAGTCTTTTGATGAAAGAATATTATTATTTAGAGAACCCCTTATATAAGACTAGTATATCTGTTCATCTCAAAATAGAATTTTTAACAAGTCTTTACTTTTTCATATGCCCCTTCATACCTGTTCAATTCAATCTAACCGCGGTCTTAAATTTTTATTCCACAGGGGTTGGAGACATGTTTTACAATATAAATTATCACCTTGTGTCATTTTGGTCTATTCCTACAAATTGGATAAACACACAAAAGAGAGTTTTTTATTTTATAAGAGGGATACCAAGGATTAAAGATAAACAGGTATTAATATTGGATAGACAATTTCCAAAGAGGTGCTAGAAATTGACAGTATTACCCACAGTCATTGATTTACGCAGTAAGTTATAAATTGTTGCAAACAGCGAGCTCTTTGCCCGTTGATAGGCGGTTCTCCCTAAAAATATCACTAGTTCGGTTCAAAGTGACCGAGCTATCGCACTCAATGCCCTTTCATTTCAACCACGATATCAAGAATTGGCAATATAATTCTGGTCTCATGAATGAAAAGAACTCTTTATTTACTTTCAACAGTGCGTACGGGAGTACGGACCTAATTTATTATATATAGTCAGCAGTTTGATATCGTGTCGAGGTAAAGAGCACATCGGATTACCAAATTATTATAAAAATAGCCTTTATCGTAGGAATGCCTTACATCAGTGCGCGTATTTACATATTAAGTGACAGGTTGGTAAACCTCATGTGCAAGCATAACTTACATATTCGATTATTGTTCTTACGATATTTTCAGAGGTTCAAGGTATCTCCAAGTTTTCCGAGGTATTCACTACTAGGGTGTAAGTACCAGATCAATATGATCAATAGTTTAGTTTATAGTATTTCGATTGGTCATAATATAGCCAATATGCGACACGTTCGGTCTCTACTTTATGGTAATCGAGTATCTTGGAGAGCTTAGAGTTTCAGCCGAACCATTTCTTGCATGTGAAAAGATGGTCTTACACGTTAGGTTTTCTAAGTGGAACCGAACTTTTCCTACTTATATAATGTATATACAGTCAGTTAGAAATGGGTTCCCCGAGTTATAACACTTAATAATCCAGGCTTTTCTCTTAATGTTTGTTCCTAATACGTGCATATATATATTTTACAGATTGTATTTTTTAAAGAGCTTTGATTTTAGGGAGCATGCGTAATACAATAAGCTAAACAAATACAATTAAATCGCAATGGCAGATACAAATTAGCGAGAAACGATCATATACTTAAATACGATTATAGATGTAAGTAACGATTAAGTTTCCTTTAACATCAATCTTAAAAGTCCACCGCTTAAACCTTACCGTAACATGAAGCTAACCAACTGGGAAACATTCTCTCATGAGATTATTTCCTTACTCGAATCATCTATAATGATTCATTCGTATGTGGGTATAGAGCTACAGGCTACACTATCTAAAGCAATCTCAACTGCTCTTGAGAATTCGTGTCCACTTATTTCACATCAAGAAACTCAGAACAAACCTTTCTGGTGCTCTGCTTTAAAACGGTTAAGGAAGATAACCAGAAAGCTGAAGAACAAGGCCAGAAGATCTTATCTTCAGACTGATTGGGATAGCTTTCTAGCTGCACAAAAAGTGTACAAAAAAGAATTAAGAACATTACAGAGATCTTTCTGGGTATAATCTTCTGTGGTGAAATTAATAGTTAACCCGCTGCAGTTAGGCTTAAAAAGTTGATGAGCAGGAATAATACTATCATAGACTCGATTCACTTCGTCTACCTAATGGCAAGTTTACTTCCTCTAAAAAGGAAGTAGGCGACCTACTTCTCACTATTGCAATCGACAAAACTGGTGTAGTTACCAACGATTTGGAGGTAATTCCCAATTGGGACCTACCTTGCATATTGATTGCATATCTTGGAGCAAAAGTAAAATAATTTTTACTCAAAAAATTGGTAAGTCGGATTAACCGACCCCAAATCATTTAGACCTATATGTCATCAACTTTTCTGAAATCTTTAGAAAGGATTGTTGGTTGGTTCATTAGTGACCAACATTAAGTTACCGATCCACTCAGTAACATGCAACATGCTTACAAAATGGGCAACTCCTGTGAGACAACCTTACATGAACTAGTAACTAGGATTGAGAGATCTTTGAACAACAAAGAGTTTCTTGTGGGCACTTTTCTGGATATTGCAAAAGCCTTTGATAATACTTCATTCGTCCCAATTACGAATGCATGTACTAATTTTGGGAACGAACCCCACATCATCAGGTGGATTGAATGTATGCTTGAATCCCGTATAGTGATTTGCACAGGGTGGTGTCTCGCCTGTGGTGACTTCTGGTCGTTGACAAACTTCTTGTTAATCTTCGTGAGTCTGGTTTTATCGCTTAAAATTGTGCCGACGATCTGGTTCTGACAGTTTCAGGCAAGCACCTGAATGTCTTATCAGATTTAACTCAACACGCTCGTCTCATCATAGAACAATGGTGTCTGGATAAGGGTTCACATGTGAACCCGTCAAAAACCTATTTGGTTATTTTTACTAGGCGTAGGAATACTGAAGCTTTTTCTGTACCATCACTTCAAGATTAATAGCTCAGCCTACGTCAAACACCTTGGTGTTTTCTCGATAATAATCTTTCTTGGAAGTATCATCTGGATTTCAAACTACAACAAGCCACTGCTAGTTTTGGCAATGTCGTAATAAGCTTTTGGTCATTCCTGGCGATTATGCCACAAAATGCTTTATTTTATCTACAAGTCACTGGTTCTACCAATGCTAACTTATGCATCTGTTGTTTTGTTGGCCAGTGGTTAAAATAAAATCTTCATTTGGCAAACTTAACTATTTGCAAAACATCGCTTGTGGGGCTGTAACTGGAGCCATGTCTTCAAATCCGCGCTTGGCTATGGAGCTTATTCTCTCTCTACCACAGTTATAATCCTTCATTTTAGCTACTGCTTGTTCGGCTGACTTGCGCTTGAGGAATGCTGGGGTATGGAATATTTTTGACACTACTTCAGGTCATAGATCAATTCTTAATGAATTTACACGAGCTATGCCAAAAATCGACATGGTTACTGATTGGCTTCTACCTGTTTTTAATTTTCACATATGTATCATATGAGGTGGTTTATCCATCCATTGATATATGGTTCTCACCAGACTTGCTCAATCAGATATCCGAATCGCTTGTATCTTTTTAGATGGCTCTGTTTCAGAACAGGGTACTGGCTTTGGTTACTATTGCGGTTACTCTCGCTGCGAGAGATTATATTTTGGACGGATAGTCAACTGTCGGTAACTCATTGAACAATCCTCTGTCTATCTCTAAACTAGTAGGGGAGTGTAAGAATTTGCTGAACCTTCTTGGTTGTAATCACAAGGTAACGGTCATGTGGGTTCCCGCCCATTGTGACATTGATGGCAACGAAGTTGCAGACAGTTTGGCTAAAACTGGTTCTCGTTTATTTTTCGTAGGCCCTGAACCAGCTGCTCCTGTACCTCTTCACAAAGTGAAACAACTGTTACCCTGTCGTACTTAAAGCTGACGTGGTCAACCACCACTACATGCCGTAAGGCAAAATACTTTGTAAGGGAGCGTAACACAAAGCTGACCAACTACGTTTTTTCATTGATAGGCATCTTCATCGTATGAGAGTTATAGTGATGCCGTATGCGACGTATGCCTTGAGGATGTTGATGTCAGCCTACACTTCATCAGCAGCTATGTCCGGTTTTCAACCGCATTAGATCCAGGAATATTCCTGTATATCAACTGTCTTTTCTACCCTGGTTCAAACTGCTCCAGTTTGCTAAGGTTGCACAATGCACCTTGCGTTTTGATGAAATCTTAGGTTTGCACCATGGACCTTTGTGGCATTGAGTGCGGAACCTTTAAGGGTTCCAGTCAACTTTAATAAAACAAAAAAACTTACGATTAAGGATCACACTTATATACTGGTATATCTAGTTTATCAAAAAAATTAAGTCAGAGGAGGGAAACTCTTTCATAAATTTAGAAACTTGTTTGTTAACACGTGCGTCGTATATACTCGTAATTAGGGTACATTCACATTCCGTAAATCATCATCTGCAAGATAATAATATTTCAAATTATTGCTAAAACAAAAACTTAATTTAATTAAAAATTAAACTTTTTACAAGTAAATAAAAAAATATTATATTTTTGTCGAAAGAAAATATTTGGATGCGGGCGGGATGATGACGGATGAAAAATTGTTCTTGTTATATTAACAGGAAACTTAATTCTTTATTTATTTAATTAGTTTTTACTTTAAATAAAATTTCGAAAATACATAAAATTGTTTTGTATTACTTTATAAAACAAAGTAAATACTCTCTGGTTTGTTTAAGCACGAAACTGTGTTGGTTCGGTTTTTTTTTGCTCAAAATTAGAAAATTTTTTGTCAGTGTTTTGTTTTTGTGAAAACCACTTAAATTATTTCTCATTAATTTAATAATAATCAATTTTCGATTTTTTGGTTTTTATGGTTTCTGATTGAAATAATAATTAAGTTATAATAAAAATTATCCTTTTAAAAACAACAGCATTCTTCATGAAAATGGTTTTATGTTGTTGTGTTTTATGGTTAAATGTACAACATAATTTAATCCATGCTGTGATGTTTTTCAATTATAATTACATGTACAAAAACAAACAGATTTATGTGAATCTTTGTGGAAACTGTAAAATGTATTATTTATATCTCAATTTGGGATTAAAATATTTTTATTCCCGAAATAGTAAATTCCTGGAATGAATTAACATTGTTGTTGGTTTTTTGGTTTAATTTTCCAAATGTGGCGTCTTTACTTGGAATTTCTAATTTTAATTTGTCGTGCAATGAATGAACATTTTTTGATTCTTAAAATATAAAATCTCAAGAAGATTTATTAACCATCATACAGAAAAACGAAATAAAAAAAATCTGTCACATGATATTATGATGATTTGTAATCATGAGTGTTAGATTTATGGGCGACATTAAATGCCTTGTGTAACATACATATATTTATGATTAATTTAATTATATACTTAAACTGATTTTCTTGATTTAATGGCATAAATTATGCGATGTGCGATACAAGATTCAATTATATTCGAATATGTGTGTTTCGAAAAAAATTCTTAATAAGGATGGCGACATATTAATAACCGAGAACGCTATATAAAGTATCTACCAAGATGTTTAAGTCTTTACATGAGTTTAACTCAAATATTTGTAACCAATAAGTAACAGTATCATAACCTTAAATCAATGATTTTTGATTATTATTAAATTTCCTTATTAAATGAAAGCAGGCAGGGCCTGAGCCCGCATAATTTTGGAATAAAGAATTCGTAGATATCTATTTGACACTCTGCTGAATATACTCCAAGATTATGGTAACACACCTAGGATCACCGAAACTGGTTGGCTAGTACTTCTTTTATCATATCATTATTAAGTTTCCATATAGGAAAGAAACAGATTGTCCAGATACGTTTAAGTTTCTTTCGAGCCCCCTGTCACAAATGTGAGGTTCATACCAAAACCAATGTGGAAATAAATTATTCGGTTTGGTCCTAAACGCACAATTGTGACAAAATATTTTCAAATTCATTCTGGTTAACAACTTTTGTCTTAAATATGTAATGTGAATACCACTTGTGCCAAATGTTATATATGCCTTAAAGTCACCGAACATTTTTATTTCGAACAATATTACTTCTATAAAATATTAGATTCCACAATATTATTAAAGAAATTTTAAAGTTCTAAAAAAACGTATTCTTCCAATTTTGCTATCTGAGCCATATATCCATACATCATTTTTCATTGCCTTAGTTAGATTGTTCATAGAATTCTGCTGTTGGGTTTTATAAAATACTGCTCTTGCGGCTAACAAAGTATAAACAAATTATTTTTACGTTAAAACTAAAATTTAAATGTTATTATATTAATTATAAATCACATGAAAAATCATATATGTGCCCCACAATTCCTCAGTATTATCGTCTTTGTCGAGTGTCGGCATCTATCTCTTCTAAACAGTGATGATGAAAAATAAGGAGGTAATTTTTTCCAATTGGGATTCTCATTGGGATTGTTGAATTGTGATAATGATTGCTGGGTGCTGTAATCGTGACAGCTAATGATGAATGGTGGGAGTTGATCTTGAACTCCACAGAGTGGCATTGATTGACAGCTAGGGCGCTGAATCAACCAGCCGATGAAGACGTTTGTCTTATGAAATGTTTGGCAACTTTGTATGTTATCTGTAATATTCGTTCGCTAGGATCTGATGACGTCATTGATTCGTTGTGTGATCGAAAAGATCGAATCCATCTCATCAGGCATATGCGACATGTTGCATTTCGTTTCTATATATATTGTGAGGCTATGTAATTCTAGCGAATTACAGAATTTGAATCGAAATCTTTTTTCGATTATTTTGTTAATACTTCACTATTGTGGCGTGACTATTCGGCGTATTTGTGAACACCACAGATTTATGCAGTGACATGTTCATATTACATTTGTGGTCAGTATTTATTGACATTTTACCATGAATAGATTTAAGAGCTAACCATAGATAACGTAAAAACTTAAAAAGTAACGTACGAATTTTAACGAATCTAATTACGTTACGTTTTTTTGACGTTTGAACCATACTTGTCGTAAGATTCTTACTGTCGATAGGTATTTTTGAATATTGAATTGATTTTTTAATCATAATTTTTTAAACAGTATATCACATTAAATAACATTCAATCTATGTACATTATATTCGTATATATTTTAAATAATTATCCTAACAATTATTATTTGTAAATATATTACAAATCTATAACAGTTACAATAAAACTATTATATCACAAAATTATTTCCGAACACAATCATTTGTTATCACATAAACCAGAATATTGTCTTGTCTGTTTTTGTTTTTTGACATTTTCCTTTAATTTTTTAAGTTTGCACGTAAAAAATCGCATCAATACGTTTTTAAGTTGACAGATAATAAATGAACGAAATGTCGTTAAATTTTTTACGTTACGTTAAGTTATACATGGGCCGATACACGAGCAGGCATATATTCGCACTGTTAATTTTTCTTACGTTACGTTCCTAAGTTACGTTACGTCCTGTATAGTTACCACTTTACACGAAAACAAAGTTTACAAATCGTGGAAATTTATTTCAAAAATCAGTGTTCTGTGGAAAATTGTTTTCGTGCCCTTCGACCATTTTATGGTGTTCATAATCGTCCAACAATTTTTCATTATTAGATATTCATCACCCGACTAGAGTGCGTTCTAGTCGATTTAATGTGTATATTGCTGCTATAGCTGAAACGTACTGTGAAGACCTGAATTAATCAATTCGTCCCCGTTCTCAAGTTCTGAGTCACTTATATATCACATTGAGTATTTTGAATAGAAATCTTGGCTTGAAGGCATACAAACACCGCTTATTCAAGATTTAAAGCCAGTTGACCTTCCTATGCATCATCGATTTGTTTTATGGGCGTTCGAAAGAGTGCTGGAAGATTGGACCCATAAAATGGGCCATCTTAGAGCCAGTGGCGAACAACATTTGAAATAAACCATTTTTAACAAATAAATGCCATGAACCGAACTTACATCACAAATACATTTTTTGATTATTAAATTGATTTTATGCGTTTTATTTAAAAAAAAATCTTGCCTTAAGCTTTAATTGTAATATTGTATCACCCGATACTATAGGCTGAAGAATAGCTTTCGGCACATTGAAATATGGATCATCTTAATCAGCACTATGCACACCGTATGGTTAAGAATTAACAGCGTGTGTTAAATTTGTTTCTCATCTACTAAAATTTCCCCGTGTAAACACCACTAAAAATAAATATTATTTTTGTATTAAGAGGAGCTCAGCTATTATCACTTACGGTATAGTTAATTTCTATTCTTAAATTTATAATATCTTATTTTTAAACGTTATATATTGTTTCATCATTTAAAAATAAACTATTCAAAATTATTTTGTACATAAAAGGAACAAATACTGACATTGGCTGGATTCTGGCGCTTCCGTCATGTTGTTGTTTGAGACAACAATATTACATATTTACTGTATTAAAATATAAACTATGTATATATGTGGTAACTAAAAGTGTTCCATTTGGCATTTTCCATCAATAATGTTCACCACCGACCAAATGGCGCAGTAGTTAAAGTTGCTACACTTGGAGCAGGAGGTACCGGTTACATTCGTTAATGTCGATGCTTTTTCGTTATATGACGTAGGTATTTATATAATTCAAATATAATACTGATTCTTGTTTCATGTATAAAAAGAGGTCAATTTTATTTGACACTTCTCTTCAGCAGATGGTCTTAAATAGCAACTTGTAAAAATGCTACACAGAAGTCAGCTCATTTAAAAGTTCTCCATTATAATCAAAAATACCAGATTAAAAATAAGTACCTAAACGCACTTAAGTTTTAACCGGTAATAATGATTGGCTTTCAATTTGCTTGATGATCTTTAATACCTTATATACTTAGATGCTGAGCAAATATGTTTGCTTAAACAATACATTTTTTGGGGTTACTTTTGAACTACTGTATTGACCTTTTTCCTAAAAAACTTTTGACAGCTGAAATATTATCTGTAGGACACACAAATTATATACTATGTGGAATTGCGGATTTCTTATTAAATAATTATGATTTATGTTAAATTTGAGATTTGTTAAATAATATGCGTAAAAAATGTGTAATCATATATATAATAATTTTAAATGTGATAAGTAAATTAAAAATAAATGTGATAAACTGCAATAATTAGAGATGTTTGGTAGGTTATGTTTTCAAGAATACGTATTTACACATTAAACCTATATATTTTATTATTAGATCAAAATAATAATGAAAATAAGTTATCAATATATGCGTTGCGCTTCCTCGGAGCTGAAAAACCTATACGAGCAAAAAATCTCGACAGTTTCTTTCGACCCATACTTGGGAGAATAAAACGAGCAGGAGCTACCAGAAAACTTTACGTTTTTTGAAATCTACCAGTATTTCGTCAAAAAAAATTCATATTACAGTTCAAAGGAACTCAAAGCCTTTTAGTCGTTGGCATCATATAAACTTTAAAAGGGTGAATGGGTGCAATACATGGCAGGAAAAGAAATTCCAAACGGATGTGTAGTGTTTGGAAAAGTATTTATAGCAAAAGATATTAAACAGTTTAATGCATTTTACTTTATTACAGGTTCTTCATACTGAATCTTTAATACCGTGCACTGTAACTGTGTTGCTGGTTTAGGAGAATGCTGTTCTAATTTTAGGAATACGTTACTGATCCTGCAAGCCATCGATACAATTGTGCATTGAAAATGTTAACTATTCATCCACTTCAAAAACAAAGTTATCACTAAGACAAACAACAACCCAACTTAAATCATCTACAAATACAGCAATGAAAACAATGCTGGACCAGATTATTGCTAAAGGGAGAAGGCCTGTAGCACTTTTGGCCCTTGCAGATCATCTTCCAGTAGACAATACTGATTTTGAATTGGACAATTTGTAAGATGTTTATTTGGCCAATTTGCATAAAGTCGAAAACGAAACTATGTATTTGTCCAGCATAGTCGATAAATTTTTTTTCTCCAATTTCATTTTGAACGAAGAAAACGTAATACTTATCGAAGAAGCTACGCGTACACAGTCAAAAAGTGACTATTGGCTAAAATTAAGGTTGGGACGTATCACAGCTTCCATTTTTAAAGATGGATGCAGGGCCAAGATTGAGCGCGGATTTCCACTAGGATTATTAAAACGAATCTGCTATCCAGCAGACAACGTAATAATGAAAATGTACTACATCATGAAAATGTAGCTTTAAAATCTTTATATAATATGAATAAGCTAAACATTTATAAAATAAAAATTTTACCATCTGACCTGATGAGTTTAAAGACAATGTCTTTCTATTCTGCATCACCAGACGGAGTTTGGAGCTACAGCTGCTCTGGTCGATTTCCTATAGAAGTGAAATGTCCATACTCGTTCAAAGATGGCAATCCGTCTTTGTTCCTGTCGCGGAAGGATTGACTAGTTTTTATAAACGAAAGTGGAACTTACTCTATGGCTAAAAACCATAAGTATTATTATCAGGTGCAACTGCAAGGGTGAATATACCCTTGCAGTTGCACCTGATAATAATCAAAGTGATATTGTTTACTTTTTTTTATACTCCAGAAGGACAGTTATACTGATCAAAGTGCCAGTTGATTGATTATTCGTCAGCGAAAATATGAAAAAAAACAAATGTAATTTTTATTAATTATAATTTTCCCAAACTAGTTGGAAAATATTTCACTACTAGAGCACAAATGACTTTTATACAGATAAACAATCTATATGGAGAAATTATGTATACTTGGAATAAGGGGAAATAATTTTACCTTGGACAAAGAGTATATTTGAATTGTATTATCTCTTTCATTCCTTTAGCATTAATATTAAGATGTTCGTATATAAATTTCGTATAAAATATTATTAACTCATTTAAGATTGTTTCGCGAGGGCGGAAATGTTTACCCTTACTATTTTCACCCAACCAAAACCAATCAAAATAGTCATAGAACAAAAGGAAACCCTCCTTTTTAGCCGTGGTTGAGTTAAAAAATAGTTATCTTTGAGCAAAATATCCGACAAGTATGCCAATTATTTATGAAAAAATAGATTAAATTAAGCAACAATTGTGCCCATTATAATTTTGATAGCTATTTTTTTTGGCGGTTATTTCATTTTACGCCATTGGCGGTTCATTTTATTTTTGTGTGTAGTGCTGTCATTTATTAGAAATTTTGACGTAAGTATAATCAAAGCTCTCTTGGTATAATTTATTCAAAATTATGTTATATTCTTAATAAAGTGAATTAATTGAAACACGAAAAAATTACAATCGAAATAAAATAATCGCACAAAATCACAATATTTGTATATAGAAATATATATTTGGTCACAACAGTCCAAGCGCAAATCGAAATGCAATTAAATATAAAAATGACAAGGGTCAAGCCAACTATAAACCAATTTTTGAGCAATAATCTATGTTTCTAAAATCACAGCATTAATTCAAATAGCTAGGGTAAAAATGTCCGTCTTCGCGAATCAACCTTTACTATCCTGAATGAAACTCATCGCAGTGACATTAAACATTTATTCGATTTGATGTATGTATTTCTACTTAGTTTTGATTGAATTATTATCGTAATATCAATGCTAAAGGAAAAAAGAGATAATAAAATTCAAATATAGCCTTTTCACCCAGGGTACCATTATTTCAGTCCAGTATACATAATTTCTCCATATAGTTTGTTTATCTGTTTAATAGTTATTTGTGACTAGAGTTTGAATATTTATGTAAATACTTTTATGCGATATTCTTTGGACAAAAAAAAGCTTGCTCTGACAGCTAAAAAGTGCTCTTTTTGCTCGAAACACGTGCGTTTTTGACATTACACATTCTTTGGAATGATCTCGAGCACTTTTGAAAAATCGAGATTTGTTCACAGATTTACGTACACATATAAATTTTTAAATGCCAAAACAATATAAAGAAAAACAAAACGCCATTTTTAATTTCATTTGTAAACTATATTTTGTCGTAAATGTGTGAAATTATCAAAATTAAATAAAAAGTTAATAACAATAATAATAAACGATTATAATAAAATAAATCTATATGTTTTAAAAGACAATACTATGAAATTTATGTTTGTGTAAATTGTGTAGCATCATAATTTGTATTTTATTTTCACCAATCAATCGACAAAAAGAGCAATTTTTTTTTCGTATTCTTTGATAAAAAAAAAAAAGTGCTCTTTTCTCTCATTTTGCAAAGAATATCACATTAGATTAAGGCAACAATTATGTGATATTCAAAAATAAAAATCGTTTAAGCTTTTTTATGATATTTATAAGATCGTTATTCTGCATTTTCAATTTAGGTATTAGCTCATCTTTTGCAAATTCTAACTATAACGCTGGAAGCAAGAGAATTTACATTAAATATAAAAAATTAAAGCTTACTTTTCTTGGATCATATAATGATCATTTAAATCGCTTGCTGTCGCTGTTTGTGCGTGGTCAATTTCATCTTCTGTGCAGTACTTTTTTGATCGCTCATATCGTGATGTTGATGGTTTTTGAGTGTTATAACCTAAATTAACGGAAGAAACCCAGTCAAAATTTTTATCGCCCTTAACCACGCTAATTGCATTTCCTCCGCAAGTTGTTTATATTTTAAGCGTTTGGTCGGAATCATTGGGAATCAATCAAACTTAATTCCTCCATCTCTATCCCCACGCATGGTACAATTCACAACACAAGACTTTAAAGGCATTGCTCGCATTATAATTAATAGATTTATTTTTTTAAAAAACTTAATTTTTCGTTTTATAAAAAACAATTCACTTTTAATATGCTGCTTTGACACTAATTACACGTTTGTAGATAGTTCTGACATTTCAATTTGACGTATAAGGAAAAAGGTCTATAGTCTTCAATTGATCTCGATTATAGTTTAATGTCATTAATTTCGGAACCTGATCAAAAGATAAATTGTCTAAAACTTTCAGTAGTGTTCCATATGTATACCCTTTGTTTGTGAACAGCTTGAAATTGAGAATAATCTGATTATCATGAAGTTATGTTGCCCGCATATAGATGATCTATTTTTCATACTGTAAAAGCATTTTTACAGTTATTCCACTTTTGAAGAAACATGTTTCCCGAATCTCAATCGAACTGTTTGGCGTTTAAGTTGTGTAGTTCGATAATCGATTTTAATTGATGTCTCAGTGGGTTATACATTGAAGATAATATGTTATGCAAATCTATATTCATTTGTCTAGACAGATGATATGTTGCTTGGGCTTGAATCTTATTCTGCTCTAAATAAGGATATACCAGTTCCATTGAGGGTATACCAGTGCTAGTCTATTGAGGTGTAGCTTATTTCATTGAATTCGCTTATGGTCGTTGATAAGTATTTTGTTTATAAAGAGTTGCAGGTATATTTAATTTGATTTGGGAGCTAAAGAGTAATATTGATTTCCATTAAAGATGACATAACTTGACAATACAAAATTAATTTTTTTTTGACAATTTTTCATGTGACAAAAGAAAACTGTGACAAAAGAAAACAAACATTTATTTCATTAATTTGTGTACAAATAATATGAAATATAATAAACGTTTTAAAGTTCTCAAATATATCAGGATCGATTGCCAAAAAAAGATTGATAACCGTTTATCTTTCAATCGGTTCCGTTGTTTTGTAAACGTCAGCCCTGCCTTTGAAAACATTCTTGCAGATGGTACCGATGTTGCTACTTGTATTGCAATTTTAGATAATTTGGGGTAAGAATAATTGTTGTACTCCCCTAATGGATTTTCTTCCAACGGTATAAACAGATTTTTTTAAAATAGTGTTGATTCGATTAAATCACCATTGTCTTTGTGGTCTCACAAATCAAATTTTGAGTTACTCATTGCAGGTTTACCTAGATAGAAAATGCAACAAAAGAACTTATAAAGAATCTGTTCATATATAATTACATTGCAATTAATAATTAATTAACCATTGAAGGTTCTTCTGATGGAATATTTGGAGTTTCTTTAACATTTTGTTTAAACAACTTTGTAATTTTCTGCGATAGCTTTCAATAAATTCACATTATTCTTGAAGCATGCTTTTTTAAATCTCGGATCTAATATAGTGGTGATTGATAAAATGTAGTGGTGCTCAATAGACCTGAACCGTTTAGTTTAGTACACTCGGTAATCGAAGCTGATTTTGTGTTTCTTAGATGATTCATTTTAAAATCCAATGGAAACTTTGGAAATTATACGCCATTAGAATGACTAAACTGGTTGTTGTATATTTTTCTCTTTTAATTTGCTTTATGGTACTGTGGCAGGAGGCTCTAATGGTAGTAATAACGATTTTACTTCTTGTAATTGTTGAATTCCCTTACCAGTTATCATGAGTGGTGAAGACGGATGACGATAAATTATTTTCCTAAGTTTTTTTTTCTATTTTATTCTATGCTATCTTTTTTGGGGCTCAAGGCTCTCCCAGCTCTTTCGCGGTTCGCTTATTTACGTCCTACTTTACGCCTTAACGGCCAAATCGAGGACGTACGGCTTTAGGTCCGATTTTCGTAGAACCATCTGCGCATTGCATAGCTCCATGCCAGCCTATAGTACTGACATGGAAGATGGGTCGGCCCATGAGTTCAACAGGATAATCGATAGATAGATGTGTTCATTAACACCACCGATCGTAATAAGATGGTGAAAAATCCCTTTTGCATCCTACCCCTATCGGGATTCGAACCCGGTACCTCCCGCTCCAACTGCCACAGCTTTAACCACTGAGCCACCTGGGCGGTTCATTTTCTTAAGTTAATCACTAACATTATTACTTTGTTTAAACCAAGTAACAATTTCTTTTTACTTTTTAATAAGAACTGTTAGTGATGCCACTGATTTTAAAGTGCGTTGTGCTTTTAAATTTAATTGATGAGCAAACCAATGTACATGTATGTTTTGACGAGCCGAATATATTTTCTGGTGTTTTCCTTCACTTACCACGGCAGTAACGTTTCGGTGGTCTGATCCCCAAATTTTCACAATTTTGATTAATACTTAGGCTCAATAAACAGTTGTATGTTTTTTAGAATTTTCTTTCAAATGAATAGTTATATCCAGAAAATTACGAGATTATTAATCGGCAATATGTCCAAATGTCAGTAGTTATGGTAAAATAATCAATTTTCGTCATTTTAAATTTAAAGCTGTTCGATAGAATATTCAACTACAGAGATTGGTTGGCAATCCCGACATATCATAAACAAAAAAGCCCGTTAGTATTTATTTGGTATTTAACGCCTCTTGTTGATAAGATATTAAATCATTTAGGCCCGATTGAATGAACGCGGATAAACGATATAACTTCGGATATATCGTCGTTTGGATTGTATGAACACAAAAATAAATCCATGAGTAGAGTTATATCGTCTGTTTCTATCTTCTCTTTTCGGTGGTTATAACCGAGGATAGAAATTGTTGTTGTTGTGTTTTTTAAATTTTGACGTTTTAAATTGTGTACAGCAGTTAAACATTTAGTGATTATTAAATATAAAATTTATATAATTTGTGATTAAAGAAATATTAAATAATGGAGTTAAATAATAATATTGCACGTATTAAACGGATGAGCAGACAGGAATACAATAATTTATTTTTAATCATTGAAAATTATAAAACAATCATTAATAATAAAAAAGCTGATGCAGTATCAATTCGGATTTATAGAAAAACGTCGACTTTTGAAATCTATCGTTTTCGAAATTCCTCATCAGAATAAAAATCTAAAGGATTATTATAATCCTTATAGATTTTTGGCCGTCGAATTCCTCCCACCATACTTATATCTCGAGCTGTTTATAGTAATTCGTACTTACATTTTGCATTAACAATAATAAAATTTAAATGAAAATTTATGATTTTAATTTAATTTTATTCAATAATGAACACTAAACTTGAATTTTATATTCGCAAAACTATTCGCTTTGAATATTTATCAAAAATCACAAATATTCAAATATTTAAAATTACAAACGTCAAAAATATTTTTTTTTTTTTTTTTTTATATTTTATTCTATGCTATCTTTTTTTGGGGCTCAAGGCTCTCCCAGCTCTTTCGCGGTTCGCTTATTCACGTCCTACTTTACGCCTTAACGGCCAAATCGAGGACGTACGGCTATAGTTCCGATTTTCGTAGAACCATCTGCGCATTGCATAGCTCCACGCCAGCCTATAGTACTGACATGGAAGATGGGTCGGCCCATGAGTTCTGCACTCCAACAGGGGGTCATAGATGTGTTCATTAACACCACCGATTGTAATCAGATGGTGAAAAATCCCTTTTGCATCCTGCCCCTATCGGGATTCGAACCCGGTACCTCCCGCTCCAACTGCCACAGCTTTAACCACTTTTTTTTTTTTTTCTCAATATAATTCTTTATTTGGCTTAAAATATTATTTACAAATTAATTGGATAAAGAATATTACAAAAAAATCCAAGATATATTTAATTAATTTAACATTTGACCAAAATGGTTCTCATGTCAGTTCAATTTAAGTTTTTTATCTGAGACGATGATCTATTAACTACTTAAACATAACCTTGTAATTGTCATTTAATTTTGGTTTGTTTCTGCATGAAAATAAGCTAAAAAAACATGCTATCTTTTAAATAAATAAACTATTTAAACATACAACATAAACAAAACAGTTGAGCCTCAGCTTCCATCTCTATCGGTTAGCCACCAATATTTTTTGGTTTGTTCTATATATTTGGTTTCTAATAATTTGAGAAATTCGGTAGAGAATCTTTTATGATCTTCATAATTTCTGAATTTTAGTTCATCAAAATATTTTTCGGTGGGTCGTCGATTTGTATGGTAGATTATTGGAATTTGTTCATTATTTTGGATATATCCATGTGTATCGAGATATATAAATGCTGCCGGTTCCGGGATATTGCCAATTTCAGTAGATCGTTTTAATAAACTTTCATCTGTATAATATGGTCCATAGGAAAATGAATTTTGATTATTTGTAGTAGTTCTTAAAATGTGATCTCTAGTTAGCCTTATAATTAGTAAGTCTATTCTTTCTGCATTAAATTCTTCATATTGAATTTTATTTGAAATGTAATGTCGATTTTCTGAATTTAATTTTCGATATTTTCCCGTACAAAGTCGAATACATTTTCTTTCGAAAATACGTATGCGTTCCATATAGCTCGCGCTGCAATTATACCAGGTAGGGCATCCATAAGTAATTATAGGGCGGATCAAAGTTTTATAACAAATTTTTTTTACACTATTATTCAGCCATTTCGATCTGAAAATTTTATTATGTGATCTGATGGCTTGTTTTGCTCTCTCTAATTGTATATTAATGTGCTGATTCATGTAGCAGAATTGGTCGATGTTAATTCCGAGATATTTGACGATGGATTTTTGTTCAATTGTCGTTGTACCAATTTTAATGTTCAAATTGTTTTTATTTTTTTTTGTGTCGTAGTTTGCAAGCTGGACTGGTTTTCGAAATAATATACTTTCACATTTATTTGTGTTAATTTTGATTTTCCAAGTGTGTAGATAATCTTTAATAAATGTGGTAGCTAATTGTAGACTTCGAGTTATATTGACTATTTTTTGATCGGTGCTATAAATAATTAAGTCATCTGCATAGGCTATGGTTCTGATGAGATGATTATTTATCCTTTCGTTGCTAATGAGGTCTCTTGTGTATAAATTGAAAAGTATTGGTGCAGTTATGGTTCCTTGTTGTAATCCATTGCAAATGTTGAACGTAAAATTTGATGTTTCAGATCCATCGGTGGTTACAAATTTTCTATTATATAGCATATTAATTAAAATAAATAATAGATCTTCGTTAAAATGCATTTTTCTAAGTTTGAAAATCAGCCCATCCAACCAAACTGACTCAAAAGCTTTCTCCATGTCAATTAAAATGGCACCAGTGCACTGTTTGTTGTTTAAGTTACGACACACCTCCGTAGTAAGTGCAGTTATTGCATGGATTGTTGATTGATTGTGCTGAAAACCAAATTGATTTTCAGGCACAAGATCGTTTTCGATGGTATGTTGAATGATTTTTTTATGGATAATGGTTTCATAAATTTTGCTTAAATTCGAAACTAAGCTAATTGGTCTGTAGTTGGTGGGGTTTAACCGATCTTTTTTCTTTTTTAAGATAGGAAATATTTTTGCGATTTTCCAACATTCTGGAAATTGTTTGTTATTCAATAAATTATTGATAATAGTGCATAGTTCTGCAATTATTTCCTCGGGTAGATGTTTCAATAAAATATTTGGAATTTTATCCAATCCGAATGATTTTTTGTTATTGGTTTGTTTTAATAATGTATTTAATTCGTCAAATGAGATAAAATATTCCTTTAGATGTTGAATAACTATATTGTTTGCTTTGTTGGTGTTGGTAAATTTGCATTTCGTTATGTTGTTGTTTGTTTCGAATAGTTGTTTTTCCTTGAATTTTTGAATGACCTGATGAATTATTTTTTGATGTGCCGATTTGCCCAAGTTTATGTTCGATAAAGTTTGTTTTTCTATGTAATGTCCGATTATATTTAGATTTTCGGTGACATTTGGGCATCTATATTTGTTGTTTTGCTGATATAATTTGTTCCAATCTAAATTTGTTTTATTGATGTTGATGGCTTCGGTGGTCTCGATTTCAAGTAAATTAAGATTCCCTTTGTTTTTACTCGGGCTTATATGCTTGATGTCACTAAACATTTTTGGTCCTGGTTTAATTAATGTTAATTTATTTTTCCAATGTAGATTTATCTGAATTTTTATGTTTTCTGATATTAACTCGTTCGTGCGTTTGATTTCTGATTTTAAAGTAATGCTTTGATTTGCAGTTAGACCTTCTGTTCGTTTTAGATTTTTGAGTGTGGTTATTATTCGGCTTTTATGTTTATATAAGTTCTCTATAGTTCGATTGGTAAAACACTCCATATTATTTCTCCTTCTTATTTTATGATCGGTTGTTTCTATGTTCTTTAATATTAAATTCGTTATGTTGTTAATGTAAATTTCAATTTCGCTATTACTTAAATTACGATTATTCGGTACAATTATGGCGACATTATGTTGATTAAGATATTTGTTGTAAAGTTTTTTTAAGTTACTTTTCCACTTAATCCAATCAATGTTATGAAAGTTATAATAATGTGTTGGTTGTGACATCTTTGGTTCTGTGAATTCTATATCGTTTATTGTAATTTCGATAGCTTTATGATCGCTATCAAATGAATGCGAAAAAATTTCTCCTTGATTATTGGTCATTATTTTTAGGCGATCGTCTATAAAAGCTAGATCAAGGTAACTAGAAGTCGGAGTATATGTTGGTGCATCGGGTTGATATAATTGGCATTTATATAAAAAGCTATTCAATCTCATCCATTTATTTAGTGTGACCCCTCTGGTGTTATTTCCATTGTTTTTCCAATTTGTATGCTTTGCATTAAAATCGCCAGCTATAATAAAATAATTTTCAGGTTTGTCTAGCTCGAGTTCATTATAAATTGTGTTCCATTCATCTATGAATGAGCTTTGGTTCTGTGCACTAATATTTCCCGAGCAATAAGTAGCTATTATAAACAAGTTTTGTTGATTTTCAAGCTTCATTTTTATAATAGTAGTTTCTACAATTCTGTTACATTGAATTTTGCAGTTTTTTATGTGTTGAATTTTTAATTTTGAATTTATTAAAACTGCTGTTCCACCTCCTTGAGTTGATTCGATTCGATCTTGTCTAAATGTATTATAATTTGGAATATTTACATTATGCTTGTAATTTAATTTGGTTTCACCTAACATCATTATGTCAGGGTTATGTAGTTCAATGAATTTAATTAAGTTCATCCTTCTTTGGATACTCACAATTGAATTGACGTTTAAATAAATTAATTTTAGATTATTCATAATTTAGTGATGATTGCTAAAAGTTGTGCTATTTGTTCACTTTGTTTTCTTATAGTATCAGCCATTACTTCTACTTTTTCTGCCAATTTTTGAATACTTAATTCCTCCCTGGAATTACTTTTTAATATATCAGCATATGTACCGTTTTCTAAATTTGCTGGAATTGGTCGCTCCCACATTTGCTGTTTGGTGTTCGTTCTTTTCTGTGATATTTTATCTTTTAGCTTATTTAATGCCATCTGGTATACTGGACACCCTTTAAAAGAAGCTGGATGACCATTTTTTTCACAGTTTACGCAATAAATCTCTGCCGAATTAATTTGTTCTACCGTTGGGCACTCCCCCGGATTGTGTAGCTTTGCACATTTAACGCAACGATAATCTAAATTGCAGTTCCTTGCGGCATGTCCAAATCTTTGGCATTTGATACATTGAAGGATTTCTTTTTTTTTTATAAGCGGTTCCAAGCTTATTCGTTGGTAATTTATTACTTTTATTTTATTTAATAAATTTATATTAGTGTTAGGTTCAAGTTGAACAATGTAAATTGGTAATTTTTGGTTTTCTTTAATCGAAAATTTTGTTTGTAACTGTACAATCTTTATTATTTTAATATTTCCGATAAGTTCCAATTCGGATTTTAAATCATTTAAATCTTCTTCTGCTGTTAATCCTTTCAAAACAATCGATTTTATCTTTTGATTCTTAGGTGTGAAGGTGAAGTAAGCTGTATTTACTTCATTAAATAGTTCTTTGATTTTTTCATATTCATCCAGATTTTGTGTTTTTAGTGAGTGTTTATGATCATTTATTCTGGTTATTTCGAAATCTTGAATTTCCATTCCTTTCACTAGCCGTAAAGTATCTTGAACTTTTTGTTTGTGTATGTGAATAGGAGGAGGTTTAACTGTCTTTTTATTCGTATTCACTGAATTACTAATGTTATTCGTAGTTGAATTTATGGTCTCAATAGCTTGTTTTTTTTTAAATACATTTGGTGTAGTATTTTTACGTTTAACACTTTTCTTGATTAAATCGAACTCTGACTCTTCTACATTTATAATTTCGGGATGTGTAGCTTTAACCACTGAGCCACCTAGGCGGTCGTCAAAAATATTGAAATAGTGCATAAAAACTGCTGTAAAACTGCTATAAACGGAAGATAGAAAAATTTGTTCATACAATCGGAAAAAAATAAAATCGTCGGATAGAGATATATCTCTACTCTCGGATTTTATTTCTTCTATCCGCGTTCATACAATCGGGCCTTAATGCTACATGAATAGATTTTTGTCAATTATTATAATACCTATAATAGACCCATAATAGGTCGATGAAATCACGTATCGCTATCGATGGTATTTGAAGTGCTATATTTTTTAACTAAGCATATATTTGAAGAGTCTAACAAATTTAAATATACTCAGATCTAAATGGTAAAATAAATCTAGTTCACATAATATTAAGAAGTTTCAAAAGATGACATTCTGGTTATTGTCATCAAAAAGAAGTAAAAATTTTCATAAAAAATAAATGTTTTTTTATTGGTTTTATGTAGAAAGTGAATGTTAAGGAAACATCGATGTTTAAAATAACACAACATCGATGTCAAAACATAGTTGTATCGGATTCTAAATATCGACATTTTTTACACATCAATGTATATCGAACATCCCTATTTCAGCGTATGGTGCCTTTCTAAAATAAGTTTCAAAGATCAACCATGGATCAATTTTTTATTTATATATACGAGTATTTCCAACACGAAGATGTGTTCGTTTCGATCACAATGGTAAAAGATGGCAACAATTACGTAAAATGTAGGTCAAATCCGAAAAAAACTGTACTTTTCGTTTTTTATATTATAACTCTTAAGACCACTAAGTCTATGAATCGAAACTACAAAAAAGATAATCGATTTAAATAAGTAATAAATTACAATTATTCTACTTATGCATATTATAGCGGTATTAAATAATAATAAATACATGTATATTATATTACGTGAATGAAGTTCATACTAAATATAATTTAAAAACTACAACAACAAAAATTAAATTTAAAAACTTTAAGAATGGAATTTTCTGATGACATATTTGCCCAATATCGTTTAGTAGAAAAATCATTTACTTTGGGCACGCCCTACCGACGTAAAGCTCTTAGCCCTGCATACTTATTTTTCAGTTTGGGTTTTTTCCTCCACATTTATTCTAAATTAGGATCATGCGGTTCAATTTCATCCTGTGATTTATATGTAGGCTTCGATATCAGGGTTGTGAGTGAAGTTTTTAATTCTAGCTTTCCCTTGGCCACTTAATAAATGTGGCGCGAAATCTATGGAATAAAAGCATGATTTTTTCTTGAAACAATCAATAAATCTTCCTAATTTATTTGGTTCTTTCTTTAAATTATAATTTACGATTTTGAGCCAATTTTCACAATTGGTATTTGAAACTCGATTGGTTTGTCTATAGCATTGCGAAAAAATTGTGCTCCAAAGAGGCAAGTAGGTGAAATGTTTGTTTATACAAAATAAAACAAACCCGCACAATATAAATCATTTGTCTTGCATTCAATATTTGATGATGAAATTTCTAAAGCAAGTAACGATTGTTTTAATATATTATTAAGTCTTTCAAAATATGGTGAATCATTGAAATCGAAGTGATTTTCAGTTTCTTCATTTTCAGTTCACTTGCTTTCTTGAGACGGAACATTTTCTAATAAAGTTGAGGTAAAATTTATAAATTCTGAATAAGCATTAGTCAAAATTGGTGACTAGAATATTGGACAACAAATTAAACAAAAGATTCTCAACAAGGAATATATTTGAGACATTGATTTTGAGTCAATAATAGAAAAAAAACATTATAAATTATGGATTATTTTACTTTATAAATTATGGATTATTTGTCGAATAATAATTGCTGAAAAGTGTGAGCAACAAACAAAAATATCTTTTAAATTTTTAAAAGTGGTATTACCTTCTATAATTTGATAACTTAAGACTAGATACTGCTTGATTGCAATACCGTCATTCATATGTTTCAATATACTATTTATAAAAACCCAAGACCAGTCACAGAAAATTAAGGCAAATGTATTTTGGGCTTAGCACGTGGAATTTCATATTAAAAATTCTGTAGAAAGGAACCTATAGCAACAGAATCATGTTGAAATTAATTCCGCTACTGGAATAATAATTCCATGTATTTTTATAACAGAAGCACAATAATAAATTGATTACAACACTTCAGATTACGTACTTCCGATACTGTGCATTTCACAATCTTTTATTAAATCGTTAATTTGTAAACTTTCACATCTAGCCTTACGTAGTACATCGATTTTAAAGATGTTTTAGATATTTCTTGCACTTAGAAGATCTTTATTTACATGACTTAATTCCTCCAAATTTTATGCATTCGGAGTTTTATTGAGCATTTGTTCTTGTGCGATAAGAAGTTTATTACCATGAAGTTGTGCAAATTCCTTTATTATTTCATTATTTAAATCGTCACCAATTGGGTAGATGGTTACAAATATTTGATTCGAAATTTCCAAGCGTATCATTTATAGTTTTATTAAAATTTGTTGTTTTGTAGGAAAGTACGCAAGTCTTGTTAAAACAATTTAGAAATGCTCTTAAATTTTCTCAAATGACTTCAAGGTAATTTTTATTCGGGTCTGTTAGTATTTCAAAAACCCCACGAGATAACTATTCTTTCGATTTTGGTTCGATTAAGATAATTCATGTCTTCTATGCATAGATTATTTAATCGTTCATGATCAGATATAGATTCTTCGAAACATGAATTGTGTTTGTCAGTATCTTAAGGCCCGTTGCACATTTCAGATGAGCCAAGCCATGCGATGTAAGCTATGTTTTTGTAATATACAAGTTCAAATAGGACGCTGCACATTTAAACTAAGATATGCGAGCTATGTTTTTTGTTTTGAGCGATGCAAACTAACTAAGTTCGAGTTGTGTTGACCTTACTAACATAAAATATATCGCTAACATATACATTGAGTTTTTTCGATTTTTTCAAAAACAAAAATTGGAAAAGTAACAAATAAATCATATTGGTGCGTCAAAAACATTAATGTATGTGTGAGCGATGTATATTTGATATGTGCAGCGCGATGAAATAACCGAGCGACACTAAGATATGCTCAACGATGTTCATCGCTTATCTTATCTGAATGTGCAACGGGCCTTAATGTTGGTTAATTTTACTATATTTAATTGATTATTAGTAGGCTTCGGATTCTTATGTAAATACATATTTTTTGGGGTTATGAAAACGAAAACAGATGGTACTAGGAAAACCTCGGACCTATAGCCGTATAGAGTGGCATCACAACGGACCAATCTAAAAGATAAATTTCGCAACATTTGAAACCGTTTTTGTTTTATTGCATTTTTAAATTTAAACTTTTAAATGGCCCATTACATCCAAGAGATTATAAAAACACCTATTATTGGTGATTCGCTTTCTCATAATCTTTATTGTTATTCAGGTTGTAAGCTATGATTCCCTTTTTAAAATCACTAACACACTTCAGGACGATAAATTACCTAACACAATTAGTGATTTTCCTGTTTACAGACGAGGTGATGCCTAAAAGTTTTTTTTAAAAGTAGATTATGCATATTTTTAATTGTTTAACAGTCTATTGTTGATCACAACCCTGTCAACAATTCGGCTCCATCGGTTTCGATCAAAAGCCAGTTCTTGATATTGTTAAAAATTAGAAAATTCCAGATTGCTCGCTGCGCCGTATGTCGACGATTACAGCGATCACTTCGCCGACTGACGAGCTCCTCTTAGCATACTCGCTGTTATTTGCATTAAATTCCTAATCTCGTGATTGAAACGATTTCAGTATGTGCTATCAACGTTACATTTTGGGTATCTTAACGCCAGAAGATACCCAAAATGTAACGTTGGGTAAAATGTAACGATGGAAGAATCATGCATAGAAACATGCATGATTCTTCCATCGAATGTAATAAGCTATTTATCAAACTCATCCGATAAAGGGTCCAACTGTCGTATCTATACATGACAATGAGTCTTATCATTTTTCGAATCGAAGAATAAAGTCTGATTACCAGAGACAAGACAGACCTTGATACCCTTTCCAACCCTATATTATTGTGAGTGTCGAGAGATCCAAAATGCTAGACGTGTGGTTAGTCTCTAGTCATGATAATGTTATGGAAAATATTCGTTATATTTAAATTTTAAAACTTTTATGATACAAAGTCGTCTGGTAAACAGGTTAATGAACTCTATATGAGCACACAATCTCCTTAAACTCTTGCCTACAGGTAAAATTAATCATATAACATAATACCCAAAATATCATCACTATATATGTAGGTTCATGCTATATTGGAAATTAAACAATTCTTTCACAGTCAGAATTACACATATGTATATGAATAATTAATGAGTTAATGAGTTTTTTGCAACTATAAATAAATACACGATTTTTTGTTGAAAGCTTCATCGACAATAATAGTTCAATAGATTATAACTTTGGCGTCAATTTTTTCTATCGAACGTTTTATTGAACACAATAAATCATAAATCATTCCATTTAGTGAAAAAGACCATTATGATGAATTTGCATTTATACGAGCATGTACGTACGAATACGATTTGACAAATGTATGTACCATATATAACACATGTCAGGTACGAGTATATTAAATAAATAATTAAATGCTAACACTATTGATAATTTATTATATTGTTAGGTATATGTTAGGCTCTACATATATGGTGATATCCGCGATTTAGAATCGCGAATGTATATAATATGTGCTTCCGTTGTACTAAAATTATAAATCGTTTTATTTATTTTTGGATTTATCAAATTTATTTTATATTTCAGTCTAATTAATAATGAAACAAAAATATAATAATTTTAAGTGAAATTGAAATGCACATCAGTAGCTTAATGTTCTCATTATACTAATTATATATTTAATTATAAAATTTTTGTATAAAATTATTTGTTTTGATTTATATAATTGAACATTATATATAATTAGTATTCGAATTAGGTAATATCAATACACATATATTTGTAATTAAATGAATGTGAAATGAGGTTGGCATATATTAACGTGTGAGGTTGGGTTTTATCGTTGGAACTGCTACAAACCAGTCTCAAGTTAAAGCAATTGAAGTGACAACTTCATTTAATAGTTTACCTTTGACATTTTGTCGAGATGTCACTACAACTACGTAAGGCCATGAATCATCGATCGGAATAAGTAGTTTATTCGGAAGGAATGAAATACGGTGGCTAAAAGTTCCTTTAAATAATCTATGACTTATAGGCCGTAAACGACCTTAACTGTGTCTTAAGTGAGACCTTATCTATTATAAACATTGTAGGTGGTCGGCCCAACGATTTTATACACGACCTTTTTATGTTATACGTACATGTTGATTTTTGGTCAACGGCGAGAATTAAACTCGAGACCTTACCGTGATGAGAAACTCTTTGAACCATTAAACCTTACAACTGATGACTTTAAATCGCCTCTAAAAATTCCTTGACGACTATTGCAACATGTGGTTGAGCGTTGTCATAATCTCACCAGATGAATAGCATGGGGTTTTTGCCATGAATATTCGGTTTAGTCATGATTCAATGAGAAAACTCTTAGATTGTGTGCTGGAAGCAGTTATTTATACGTTAAATTTTGGATTGAACGTTTCTTAACTTGAGTTCTCAGGAACTCTAATATCCTGGTTTTTTCTTCATCAGCTACATTTTTCATTCTCTAATAAATGTTTAAAGTTAGCAGACGTATTTTTCGTAACTATAATTTTTTTAATTATTATAAGTGTAAAATCAATCTTATTCAAATAACACAACAAAAAAATGTATGTTTTATTATAATTAATTAGTGTTCATAAAAAACGTTATTGTGTATATCATTTTAAAAGTAAAGTGGTATGTACATTATAAAGTGATAATGACCTAGACTTTGTGTCATTATGCATGGAATATTATTGGGATGTACAACCTAAACAATTAAAGCAATGAATACAACAGAAAAAGGAGAAAATACCCCAGTTAGTTAATCCACCCTCTAACAAGACTCGCTTGAAAGATTCTGGGGTGAACCAATCATTGCTATACCCATTCTTAAAAAGTTACTAAGATCATCAACTAGAGAAACTAACTCAGCAAATCAACAGAAAAATTAAATGCTGACCTGTGTCCCAAAAACACAAAAGTGATTACCCTAGGTAGTAACCATTTTTCAAATCGGCTAATCCATACTCTTCGGAGTGCAGTTCGATCGATCCTGGCGAAAAATACTTATTGCATGTTAGTGAAATCAATTTCTGTTTCGAATCCGTTTAAAGCAGTCAAATACAGTAAAAACGTATGCCAAAAGTAGTATAGCAAAATCAGTCCTGCTACTGAAATCTTCTACGACGGTAGTAATGCAAATGATGGACATTTTAATCTAGAAAAAAAAATTCGAACACTAAAACAAACAATTAAAGATATGTAGTTTCTAATCTCCAATTTTCAATGCACCTGAAAACAGATAAAACAAATTCAAAAAACGAAAACCAAACCATAAACTAAGACAAAAAAGTACAACCTAAAAGTACCAATTCGCACAAGACTGAATACTCAATGGACGGGGAAGATTTACAAAAGTAATAGCCTCACCACCGATTTTTATAGTAGGAGTAACATCATTATCATAAATCCAAAGGGTAATGAGTTCTTTTACTGAACAAGAAAACAAAATCACTGCTCTGAACAGTGATGTATGGAAGATTAAAACTTTCAATTCAAACGCACACATATACTTCTCACTGAAGCTCAATACGGAAAAAATATCAGTGTTACCCGGATGAAAATAAAAAAGGAGTCCAAGTCCCATCAAGGTCATGGCAAGAGGCCTACATACAACCTGTGAAACATGTTTATACCTTATTACTTAGAAAAAAAGGTATTAACATGTGAACATTATTAAAAAAAGAGGGGTGTAACTTAGAGAACCGACTAGAAGCAGTTTCAAAAAGAGGACTTCTTGTGTTGATAGTAATGTTTGATAAGTGCGAGCAAATAGACAAATTTTATAATATAACTGGCATACTCAACATGCGAGAAAAGATCGAAACTGTTAAAAGAGGCAGAACAGCGAAAAGTACGATGTAAAAAATGCCAAGGCTATAACCGTACGCAAGGATATTTGCGAACGAAGATGTGTCAAATGTCCTGGAAAACACTCAACATAAACTTGCAAACTATCTTAAAAAGAACCAGCAAAATGTATTAACTGTAGTGGGCAGCATCCAACCAGTTACCGAAGATGTGAGGTTACTAAGCAACTATACAGAAAATGTGGGAACTAAACACGGATCAAAAAAGAAATAAAGTTAAGTATATATGTGTAGGGAAAATTATACATATGCGCAGTCCATTTTAAATTCGAAATAAACTGACAACAACGGAACCGAAAAATTCAAAAACACCGTCTAAGCAATTTTAAATAGCCTTGAAGTACAGAATAAACTAAATATGTTAACTCTGGACCGACTCAATCTGCTGGAAATACTCAGTTACAAAACAGCTAAAAAGAAATAATGTCTGTAATATATAGTTCAGTTCATAATTCCAGAGCAGAAACCAGACATCAAAACTTAAGAATAGCCATATGGAATGAAAATGTATTAACACAACCCCTAGCAGAATTAGAACTTTTTTTGAATACTGAGAAAATTTATATATGCTGAATATCAGAAACACATATTACAAGCAGCTCGTATGTATCAATCCGGAGATATACTTGTTATTGACAACACATCTATCAGAACGGGCAATAGGAGGGTTAGCTATATTTATTTAGGAGCAATAATAATCATCATGAAGAATTGAAAAATGAAAATAATCCATATAAGTAACCACCGTATCGGTTAAATTTGACTATCGCAACAACTGTAGTATATCTGCAATATATTATCCTCACAGTATAACCTAAAGAAAGAAGACCAAACTAATTTGTTCCAGAAATAATGAAGAAACTTCACTATCGGAGGCGACTTAAATGACAAAAATACCTTTTGGGGTTCAAGATTAACCTCTTCAAAAGGAAACGAATTACTTGCAGCTGGCCAATACTCAAACCATTACTTAAGAGGGAAATCAACGTTGAGTTGGTCATCTGATTCTAACAAAATCCCATACCTTTAAAGACATCACAAAAGGCATATCAGAACCCTATGTCCTAGACAGTAAATCTAATATCTGATCATTCTCCTGTTATTATGACGGTTAGTGAAAATGTAATAGAAAAATAAATTCACCTCATCTCACAAACAATAAACCAAATTGGAAATTATTTAAGCAGTTAGTAGAGGCAAGAATAGAACTTCAAGTGCCAATCAAAAGTGAAAAAGAAATAGAAAAGGAACTAGACAGGCCCCTTGATTTCATACAATGGTCCTCTTGGGAATGAACCCCCAATTTTATTGAGGAAAGTTGGCCGTTATTTACCCAATAGAAGTAAGAGAACTAATGTAGGTACGTTTGAAACACCCGAATGAAATGGCGGTGCGCCATTCAAATCACCCTTAACAACTTATACATCAAAATTAAGCCACTCATAAAATCAGTGAAAAATGAAACTATTGGAAAATACCTATGTTCTCTAGCTCCAACTAAAGACACCGACTATTCACTCTGGAAAGCAACAAAAGGGCTAAAACAACTAAAAACGCTGATCCGCCAATCAAATCAAACAATAGGAAATGGGCTATAAGTGCGAAAGACAAGACTCACCTGTTTGCTGAATATCTTGAAGAAACATTTCAACCTCTAGGTCGGCACGGCAGACCAGTAACGAAAACACTAATGATACGCCCAGAACATCTGACTTCGAAGATATCAGGCCTGTAACATTGAAAAAACTAAAAGATGAAATTAAGACACACAAAGCAAATATACAATTCAGCAAAACGACACGTACCGATTTTTAGAGGTGCATGATGACACTATGCATGAATATAGTTACAAGATGGTCTGATGCGATTTAATACTAGTTGCGCCATCTTTCGTAAATCTCTCAACAGTGATTTGTACCCCTATCATGTAATAAATCGGTGTTCGTACTTAAAAAGTTGTATACAATTTTTTTATTATACAAATTCTGAAATAAGGTACAATCGCATCTCTTCACAGCCCATTCGTACATAAAATCGCCCCAAAGTCCACTACTACCAACACGGGAATGAAAAAACCAAATTAGAGGACAGGCTCCATTTATCCAACAAACATAACTATTAAATATAAGTTTTTCCTCCAGCCAGTAATTTCGCTCAAGACAATGGTTTTTACCTACAAAAGTACTGAAATTCCTTTTTCAATTTAGTCAGATTCATAATTTTTGAGTAGAGTTATTTGACAATCAACTCAGAAGTTTGAATAATCTAGATTGTTCTACTATTTTGGTGCTAGTACTGTTAACCTTCAAATATAATGTTTTCAATTGCTATACGGATTACAGTGGATCATCCCCTCAAGTCTAAAACAGTAAAACGCAAGAACATATCTGATGTATGTAGATGCTTTATCGCAATTCATAACACCCAAATCAAAGAGAGTTTTACCACCAATTGAGTTGTTATGCGGGCATAAGTTCATACTATAAGTCTGGGCCTTTATTGTACACAAATTTAGGACCCCCAAAATTAATTTTTCAGAAATTTTATTTTATACCTTTACGTGCTGGATGAAAAAATGGTTTAATAACACTTCCATATACATCTCAGGCTAAATTTAGCTGAGTCTTATCTAAACGAGAACATAACAACGGTCAATTTTATCAAAAATATCCAACAATTTTCATTATTCACATCAACAATGATAAGTCAACGTTATTGTGTGACACATCAAAAAGTTTGAAGCAAAACTTATAAGAAAATCAAGTTTTTCCATGGAAAAGCTTTATGTTTATGATTGTCATTTATAACATTTATTGTTGTTGTGATAATCAAGAGAAAATCCCAAAACTGTTCACCTATTAAATATAATAAAAAGCCAATTTCAGTTTAATCATTTCTTTGTATTCAAAAATATATCGAATTGACCTTGACTTTTATCATGAATGAGACGAAATTGAAAATCTTTACAATATTTTATATAAAAAAAAGCTCGATACATATTTCTGTATAATCTACTCAATGTACATACGCAATCCAATTTCTGATGTAGGTTGGAAAATTAGTATTCCCCTTGAACAACAAAATAAAACACTGTAAAACGAAAAATGAAAATATCAAAAGTTTGTTGGAAATTATATTTTTATCGCACTGAATCATAAAACATAAATTATGAATCCAAGAAAGAGTTATGATTATGAATAACTTTTGGGAATATTAATAAAATTGAAAAAGTTATTGAATAATACTAGTCTGGTTGGTTTTTTCCTTTTGAACGTGAGTATAAGCTCTAGGGTGATTTCTTAGAAGTGATAGACGTTTATCTACCTGTTATCATCTCAACTGTTATCTATATCAACACAATTATTCAATAACCTAGCAGACAGATTATCTTGTTGAAATAACTTTAAACCCTATAATAATAATAATAATTCTTAACCTCTTATAAACTTTGAGACCGTGTATCTTAAAAAATCTCTACTCAGACTACTTAAACTTCGTAATTGGATATTTAAAAGCTTAAAACAAGGCAACAGTGAACGATGACAAAACGAAATAGACGATTTCAAAACTAAATATATTGTTAACCGATTATTTTTAACCAATCCCCTAGATAATGGTTGTTTAGCTTTAAAATAATAATCTATGACCTAGAGGGCGTAAACGGTCCTTACCGCGTCTCAACTGAGAACTTACGAACCATTTTAACGATTGGTGTAAATTGTAGGTGGTCAGCCCAACGAATGTTTTTTACACACAATCGCGGTTTTTATGTCATCCGGTGCATTTTAATTTATGGTCAACGGCCAGAATCGAACTCGAGACCGCGGCGTGACGAGAAACTCTCTTAACCATTAAGCTACAACCGACGAGTAAAGGTCGTAGATTAAGGTCGTTTTGGATGGAGATCCCCATGATTTAAAAGCTGGATTGAACCAAGAAATTTATAATCCAATAAGTTAAACTTGAACGATTCAGTACAGTGGAGGAAGATAATCGGCCATTCGTGGGAATCGAGGTGTTGGGCTATAAATTGACCGGGTCATTTAACTCAGGAGTAGGTTGCACGGTTCTTGACGGATCCAACATATGCTACCGGTTTAAAAAATTGGGTCTGGGTTTTATTTTAACGAAATCTGGAAATAAGACGACAGATATAGTTGAATAAAAGTGTAGAGTAATCAAATCGCTGATGGTCCCATCAACTACTTGAGATTTTATATGTAGCATCTGAATGTCGACAGGACAAACGATCATATTAGTCTGAAATGATTCTAGGATGTACATCATTGACCGAACACAATATCGATAAAAGAAATGCATGTCCTAAATCCAAACAGAAATCTAGGGCTGGTTCACACGCTACGCTAGGGAGTAGTGGAAACGCTGATCCAGCTAAATAGGCACACTCCAAGCTAAGTGTGATAAGACCGTCAGAAAATATAAGCTTTGTCTGGATGCATGAAAACTAAACGAAGTGTTTTTTGACAATAAATATTTATCCAGCCTAGACCTCAGTGCTAAGTTCTGGCGTTTATTGTACCTGGAACTCTTTCAGTACAAAATAATGCCTTATAAGCTGTGTAATGCCAGTCAAACACATTGTCGATTAGTGGATAGAGTTCTGAGAATAGTTCTGAAACCCAAAATGTTTGTATATCTGGATGAAGTTATCGTGATATCACAAACATTTCAAGAGCACATTCAAGTATTGAGAGAGATAACGAAATGTTTGTGCAAAGACAATCCGACAGTTAGTTTGGAAATATTACGGAAACACCGATTAAGTATCTTGAGGACTGTTTTGAGGGTCGATCCCGAAAAAATCAATGGAGTAATAGACTTCACAAAACCCCGAAACAGTGAAATAAGTACTTTAAGCTGGCTGGTATCGGTGTATCCCAGATTTATTTTCCGTATCGGCACTTATAACCATAGCCTTTTGAATAGAGCAGGGATTACATTACTCCTGTCAGTACATTACCAATGTCAGCTCCAGTTTGGCCTTACATAGACAGCGTTATATTTAAAATGGCCATGAACTGTGCGTCATTTATCTGGTTAAAAAATCTGAGTGAACCTGGGGGCATCAAGGGGGCCATGTGACTCCAGAAATATGATTTTACAACATCGGCAAGGAAAGCTGAATTATCAGAGCGATTTATATTATTTTGATCTACAACGACACGCAGAGTAACATAATTTACCAAAATACATAAAAGATGTTAATAAACATCCTGATAAATACTTTCATGGCAGGTTAGAAAAAGGGGTGAGAAATGAAAACTAAAGCAAAATGTTAAATTTCAAGAGTATCCATGGGTGAAATACGTACTCTGACTCGTCTATGAAAAAAGGTAGCAGTAGACAACATGCGGGCGTTCATTCATCCTCGGTAAAAAATTGGGAATTGTCTTAAGTGTTAAATTGGGAGCGATGTTTTAAGTAAATTTGTGCTCATAAAATCGGTTAAAAAAGTGGACTCTATATTTCATTACCTAGACGAAAGTGTATTTATTATTGTCGGTCCTTATATCGAATAATGGCAGCAAATTTATCAACTCGATTTTAATTGAATTAATGATTGAAATGCAATAAAATGCATAATGCTTTACTCCATTTTCTCTATGATGGTTACAGTTGACTTTCTTCCAACTCATTTAAAGCTCAAATCGCTAGGCCGTCCCATAAATTCAGTGAACCATCAACGTCACGGTAATGTTTCCCTCTAATTCAGATAAAAAACGAAGATCAGTCAGGATCCATTCCTCCTACAAAATGTCGTGTTTTGCTGGGTTTAAATTCGACACACTCTTTTATAACTGTGACATTTGTTGGGTATTTTGATAATTCATAAAACTATGGTATAGATCTAACAATCAATTCATTGAATAGTTCCAAACCAGGCTTATCCAAATTTTGGGTGCAAACATTTATATCACATGGTCTCACCCACGGCAACATAACACAGGTAGAAGGATCAGTAATTGCTCGTAATAGCCGAATAGGTTGGATTATCGTAGGAAGTTTCAAAACTGACGATCCACACCTTCGCAATGATAGAAAAAAAAATCTAATTTAGATAAATTTAAAAATATGTTCATTTAAAACTAGTCAAGTAAGGTTCATTTAAAACTAGTAAGGTTCGTGTAGTATTTGAGGCACGCTGAGTAACATCTAAGGGACCGTTAAAACAATTTATAAAAGTACCACAGTTGAAGATAACCTAGTTTAAACCGATATCAAACATGAAGAGCTCTTAAACACTTTATATTGATGTTTATCACAAAAGTTAACGTTGTGATGAAATGGTCACCAAATTACCCTACGTAGCTAGTAAACACACTGAAAGAATTTCAACTGGTCGAAAATCGAAAGTTTTAATTTTGAGGAAAAGTAACCAAGTTTAATTTGGTTTCCCGGTATAACATATAGTCCCATGTAAGGTGTTTTTTCTTTCTTTCTTTTGTTATCTTTCCAATTTGTTTTAGGATCAAAGCATTTCCAACTCTTTCGCGGTTTGCTTATTTACGTCCTACCTCTTACTCCATGACGTACGGCTATAGGTGCGATTTACGTAGAAACATCTGCACATTGCATAGCTTCACACCAGCCTATTGTACTGACATGGAAGATGGATTGGCTCATGAATTCTGCACTCCAACAATGGGTCATAGATCTGTTTATTAATACCACTGATCGTAATAAGGTGGTGAAAAATCCGTTTTGCATCCTGCTCCTATTGGGATTCGAAACTCTTCAACTGCCGCAGCTTTAATCACTACACCATTTGGTCGGTTAAGGTGATTTTATTTCGTCTATATTTACTGAAAATCAATACAACAAAGGGATCATTCATTTTGGAGATTTCCAGAATTTCTTATCTTCTTCAGAATTTCTAATCTAAATCTTATTTTATCGATCACCATAAAATTTTTATTTGTAGTTACAAGCTATTGGTTCAGAGTCGTGCTTCCAGGGCAAGAGTGATGCAAAAGTATAATTTAGATTAATAAAATAACAAACAAGCAACAAAGAAATATGAATAAACTGAGAAATTATTGTTTTCTATCCAATTCTAAACATTTTCATAACCTTCTATTAACCTAGATTGGCTGTCCAAACCCCCTCAATAATTGTAAAATGTATTTAATCAATAGAATATCAAATATTATTACTAGTATAAAACGTAACCAGTGGTTTCATGTTTTCTCAAATCAAAATCCAGCAGATTTTACCCACAGAGTCAACCCACTCTGGTGGCACTTTATTTTGGCTTATTATAATCGAAACGCTGCCATTCAGTGTTACCATATTGTAAGTTTAAACTTAATTTGCAAGTTTTTTTGTGTCCAAAAAGTTTTTAAGTTTTTGCCAAAAAAATTAAGTTTTTTAATGTTATTTATAAAATAATAAATTTATGTAAAATATAAATGGAAAATAAAACTATAAATTATACCTATATACGTAAATCTGTATTTAGAAGTATAAATTATACGTTAATCTATATTTATCAAGGGTTCTATTTCAATTCTAACAAATTCATACAAACACGTTGAATTATTTCTCTGAGTCTGAGAGCTATTTGACGTTTAAAAGGTTTTTATAAAACTGTTTAAAAGGTTTTTATAAAAAAAATTACCTGTGTGTTTTTGTAAAGCGTATGGAAAAACCAAAATGGAAAGATATTTAAAAAATTGGTATGTATTTGGAATTCAATTTATTACTCTAATAAAATTATATCAATAACTAATAAAATTATTATCATTAACTGTGTCAAATGCAAATAAAATAACCATTAACTCATCCATGGATTTGGATTCATCAGATGATGAGGATTTGATTGAATGGGCAACGGTAATACAAGTTTAAATATTTTATACCAAATATAACACTATTTTGGTTTCATGTTTTCAGAAACCAGCAAAACGTAAACTGTCCATATCAACGTATTGCAAAAGCTGGGAATCTGATAACATCCCAAAGCCCTGGTTAACTCAAAACGAAAAGCAACACGCATTTTGTAGATTTTGCAACTGCGAATTGAAAGAAAAAGGAGACATAGGCGATTTATACGCACATGCTGAACGGAAGAAACACGTTCAGGCTGCCAATGCCTTAAAAATTACCAGCAGCATATCAAAATCATTCAATAATATGCAACAGGTGTCGAACCACAATAATCAGATATCTATGGCTGAAATTCAACTCAGTGCGTTCTGTGCTGAACATAATATTGCATTTCTGGCTATGGATCACCTAATTCCGATGCTACAATCATCTAAAATGTGCACGAACAAAAAGTACGTGCATTGTCAAAAACGTTATCAGTGCAACACAATTACGCGAACTGACTGATTTAATGAAGGTTCATCCTTTTTCAATTTGTATCGACGAGTCGACGGATATCGGAACAACCAAACAACTAAGCATTGTTGCAGGAATCGAATATTTGGGAAAAATTTGAGATTTTTTCTTTACCCTAGTGAAAATAAGAAATTGCGACGCAGAATCAATACATAAAGAAATTGTTGCCCTCTTTTTAGAGAGGCGTATAAATTATAAAAAAATTTTAATTGGATTTACAGCTGACGGTACCAACGTCATGACAGGGACAAATCATTCAGTGGCTGCACTTTTTAAAAAAGAGTACCCACCCTTAATAATGTTTAAATGCGTTTGTCATTCATTCGCACTTTGTGTCAACTATGCTTGCGCGGTATTATCTAAATTTATCGAAGGCACTGCAAGGGGTATTTATAACTTTATTCAAAACAGCCCGAAAAGAGTAGACCTGTTTGCAGCTCTTCAAATCCTTTTGGATTATAAACCCATAAAGATGCTTCACCCAGCACAAACTAGGTGGTTATGACTAGAAACGACGGTTAATCAGTTACTAAGCCGATTAGATGCACTCAAATTATTTTTTGTACATGAAGATCTTAAAAAATTTGAAGCCACCGAAAAACTGGTAGAAGATATTCTAAATCCACTGTTCGAAATGTACTTGAAATTTTTAAAATTTATTTTATACGACATAAATAAAAAAAAACATAAATAAACTTAATAGACTTTTCCAAAGCGAATCGCCACAAGTCCACTGTCTAAATGTGGAAGTTAAGAGACTTTATACCAAAATCTTTTGCAGATATATTATAAAATTATTATTTTGTAAAATATGAATATGTAGAAGAAGTTGCTTCCAAAAATATTCTGCTACATCAAGAACACGTTCTAAAAAATATAAACGACGTATACTTGGGTGCAGAAGAGGCAATTTCATCGCAAATTTTAAACAACGCAGAACAAACTATATTTCGTAATACCTGCAAACAATTTTAGATAGAACTGTCTAATCAGATGTTAAAAAGGTTCGAATTTAAAACCAGCTTTTGATTGCTATTAATTCGATCGCTCCAGCCAGTGTAATAAATCGGCTTAACAGCTCAATTTCAAATCTTGGTATGATGTTTCCTTATTTGGTGGATTCAAACGAATACCAAGCCATAGATGATGAATGGCGCGAAATTAGAAGAATGGATTTTAAAAATATGCGGGTGAGTGAGCAATTGAGCATGACCAAGTAGAAACATTTTGGATAAATAAATTTTTAACAAACCGCGGTGATGATGGCACTCGAGCGTTTCACAAACTTCAAAATTTTGTAATGACACTCTGCCCCTCCCCTCCTAACCATTCCTGTTTCTAGTGCAAACGTGGAAAGAATATTTTCACAAATAAATTTGTTCACAAATTTTTTTTTTTTTTTTTTTTTTATTATTATATTATTGAAACTAGTCTTTCCAGACTAACCATCAATTTACATCTGAATTCTTACAAACTAAAATATAATGTGGTCACTGTAGATCCAGCGATGCACAGTGCCTGTTCGTTGGTAGGTAGCTGCTCACATACTAACGAGCTCGAAGGGTTTGGTTCTTTTAAGTCTCCTAACCAAATGTTCATTATCCAGTAGCCGAGAGGCTTCCGCATTGACATGTTCCATTAGTCTCGATTCATGCTTCGATGCAAATCGTTTTATTTCGAGTTTTATATCTGGAATCTCCAAATCACGATGCAAATCACTATTTCGAATGTACCAGGGTGCATTGACTATACTCCGAAGTACCTTATTCTGGAAGTTTTGTATAAGTTTAATGTTAGTATTTTTAGTACAGCCCCAAAGCTGAATGCCATATAGCCAAATCGGCTTAAGAACCTGATTGTAAATCAGTATTTTGTTGCATATGCTTAATTTTGACCTTCGCCCAATTAGCCAGTACAATTGTCTATATTTAAGATCAAGCTCTTTTCTTTTCTTCTTCACATGCTCTTTCCATTTAAGTTTAACATCCAGAGTCATACCCAAGTATTTAGCAGAGTTCACGTTCGGCACCATCACATCGTTTAAGCTGATTGTCGGCGGATTAACCAATGATTTATTCGTAAAGTTGACATGGGCAGATTTTAATTCATTGAGTTTGATTTTCCATCGCTTGGTCCACTGGCGAATTTCACCACTTGCACATTGAAGTTTATTCGCCGCTTCTTCCACAGTTTGCTCTGTTGATAGTATCGCGGTGTCGTCAGCAAACGTTGCTATGCTTACGTGGTCGGGCTGTGGTATATCACTTGTATATAGTAGGTAAAGGACTGGACCTAGAACGCTGCCTTGTGGAACACCTGCCCTTATCTCTCTCAGTTCAGAATACTCATCTTCTTGTCTTACTCTAAAAAGCCTTTCAGATAAATATGATCTCAAAAGATCAATATATGGCCCCGGAAGCATAGCATTAAGTTTATGTATTAAACCCTCGTGCCATACCTTATCGAAAGCTGCTGCCACATCCAGAAATAAGGTCGAACAAATTTGTTTTTCTTCTAACGCCTTTTCTATAATGTCTGTTATTCTGTGAACCTGATCAATTGTAGAATGTTTGCATCTAAACCCAAATTGGTGACCCGGTATTAGGTCTCTACTTTCTATTATTGGCTTCATTCTCTTCAAGAGTAGTCTCTCCATTAGCTTTGAAATGATAGGGAGCAGTGATATCGGACGATACGATTTAGCTTCATTAGGGGGTTTACCTGGTTTCGGTAACATAATAACTTCCGCAACTTTCCAGGCCGAAGGAACATGTCTTAATCTAATAACAGCATTAAACAAGTAAGTTAGTTTAGCGATAGCTTTCTTTGGTAGTTGCTTTAAAATTTCTCCCGTTATAAGGTCATATCCAGGTGCCTTTGCTGACTTCAGATTGAATTGTATTTCACTGGTAACTTCTTTTTGGGTTGTTAGAGGAATTCCACCCTCATAATTGCTGCTTTCATTTTCGATTATAATATCCGATTCAATCTCATTCGGTTTGAAAATATCAGCCAAATGGTTAGCAAATTCTTCAGCTTTTGCTTTGTTATCTCTAGCCCACGAGCCATCATTTCTCTTAATAGGAGGGATTTGCGTAATAGGGGTTTTTATACTTTTAGTTGCCTTCCATAGTGAGTAGTTCGTATCTTCATCAGCGGTCAATTTTCCCAGATACAAAGAAAACGATTTTTCATTTAGCTTCTGAATTTCTCGCTTAAGCTGTTGTGATTTATTATTTAGAATCGTCTTATCAGATGGACTCCTTGTTTGTTGCCATTTTCTCCTAGCTTTTCTTTTTTCTAAGACGATATTCCGAATTTCTCTTGGGTAACTTTTACCAATGGTTTTGGATACTGTTCCATTAGTATTATTCCAAGCGGTAATCTGAATGATATCGGTGAAATTTTCTACCTCTTCTTCTAGATCCTGAATAGTTTTTAGTCGTGTTTGTAAGTTAATCTTGTTTTCTACTTCAGATCTGAAGCTCGCCCAATCAGTTGTTTTATTGGCAAGAGTTGGTCTCGTTTCCTTTCTAATTATCTTGTCGCTTAAGGAAAGTATCACTGCAGAGTGATCAGAGTCCATATCTGAATTATCCTCTACTTCAATAAAATTTGATGAAACTTGTTTTGATATAAAGAAATCCAGTAGATCAGGAGTTTTACCTGCATCCGTGGGCCAATATGTTGGCTTGCCAGTGGAATGGACGTTACATCCCATTTCTACTATTGCATTTTTAAGTTTGTTACCTTTGGTTGTTGTAAGCCTAGAACCAAAATCAACATGCTTTGCATTAAAATCACCCCCTAGTATAAATCTACCATCGAACTGTTGTAGGATATTCAAATAGTTCGGTTTCTTCAGGTTATATCTAGGTGGACAATACACTGATCCTATCTGAAGGCGTTGCTTGGTAGATGTAATTTCTACTATGGTAAGCTGGGTTTCGGGTAATTGATAATGCTGGCATTCACGGTGTTTAATATAGTTTTTTATTATAACAGCAGTTCCACCTCTTGCTTGGTTATCCGGATGAATTGTTTCATAAAGTTGGTAACCGTGAATTTTAAGGTAAGATTGCCTGGTGGAGTGGGTCTCAGATATCAGACACACATCGATATTTTGCATTTTTAAAAACGCTTCTAGTTCATGCTTTTTATTTTTAATACCGTTAGCATTCCAAGTAGCAATTCTCAGGTTTTCTTGGTATATCATTTTGAGAGAGTTGATTAGTATAATAAAGCAGAATTTCTCTGCTCCAATCTTTGTAGCCTTTCAGAAAGGTTGTTTATGGCATTCATAACATTTTGCATCATTTCCATCATAGTATTCGAATGGGTAGGGTTCAAATTTGGTCCGGAACTGACCTTTCCTGTCTCAGCTACTTGCGCATATGATAAACCACCTCTTACATGATGACTAAACGATTCTGATGGTTGACTTTTTTGTAAATTCGTTGGTTTACTTAGATTATTTCTTCTTTTTTGAAGTTCTCTCGCTACCAGGCATCCTCGGTAATTTGCAGGATGGGCTTGTGCACAGTTTGAACACTTTGCTGCAGTATTCTTGGGTTTCTCACAAGAAATAGTTAAATGTTTCTCAGCACATTTAACACATCTAGGTTCGTGTTGGCAGAACTTTTGAGTATGGCCATATCGCTGACAACGTTTACATTGCGGAATTGTACGGTTACTTCTAACCGCTTCAATTTTTACACCCATATGGCACATATGTTTTATTTCATAAATTTTTTGAATATCTTCTTTGTTATCGAAGGTCAGCATAAATAACGGAAGTGGAATTCTTAGTTCTTCATCCCCTTGCTTAGTCTTTTTAATTTTGTTGACGACATCAAGGATTTTAAAACCTCTTTCACTCAACTCTCTCTTAATATCTTCTGGGTCGCATGATTGGTGCAAATTTCTAACCATAACCCTTATCGGTCGTGTATGTTTATTTTCATAAGAATGCCACTGTTGCTGCGAACCGTTTAGGTATTCTGTTAGATTTCTATAATCTGTCTCGGTGACTACATTTATTTTCAGTTGCTTGTTGTTCATCAATTTGGCTTGGAACTTGATGCTGTTATCCTGTAATGACTTGTAAATGTCGGAGTAATTTGTCACATTGCTAAGTACTACAGGAGGCGGAATTTGTTTACCTTTTCTAGGTTCTTTAATCTTTTGGAATTGTACATACTTTGCTGATGAGATGTTTTTTTCGGGCTGAGTTTTGGTATTTTGAGTTAGATCTTTTTCAGTTTTGTCTGATGAAGTACCAGCTTGATTACATTTTTCTGATATTCGCTTCCTCTTTTTTGATTTTGGTAGTAGCCATGCTGTTTCGTGTGCTACTATTTCCTCTTCTTCGCTCGAATCAGGTATAGTAAAATCATTTGTTTGTGGGTGACTTTGATCTATCATTAGTTTTAATCGATGGATTTCATTTCGTGCTTCCCTTAATTCAGCTTGTAATGATATTATTATTTTCTCATTTAAATCATTCCCTGATATTTGTTGGGAACTGCTGTTACTCTGCTGAGGTTCTTTTGTTTTGGCTAAGTTTTCTACAGAGAAACTTCGTGGCCTTATAGGAGATCTCATGATTAGTTTACCTATTTTAAATGGATTGTCGCTTGTGCTCATAAAGTTGCCCGAGCCGACGGCGTTAGCATTTGTGTGTTGTAATGATGGACCCTTCACCGAATCCATGGGGTCAAACATCGATGAGGGTGAATTTTCCTGCATGGCCAGACTTTAAGTACTGCCGACCGATTTGGTGCAGACGCAGACCAAGTATAATGACCCAAGTTCTAGGTCATTATCATTAAATGTTCACACTTCACTATAAAACTTATATGCACAATAGTTTTTTTACGAACACTGCACTTTTAGTTAAAGTAAAACAAAACAAAAAAAAACTTTGTCGAGTTATTTGAGATGGTTAATGACTACACTTTTTGTAATTATAATTATTTAAAAAAAAACAAATTATAGCTATCAAAAATACGTCTATTCACTTTGACGATATATCCACATATGTTCACAAATGAATTACTTGAAAATCAAAGCACCGTGAGTTTTCGTAATTGAATTTTCTTCGTTTATAATAGGTTTAATTTACATTTTGAAGCGTGTAAGCTTGTAAAATTTGAATATGTTGTTCTCCGAGTTGTTGCTTGTTGTCCGAGTTGTAATCCACTAGGATCTGATGATCAGATGCTGCCGGACTTCATGTAAATATGTTTGTGCGATTCATATATATATGTTTAGTTGTGACGCGACAGTACTAGTGAATTAAAAGAACTTAACTCGAAAACATATTTTATATTAAATGTGGCGTGAGATAATTTAATTGTATTTATTGGAGTTGCTCAAGAATGCCACAATTTCTTCAATTCGACATTAAGGTTTTCAAATAAAGTATAGTTCAAAATTGTAATAATTGAATTTAAAGTTTTACTTAAGATTGGTTTAGGTTACAAAAGTGATAATATAGATAAGGTATTTAACTTACATAAGAATTTAAAGTACAAATTAATTAAAATAATATTATTATTATTTTTAGTTGAAGATTAAGTTTTAGTTATTGATGATTTGATTTTCAAATCATGCAAAAAGTCCTTGCACACATAGTCTGTATTGCCAGACGAGTCATTGTATGTTAACATTTGGTGAAAATTATGTTAACAAATTGAACCATACTATATGTTGTCACAATATTAAGGTGAATAACTATGGCAACGGTATCCTATAAAATTAACATTGAAACCGGCCAAAACTATTGGTGGACTTTTATTAGAATGAAACCTCGATTAACAATTAATTGATTAACCTTGAATTAACGCGACACAAACTTATACAATTTTTAAAAATTTAATTTTTTATGAAATTTTGATAAAACCGGCTTAAATTGGGAAAAAAAATCCAAAGCGGACTTTTTCAGGGTTTGATGCATCAAAAGAGAGAACTACACTTGTTCTTGAAGATAGTACAACGGGTAACTTTAAATTAAACCACGTCTTATAGGAAGATCCGAAAATCCAAGCGCTTTAAAGAACATTTGTAAAACAATCTTGTTTGTTATAATAATTACAAATTAAATACCAAAGCTTGGACGACCAGCTCTATTTGTTCTAATTACGTAAAAAAATGATGAAAACCTGGTAATTACAAATAATAACAGACAAATGAGTTTTGATAAAAATGCATTATTGCTTCTTGATAATGCTCCCGGACATCCACAATCTTTCCGAGAAATTAGTGAAAATATAAAAATTGTTTTTCCACCCATAGATCAAAAGGTAATAGCAAATTTTAAAGCAAACTATCTTCGTTTGGAAGAAATAGAACCTTAAAAAAGTCCATTGAAAATATAGGTTTAGTTTTGTCTGGTACGACAAATTAGAACCATGAATGCTGTGTGGCGAAAACTATGGCGAACAGTAGAAGCAAATTCAGAAGATGACAATATTTGAAATGTTACAGAAATAGTAGTTTCAATGGTAACAAATGCTGAAATAGATCGATCGGAAAAGTATTTCACAAGTTATAAATGAAACTCAAGAAGAACTAACTGTATCTGAAGTACTAGCTAACGTATCCAAGCTTTTCTGTTTCAGAGGAAAACGGAAACTGCATCATTACAAAAAATATGAGTACATCTCTTCTTAAAATCGACTTCATGCTTGCGTTCCCTGCCACCTTCGTTCCGACCATTTTTTTGCGATATCATAGTTGATGGAAAAAGTACAGAACGATTTTGCTGCCATCTATATGTAAATAATGCTTCATATTTTGTTGTCTCCTCCGGGTCCTCGTTCGTTAGAACGGGTGGGTAAAGTGAACTAGTTGTGGGACGGGTCACGCTAAATGACTGCAGATGGGCTGGTTTACGGTGTTACGCGACCCGTACCAACAAACTACCAGGCTGAGGGCCCATTTAACAAAGCCCAGTCACAAACGGAGCCCTCTGGATACCTGGCGACCTCCAGTTAAAAGAAGCCTTACCTGTGTAAACGGAGCTCTGCGCAGGTGGCCCATATATTTCTCCGAGACTCGTGGGAACAACATGGAATCTAAAAATAACAAAACTAGGACCGGCACTCTCCAAAGGCCGGAAACAAAAAGAATCCGTGGCATGGGCCAAGAAAATGGTCGCCAGCGTCAGAGAGGAACCATGTGTCGAAAATACAGCGGTCCCAGGATGAGCTGGAGCTCGTCGACATGAAACGGCCCAAAATACAGGCGGAGAAGGAAACTCTTCACAAGGTTTTGTCTCCTAATAAGGCTTAACCAAAATCTTTCAGGGATATTGTGAAGGAGTGTGTGTTAGTGCTAGCCGTCATTGACAGGAGTCATGAAGATGGGAGCATCACCATGGGAAAATGGAGCTTGGTGTATAATGCACTAAACTCCGTTTTCCTAAGGATCCTGAGAGAAAATCAAGGGCCCCTCCATCCTGCAGAGATGCGAGCTAGCATCATGGGCGCGTTAAACTTATAGCGTGCTCTGATGCCAGATCAGTGGAGCTCTTTAAAAAGGCTGAAGCGGAGGTAGGGGAGGTACGGCAAGGCGCGAAACTGGCGGATGCAAGCAGGGAAGAAATTTCTAGCACGCCAAGAGCACCCGTCTGGCTACCAACCGAACCGGCTAGCCCAGAAGAGATTCTAGAAATAATTAGAATTAGCAACCCCAATCTTCCGACAGGAAACTGGAAGATCGTGAGGCAAGAGGATGCAAAGGGGGGGCTCCAGATTATCAACTATGATAATCAATATGGAGTCCCTGGCGCCGCTTACCGCGACTAAGAGAGTAATGGACTTTTGTTTCGGGTCGATTACTCTCAAAGTATACAAAAAAGACGAGGCTGAAACACGAGGGGACGACAGCCTGTCCATAACTGATGCAGTAGCTCTTCGAGGTGACCGCACTTGAAGAGGAGATGGGCAGCCGACGGCGTGTAAGACAGCATTTAATAGAGCCAAAAGTACGAGAGAGGCTCAGGACTGGGACTCCTACAAGGAGGACCTCAAAGTATACAAAAAAGAATTAAGGAAGGCAAAGAGGAAATCAAGGAGACTTTTGTACGATAAAATGGAAGAAGTCTACGAAACCTCTCGTCTTAGGAAGATTTTGTCTTCCAATCCTACCAGTCCCAGTTATTTAATTAAACCGGATGGATCCTGGACTGCTTCTAGTAAAGAATCCTTGGAACTTGTCATCGAAACCCACTTTCCAGGAAACTTCGATGAATCGATAGGGACTATTACTAATCAAGAAGCACACTCACTGCGCATAGAATATATCGAAATCAAAGAACGAATCCTATAGGCAATTGAAGGGTTCAAACCCAATAAATCGGCTGGTCTTGACCGAATTATTCCCGGGGAGCTTCAGAACAACTCGAAGATTATGCTCCCCTGGTTGGAGGTAATCTTCAAAGGGTGTTTAAAACTAGTCTGTACTCCGCGGGAGTGGATGGAGGTCAGAGTGATTTTTATTCCGAAAGCGGGTAAAGGCTCGCAGGGCTACCCAAAAGACTTAAGACCAATAACTCTATTATCCTTTCTACTGAAAACCTTGGCAAGGCTGATGGATATCTACATACGCTCAAAAATAAGGCCTAGTGACTGGGCTCAGACTCAGCACGCTTACTGTAAAGGGAAGTCTGTGGACACAGCTCTGCATGCACTGGTAAGTACAATTGAGAAATCATTATTCTCGCAAGAGTTTTGTATGGTCGCGTTTCTTGACATTGGCCCTGCCTTTAACAATGGTAAGAGAAAGGCAATTCTGGAGATATTGTCGCTACTACGAGTGGATTACCCTATAATTGGGTTAATCAATCACATGCTTGGGTGCAGGATGATTAACTCAGAGCTAGAGGAATCCACCATCAGGAGACGGGCGACTCTGGAACATAGCAATAAATGAGCTGCTATTAAAGCTGGAGAGAGAAGGGATCGGAGTGATTGCTTATGCAGATGATGTAGCGATAGCTGTCTCTGGGATGCTCTCCTAATCATTACGACGTGGGCCGTCAAATGTGGACTGGCAATTAGTGCGTCTAAAACTGAATTGGTACTATTTACTAGAAAATATAAAATCCCTGTAGTAGATCTACCTCTACTAAATGGCAACAGACTAGCTTTTACGGACAAGGCAAGATTTCTAGGCGTAATCTTGGACAGTAAGCTTAGCTGGAAGCCCAACATTCTGTAAAGAGTAAACAAGGCCAATATAGCATTGTACTCGAGTAGGAACGCCATCGGAAAGAGATGAAGCCTGACACCGGAGCTGGTAAACTGGCTATTCACTTCCGTAGTAAGACCTGTAATTATGTATGGATTGAGCGTGTGGTGGCCAGCTCTTGATAAAGTAACATACAGAAAAAGGATTGAGAAGGTGCAAAGAACGGCCTGCATGCTTATTGTAACATTCGTTCCATTTTATCGCCGCTGCAATAAGATTTGATTTCTATGTGCTGACTGTATGTTGAAAAATATTTTATTGCTTTGTTATTCATACTATTTTATCGACATACATTGAAGGAAATACTAATACGATACTCAAAATATACATTACTGGAAGTAGTAATTATACGTATCACAAAGTCCATATGGGTTTTCACTACGAACCGGGTGATACAAGGGTTACATTTCTTCCTATTGTAGATAAAATATTTATATGTTTTTTTTTCTGTTGGCGGGAAAGCCACACGAAAACCAGATTTTTTTCCTGAAAAATTAGATTTTTTGGTGTAGACGATCGGATTTTGGACAGACGAGGGAGAAATCTCAAAGTGACTACACAGGTGTCGAAGAGTGAAGAAATTTTTTTTTCTATTAAGTTTACTCGTTTTTGGTGTATAGTTTTCTTTTGAGAAGTGAACTGATTTTCCTTCGAATTACGTGCTGTTTTTTTTTCTTTTCGAGTGGGTACACAATATATTTTGATTGAGTGTGTAACGTGCTGTACCGCGTTGGTTGTGGTTTGGGTAGACAATAAAAAAAAACGGAAGTTGGGCGCCAGTCTACCAGCACGTATGTCCGGCTTTGCTCTTGTATATATGAGCGAGTGGACTCGGGCGGGGTATCCAAAAATACCACTATAAAAACCACCAAGCAACTCGAATAATATCAGGTGCGGATCAGAACAATAAATTGGGATCGGGAGTGAAAATATGGATGGGAAAGCTAATTGAAGGAAGACTCACCTGTATTGCAGGGCCGCGTGTGCTTCTCGGCTGAAACTTTGGCTCGATCACTCCAGCACCACATCCACCATCACTGTCTGCTGTTTCGTTTTATTGGGTCTTTCATGTACTGTCCCCAATAAATAATTTATGTAGTTCATAAATGTTTTTATTATTTTTTTTTTTTGTTTATTGGGGCAATTAACACACTCAACACAAAATTCACTATTCACAGTCTTCTTTTTCCTTTTTTTTTTTTCACCACCGCACTTTTCAGTCTTAGACTTTTAACACCAATGACAAAAAGAACGCAACGAAAGAAAAAATTATGTGTATACAACAACACCAAAAAAAAAAACACCAAAACTAAAACATTACAAAGTATATTTATTTAGTTCTTACTATACAAGACTTTTTTTTAATAGAAAGAAAATCATTCAATTTAGCATGGTCTGGATACGGAAATGCTTTTCGACCGTCATCCAACCTTTTGATTTGTTTTTCTTTCTTTGTTTTCAATCTCTCGTTTTATGACTCTGGTTTTCTCGCCGTCACCTTTGACGGTCCAAATTATTCTGTCCATCTCGTTGTTTTTCGCTGACCATCACGGCTCTTGTTTTCCCCCTGGTTGGTGTTCCGCGAATCTCCATTCTCAGCAACTCGAGATTTTCGCCACATCTCGAAAATCTCGAGCGTGACTTGGCATATTTTCTGCCGAACCCATAGCTGCCATCTATTTCTGTTTTTTATTTATTTTTTTACGAAGTATTCGCTCCGCCGGAATCGTGACTATTTGTCTTCTCCCTGTTTCTGGTGCCTCTCTTGGTGGTTTCTCGCAGCATTTTTTTTATGAAAAAGAGAAAAAGGTTAATAACTTGACTTAACCCCGTGGCATTTGTTTTGTTTTTGTATATATTTATTTTCGATGCTGTACAGGTGAGCCCAGTGTGGCGGGAGCGTAAGGTCTTATGCGATGGATGAGGAAATTGATTAAACCAAATATATCTACCATTCGAGCTTGCTTGGTGGTCTTGTTTAAGCCATTTAGCCTACCATACCAAGCAACGCTACACTACACTCACAGTTGGAACAACGAAAATTTTTTTTTTTATATAAAAAAAAAAATTTTCGTTAAAAACGCAATTCACTTGAGTGCAAGAAGAAATTCTCATTCGTTCCTTAATAATAATAAATATTTACATATATATAATACATATAATCTCCGTTTTACCCGTTAGTTTACATATTTCTGCACTGAACTCTCAGCTATTTGGTTCATAATATTGTTTCAGATCATTCGCATGGAAACGTCCCAATCTGCGGCCATTCAGATCTGTCAATTCGTAAGTGTTAAGATCGAGTTTGTTTAAAACCTTGCACTTTTGATAAACTGAGTCGAATTTAGGATTGTAACTTTCCACTGCCTTCGATTGCTTAAAATTTTTCTTTAGTACTATGTCACCAATCTGAAATTGCAATGGTCGACTCCGCAAATTGTATCTTCTTGAGTAGTTTTCATAAGCCTTGTGCAAATTGTTTTGGACAGCTTGGTGTGTTTTTTTCATTTGTGTTGCATGTTGTTCCTGATCTTGACTCTCATTCTCCTCATACATGTCAGTTGTCCGCGCGCCAGACACTTTCATGTTACGTCCAAAATTAACGAAGTATGGAGTATATCGAGATGATTCATGCACGGCTGTTCGTAACGCACAAGCTATCTGACCGATCTTTTCATCCCATTCGCGTTGGTCTTTGCCAATGTATGCTCGTATTGAAGCGAGAATGCTTCTATTAACTCTTTCGGCCGGATTCGCTTGTGGATGATAATAAGCGTTAAGCCAATGAGATACGTCGTAGCGTTTTAAGAACTCTTTAAATTTTTTTGAAACAAATTGACTGCCATTGTCTGATATCAGCACCGATGGCACACCGAAAACCAGAAATATACTTTCTTCTAAATGGCGAATCAGCGACACAGACTCAGCTTTTCTCACCGATTTTAACAGGACAAATTTGCTAAAAACATCGATCACAACTAACAAATATTTATTTCCCATTTTTGACCTAGGATACGGTCCCATGTAGTCTATGGCTATCATTTCCCATGGACGAGTCGGAGTACGTGGTTCACCCATTGGAGCTCTTGAAATCTCACATTTCGGTTTATTAAGTTGACATTTCTCACAACTCTTTACGTATTCCCGGACGTCTACCACCATTTTCGGCCAAAAATATTTCTCTCGTATTCGTTGAAGTGTTTTAAAGTAACCAAGATGTGCAGCTAAAGGAGCATCATGGTTATCATACATGACCAGTCTTGTCTTTGATTGTGGAACATATATCTTCCATTCCCAGGTGTAAGTTCCATCACCTTGTGTAGTCTGGCAATATTTATATAGTTTACCATTTTCTACCCTAAAATCGGGGTATTTGTCAGGATGTTCTTCAACATTTTTAATGATTCTTTGATACACCTCGTCCTCCTGCGTGTCCTCGTTGGTATTAATACTTTCCACCGCTCGGGATAATGCATCTGGCACCACGTTTAGTTTGCCTTTTCGATGTTGCAACTCAAAATCATACGCCTGGAGTCGCATGGACCAGCGGGCTAACCTTGATGCAGGATCTTTCAGATTTCTTAGCCAGATCAATGAAGCACAGTCCGTGACCACTTTGAATTTAACGCCGTCTATGTAAGGCCTAAACTTTTCAATGGCCAGTACGACTGCCAAGCATTCTCGTTCTGTAGCCGGATACTTTTTTTGTGTCGATGTTAACTTCTGGCTCATGTAGGCTATCACCCTTTCACTGCCCTCAATCTCTTGAGTCATGACGGCGCCAATCCCCATATCTGACGCATCAGTCTGAATAGTGAACGTCTTTGTAAAATCGGGGTTCACTAAAATTGGGGCTGACACGAGCAATGTTTTCAATTTGGTAAAAGCACTCTGAGCATCTGTAGTCCATTGAAACTTCGTCCCTTTATTTTTCTTCAAAAGGCTGGTGATGGGAGCCGTCACCGATGAGAAATCCGGGATAAAGCGTCTATACCAGCCAGCTAATCCAATTAGCCTCCGAACGTCTTTTATTGTTTTGGGTGTTGCGAAGTTTAGCACACCGGTTATCTTTTCGGGGTCGATCCTCAAACCGTCTTCATCAAGAATATACCCCAGATATTTAATCTCCTTTTGACAAAACCGTGACTTTTCTACACTAATTGTCAAATTGGCTTTTCGTAAACGTTTGGATACCTCTCTCAATAGTTGCATGTGCTCTTGGAAGGTTTGTGACATTACAATTATATCATCCAGATACACAAACACTTTGGGCTCCAGATCCACTCCCAAAACCTTATCCATTAAACGACAAAGTGTTTGGCTGGCATTGCACAGTCCAAACGGCATTCGCTTGTATTGAAACAGTCCTCTACCCGGTACAATAAATGCCGTTTTTGATCGACTAGCTTCGTTTAACTTGATTTGCCAGAATGCATCACTGAGGTCTAAGCTCGACAAATATTTAGTGCCAGACAGCTGCCCTAGTATTCTGTTAATGTATGGCAATGGGTAGGTATCTTTAATTGTCACTTCGTTCAGCTTGCGTGCGTCTAGGCAAAACCTTATCTTTCCCGAAGGTTTCCTCACACATACCACAGGATGTGCCCATTCGGCTGGACCAGCCGGTTCTACCACTCCCAAGCGTAGCATGCGATCCAATTCCAAATTCAGCTCTCTTTGGATGTATGGAGATATAATTCTGGCTCGTACCTTAACCGGACATGCATTGCCTGTGTCGATATTGTGTTCGATCAATGATGTACATCCTAGCTTATCAGACTGAGTGATCAGAAATGTATTCAATACCATTTGCAACTGTAGTTTTTGGTCATCATCCATCTCATGCTGAATCATATTTTCCGGGTTTTTTTCGATTTCGAAGCAATCCACACTCATACCATCGTCTGTTCTGTCGATACTGGGTCGTATACCAAAAGCGGTCCAAAAGTCGATGCCACATATTAAGTCTCTTGTAATCGATGGAACAACCAGTGATTTGATTACTCTGCATTTCTTGTCAACTACGAACGGAACATCAACATCGTACAACACCGAGTGAGCAGTTCCATCGGCCGTCTTAATTCGGGATTTCGTTGGAATCAACGACAGACCTAAAGTTTTCAATTTTTCACATATGTCGGATCCGCCAAGAATCGTACAACTTGCTCCTGAGTCTAACAACCCAATCACTCCATAGCCTAACACTTCGACTTCTACGTGTGGCCGATTATCTCCCTCCACATTGATTACGCATTCTAACATCTGAGAGCCATCATCCGAATCTATCTGTTCCGGACGCTTGTCTTCTCCTATTAACTCACGATTTGGTCTCACATTTTTCGTGGCTGCATTCTGAGTTTTGAATCTCTGTTCGATTGGTGGGTCATACATTTCTTGATCCACTTTAATAATTTTAAAATGAACCTCTCCGCTTGGTTCTCTAGTATTTAATGTATTGTTGAGTTGTCGTCCCTTACATTCCTGCAAGAAACTCTCATCAGTTTGTGTTACGGTGTCTTTAAGCTTCGGGATCTCTCCTCCAAACTGCGAACAAGCTCGATCCCTCAACTGCTCGCTTCTTCGTTTCCCTTATTGTGATCTGGTTTTGTCGCTGTGACTGTTGAGAAAGTAAACAATTTACCTCCCGAATGGTTTTTCTGACATTTATCCGCAGTCACCCCCTCCATTCCGCAGCACCAACAATAAATTCTATCTCGCGGTTTTGTGCAATCAAAATGTCGATGTCCCATGGTTTTGCAGTTCCAGCACACAACTGTGTTGTCCTCTCGTCTTGAGAAACCTCGTTGCCTGTCTGGTCTGAATCGTGGAGCTCCTTTTGTATATTTAAAATTCTGAAATTCGGCTACTTCATCTTCGATTTCATTGCACCTTGGTGATGGTCTTCTTGTCTGCTCTATTCTATTTCTCGTTTGTATTGCTTGTGGTTTCTCCATACTCTGTTTGTTTCCCATTCTTCTGGCTTCATCGATGTTTCTACACAGGTCCTCTAATTGTGCAACCGTTTGAATGTTTGCGACAGCGAGCTGCATTCTATATTGTGGAACCATGTTGCGTTGTAATATATAAACTTTGTATGGTTCCTCCACTGGTGGGTATATCTTTGAGAACAGTTTGCTCATATTTAGGAGATAGTCCGCTATATTTTCATCCGGTCGTTGGTATCGATCCAGTATTTCTTCCCTCACAATAAAATCGTAATTGCGAGATTGAAACCTCTGTTTGAGGCCAGCTACCAACTCATTCCAATCTCCAAAGTTAGCTGATTTGACCTCGTACCATTCCAAAGCAATATCTTCCAATAGTTTGAAGAATCCTTGATAAACCTCACTCATCGTTATCCCCTCTGCTCGAGCATACATCTCGATTTTTCCTAAGAAATCTCCCAGACTAGGACTATTATCGCCTTTGAACCGTATTGGCCACTTTTCTAATGCCACTCGTCGTTTTTGAACGTAATACGGTTGATTTGGGCCATAATCTTTGTTGACACTTTCTGCTGGTCTCCATCCATTGGCAGCGCTCGATGGTCGAAAATTTTACCTCAACCTCATCAATTCTGGATCTGTATATGATGAATCGTTAGAGTGGCTTGGCTTCTGTAGCGATGATGCTACTGCTTGTTTTCCCTTAATATTTGATCCTGGCCTGTCCTTATTCAAAGGCAAACCAGCATTTACCGAAGCAATAGATTTCCGACCTCTACCTCTACCAGCTACCAAACCTACAATGGTTTCATTTGCTGCTCCTTGCGGTGAAATAACACTATTCGAAGAAGCTGCCTCCTCCATGGAATTTCGAACGGTTCTTCGAATACTCTTTACCATTCCATACAGGATGGCATCTTTTTCGTCATCATCTCCCATGCAACGATAAGCTCGATCCTGATAATGTCTGATTCTCCCTTTTATTTTAAGTTCCATTTGATCATCGAGTTTCAACATTGCTGACTTAAGCTCTTTCTGTAATTCTGTCAAAGCTTCCATTGACTTACTAAAATCATTATCATTGTCGATGTACCTCATGGGTGCCTCCTTCTCCAACTTGATCAACTTGGATAATTCAAGCACTTTCTGCCTACGAGTGCCACTTGGTAAAGCTTGACGTATGTCCAATTCATAGTCCAACTCTTCTTCAGTTAGAGCATCCAGCGATATGGGGAAATCCAGCAATTCCATCGTTCTTGTGTTTTGTTTCAACGCCTATATTGACTCAATTGACCAATCGTGTTGTTCAATGTTGTATTCTTATTCACAACTTATTAACCCGAGGTAAATTATTATTTTTTTTTTCGGACAAAATAATTTAAATTAAATAAATTAGGAAAATAAATAATAAATTAAATAAATAAATTAGAACAAAAAATATAAATTGAATAAATAAAAATAAATAAATCAATTAGACCCCAAAATAAATTAAATCAATAAATAAATAAATATATTAAATCTCATAAATAAATAAATTATTAAATTAAATAAACCCAAATACCCCAAACTTAAATAAATTTTAGATTAAGAAATAAATTGAATCGATGATTCAACAACTAATCACGCCACAAAAAATTAAATCTAAAACGATTAAGTGATTGGTATTATTCACACGTACTACCAATCATAAACCCGAGCGAGAACAAAACCATAAATAACAGAAAACTAATAAATATTATAGAATGACGTTACTTACTAAATCGACCAGACCAGGAAACAGTAACCACTTATACACAATGACCTTAAACAATTCCGATCAGCTCTTGCTAACTGTCGTTCACACCACGCTTTACTCGCGTGCCAACAAACGGGGTTGGCTAAACCGTTATGTTGCCGAAACAACCACGTTTCAAATTGAATCACGTGTTCTTTTTTTTTTAATTTTTCACCAAGAAACCTTTGAAAATTTCCTCCAATCCCAAAATGAACTTCTTAATTTATTATTTTTCACCGTACTAAACGAAAATCAGGCCCCACGTTGGGCGCCAAATTGTAACGTGCTGTACCGCGTTGGTTGTGGTTTGGGTAGACAATAAAAAAAAACGGAAGTTGGGCGCCAGTCTACCAGCACGTATGTCCGGCTTTGCTCTTGTATATATGAGCGAGTGGACTCGGGCGGGGTATCCAAAAATACCACTATAAAAACCACCAAGCAACTCGAATAATATCAGGTGCGGATCAGAACAATAAATTGGGATCGGGAGTGAAAATATGGATGGGAAAGCTAATTGAAGGAAGACTCACCTGTATTGCAGGGCCGCGTGTGCTTCTCGGCTGAAACTTTGGCTCGATCACTCCAGCACCACATCCACCATCACTGTCTGCTGTTTCGTTTTATTGGGTCTTTCATGTACTGTCCCCAATAAATAATTTATGTAGTTCATAAATGTTTTTATTATTTTTTTTTTTGTTTATTGGGGCAATTAACACACTCAACACAAAATTCACTATTCACAGTCTTCTTTTTCCTTTTTTTTTTTTCACCACCGCACTTTTCAGTCTTAGACTTTTAACACCAATGACAAAAAGAACGCAACGAAAGAAAAAATTATGTGTATACAACAACACCAAAAAAAAAACACCAAAACTAAAACATTACAAAGTATATTTATTTAGTTCTTACTATACAAGACTTTTTTTTAATAGAAAGAAAATCATTCAATTTAGCATGGTCTGGATACGGAAATGCTTTTCGACCGTCATCCAACCTTTTGATTTGTTTTTCTTTCTTTGTTTTCAATCTCTCGTTTTATGACTCTGGTTTTCTCGCCGTCACCTTTGACGGTCCAAATTATTCTGTCCATCTCGTTGTTTTTCGCTGACCATCACGGCTCTTGTTTTCCCCCTGGTTGGTGTTCCGCGAATCTCCATTCTCAGCAACTCGAGATTTTCGCCACATCTCGAAAATCTCGAGCGTGACTTGGCATATTTTCTGCCGAACCCATAGCTGCCATCTATTTCTGTTTTTTATTTATTTTTTTACGAAGTATTCGCTCCGCCGGAATCGTGACTATTTGTCTTCTCCCTGTTTCTGGTGCCTCTCTTGGTGGTTTCTCGCAGCATTTTTTTTATGAAAAAGAGAAAAAGGTTAATAACTTGACTTAACCCCGCGGCATTTGTTTTGTTTTTGTATATATTTATTTTCGATGCTGTACAGGTGAGCCCAGTGTGGCGGGAGCGTAAGGTCTTATGCGATGGATGAGGGAATTGATTAAACCAAATATATCTACCATTCGAGCTTGCTTGGTGGTCTTGTTTAAGCAATTTAGCCTACCATACCAAGCAACGCTACAAGTGTACGGGTTTTTTTGTTTGGACGAATTTAAAGTGTGTGACCAGCATTTCGTGTAAAATTAGCTACTTAATCATATATTAGTTATTGTATGATAAAAGCTTGTAGCCCGAATGTTTATAAAAGTCGAAGTTTCTGTGTTGATATGGAAACGTGGTATAATACTGTGTTGATTGTACAATAGTAAGGAAGTTGCAATGAACGGTATAATTCTGTCTAATTAAACATCTTAAAACTATATAAATGCAGACATTGTGAAAGTGCGACATTATAGTGAATAACCCGATTAATACTGTGCTCTGTACTACTTATAAGTTAGTTGGTTGTGAAAACTTAACTCGAGGTAAAAGTACATTGTGCATATCGTTTGATTTGGCGTTGATATTACATCGGTTGAGCTGGTAACGGATCAGTGAACGTTTGCGGATCGACACGTGCTGTTGCGGTTGGAGTTAGATCAATATTATTGGCGGCTTTATTTGCGGGTGCCTTTTGGTGTGAAGCGCGGTCGAGCAGAACCACGTTATTTGGAGGCGATCACGTTTTTTTTGGTGAACCAGGTGGTTCGAAGTACCGGTTGGAGCTTATCACGTGATTTGGGTCGGCGTGTTCAAACGGAATTTCAAGGACGGATACCATTCATTATCAATGTGCTCATATTGTTGAAGTTATCCAGAATGGTTTTGTATTTTATTCTTATTTTTATATAATTAATTTTCTTTATTTCTTATTATTAATTCTTAATGATCTTTCAAATTGTCTTTTTATGATTTATAATCATTATTTCTTTTCCTTATTTTTTGAATAATTAGTTGATTAATATTATTTTTTTTATTTCTTGAAGCTAAATTTTTAGATTGCAGTATCAAGGTCGTTGGAAGCGCTTTATTCGTACTTGCGTACTTAAAGGTAACGATCTATATTTTTTTTTATTTTTGTTGTATGAATGGGTACCTCTATATTGCACACCCATATTAACTAATATTAATGAACTAATATTAATTGTTTTCTTATTATTGCTTGTAAAATTGAATTCATTTGCTTAATCATTTTTTTTTTTCGAACAATTTGAATAAATATTTTATATTTAATGTATTTTTGCTAAGAAATAATATTCTTTTAATTACGATGATTTTCTAAGAGAGTACAAACCATATGGAGTGTAGTGAGTTCAGGTGAGTATGATATGAGTGAGCATTATTTTCTATTCTTTGTTTGATTTTTTTTTCTGTATGCCATAACAGTGATTCTACGAATGCCAGGTACAACCCCACGACAAACTTAACCTCGACGTCTGAGCTAGCGGCTTGAGGAAATGGCGTACTCTGGTATCACTGCATCCCTAAAATTATTTTTCAATTAATTTTTTTTGTTAACGTTAGCCAAATATTGGTTAGCGTTACATTATAAGCGAGGCACTGAGGACAACACCTTCAAGTGCCTTAGAGGTCTTGTTTCACCTTCTCCTCGTAGACATTTATGGTAAGCAGATGGCGGCGACTACGGCCACTTGACTATCAGCCATATTTCAGTGGAAATGCCTGCACAACAGGGCATTCAACGATAGTCAGATCGCTGAGGAAAGAACTGGCGAATCTAGACTCTAGATGTTACACCGGCTCTGTGCTTCGAGAAAAAGTTCAGAACTACCTATCCCTCAAGGGAATCTTGGGCGAGCGGGTTGGCAGATGAAACGGAAGCATTGCAGTTCTTAACGGATGGCTCCAAGCTACACGGTAAAGCTGGAGTCTTCTGTGATAAATTAGAGGTAGGTATAGCAGTTCGCCTTCCTGATCTGGGTCTCTGGCCACTCAGACATCATGGAAAACTGCAGGGCGGACGAACTAACGAGGCACGGTAAAACTCTCCAACTGCTACCGGAAAGGGCTAGGTTGGGGAGACCCATTAACGCACCCAATACTGTGCATAAAAAAGAGGCGGAAGCCTCAGCGAACTATAAGTGGACGAACACCCTCTCATGTAGAGTTGCAAGACAAGTCTGGCTAAAGCTGAACTTGAAACGCTCAAAGGCACTTATCTCCCTGCGAAGACGTGAACTTAAAACGATCGTGGGGATACTCACAGGACACTGCCTTCTTGGAGAAAATGCGAGGAGGCTGGGTCTGGAAGTAAATGACTTTCGCAGAAGCTGTAGGGACGAGGAGGAGGAAGAGACGGTATTCCACCTCCTATTGTTTTGTGTTTTATTTAATTTTAAAAAATATCAATGTGATTATTTATGATATCTGTGCTAAATATTTTAATTTTATATTTGTGGATATTGGAGCGCATATAAATTTATTATAATTTATCATAACTGGTTATTAATGATAAAATAATGTTAAAATAAATTTTAATTATTTTATTTTGAATATATTTGTTATTTAAATATTCTAAAATTATTTTTTTTATATATGTTGTTCTTCCCTACACGTACCGACACAAAATGTTTGACATTAAATTTGAAAAAATTTTATTTTCGCCTAAGAAAAAAATTTAACCAATGAAATTGCTTAAAAAATATTTTGGACGGAAGGAAGGAACGCAAGCATGAAGTCGACTTAAGAGTTTTCCTCAATTAAATTGATAGAGGAGAATGATCAAAATACATCAATCTATAAAGCAAAACATTACTTGTTACAACTACAACGAACTATATAGCGAGAAGCTAAAGCAACAAAACCAATTAACATTGGAATCTTTCTTAAAGAAATAACTCGTTACAAGTAATTACAAATTACTTCAAAAATTATAAACTGGTTATATTTCAATTATTTATTAGTTTGACAATTAATTTGATATATATAAACTGCTTACGCTTTATTTGCAATCATCGTTATTTCAAATTTTTGAATGACGAAAAATTGTCGTGAAACTATATGTGGAATATTTTATAGAACGTGATTATTGTTACATCAAACGACGAGTGTCATATCAACCTATTAACGGAATACCAAAAGGTGATTATTACATAAAATGACAAGTGACACGACAAAGAGGATAGAAGTGTCACTTTACATCATTTCCCTCTATAAGATAATGCCTTTTAATACATCTTAATTAACGATGAAAATATTGCGATACGAGGAATTCTAATTTGATGAGTGTTTGAGATTTATGGTACATATACGAATATTATCAGATCCATTCAAGATGGTTCTGGCATATTACATTTAAATTCCACAAAAAAGTTTTTAATATAAAAACATCATCCAAAAATTTAAAGTTTTAGGGCAAAATAAATTAAAATTTCAAAATTGTTTTCCTTAAATTAATTTTAATTAAATCAATAAACTTTCTTTAATAAAAAGCACACAAAAAAATTTCTTTTATTATTAACAGTTTTTTTTTTGTTGCTTTATTGTGTTTAGACAATAAGTAAAAGTACGAGTAAAAATAGGAGGAAAATAATTTAAAATTTTATTTGCAATAAGAAAATATAAATTTTCAATAGACTTTCGAGCTTTTTTTTTTGTTCTGTACTGTACGAAAAGTTTGCATGTTTTCTTGTAAATAAAATACAATGAGTATATAGAAAAAATATTTGGAAAGTGAGTGAAAATTTTTTCGTATTTTGTCTTTCAAAAACATAATTCTGTTGTCTTGTCGTAATAAAACAATAGCTATGTTGGATGCTGCATGATAATATGGTATACAAGAAAAATTGTATATCGTCTTCGTAGATATATGACTAACAACTATACAACAGACAAGAAAACTTGTACTTTTATTATGCTTTTGTTGGTTTAACTATTACATATGGATATATATTCGTACAGAATACTTGTCATTTATTTTGTTATTTTCCCTAATACCAAAAAATTAGAAAATATTTTATAAATAAGTAAAAGTTTGGTTTTCTGGTAAATTGGAATCGATAAAATTGATGATTTGAATAGAATGGTTAACCATGTTCTCAATATTTGTTTCTTGTGTTTGCTCTATGTATACAAACATGGGAATCAACAAATAACTGAACATAATTTAGAAAATTGTTTTGTAAAGTGTCATATTCAGAACAATAATATGTTGGTTAGTTAAAAATAGTTTGGGAGGCAATACGCAAAAACTTTTAATTATGGTTATACAAAGAGCTTGCGTCAATATTATGTGCCAACATGATATAATTCCGAAAAAGATTAAAAGATGGCACTAGTAGTAGTTGTACGAAATGTTAACATTTTAACTGCAGTTGTTTATATTCAACGAATTTTTAACGAAACCAACATTTTAAATCTAAAACCAAAAAATTTATTTCACAATCGAAATTGGTAATTTTTGAAGTGAGTTGGCTTATATTTATAAATTATAATAAATAAATAAAACAAAATTAGTTTTATTTTAAATTATGTCATTTCATTAAAAAATTACTTCGCGTGCTATCTATTGTTCTCGTTAAAACGTATTAGTACGCCATCTAGAAATCTTCTCCGAAACTTATATTTAACGAAATAATGCTGTCGTAGGCATTTACTATGAAAATTGACACGGTTTTCCTTATAGTATTATAAGTTATTTGGTTTAGTTAATAACAAAGATGTTTTATATATAGATAGTTTTATATATAGTGTAAATTAAATCGTGTAATAAACACTGTGTTAACATACCAAAACAGTTGAACAGGTTAACATTTGATCTACTACATTTTGAACTATTACATTACACTAATTTGAACTATTAAATTACACTAATTTAATCCTTCCATTTACCATAAAAAACGAGTTTTTACTTTGTAAAACATATCTGTTAGTAATCCAATAAATGTTTTTGAAAGCAGTATTTTGAAGTCCGATATACTAGTTTGAGTCTTAAAGACAGTGAGAGATATTATGGACACTGAAACAACATTTTAAAATTATCAAATGACCATGAACTTCGGGTATTAAATAGAGTGCTCGTATTTGTTGCAGTTAATGGTGGTCGCAACTTTTTCTACGATTCTCGGCCAATCAATATCAAAAAGTAGTGGTATCTGCTGGCCGTTGCAATCGTCTGATTTGTCCTTTCCTGTTTCTTACATGCAACCTCGATGATAAAGGAAGAATTATAAAATGAAATTGATAAAATTACATCAGATGTCAGCGAATATGTGATGAAAATAAGGGATATTTTCATCACATATTCGCTGACATCTGATGTAATTTTATCAATTTCATTGAGACCCTTAATATCCCTAAGAGACGAAAAGGACATATAATGTTAACGATTACATAATCAATCAATAAATTATAAAATTGAGGTTGATTTAAATTTTATTTAAAAACAACGACCTGAAACATAAAATGCTGTGATTATTCTCGATCCAACGGCTTCTCTAATAATTGGGAGAGCATCGTTAGACCCATGTTTTTCGATGACTTTAAATTTCGAAAGTTGTATCTAGCATGTTTTAGTGTAGATATTCAGTCGAGCTCCATTTGGAATGAGTGACCTAAAAATTCTGCAGTGGCATTGATTGTTTTCCCGATCTGGTAAGTAATTTTTGGTTCGACGCGTTTATTCAATAATTATGTATTCTTTATCAATTAAGGGGTGAGACTGAGTGCAGCTAGTATTTTTAGTTCAAATTTTTTGCGACATCTTCATTTAGAACATGAGTAGTGTCGAATTAAACTATTTGTCACTTCATAGATTCTACGTTATACATGTTCAGTAGCAAATGTGGGGTTATTTAATGTTTTTTTTAATATTTCATCAGGTATACAGAGGTGCTCTAGTCCTTGTTTGGTTTTTTAGAGCTTTAATAGCTGCGTCGAGTACTCATGTATAAGGAAAAATACCGTAGCAGTTCTGACGTGCAAATAATGATTAGGATCTCCTTACAGTGCCAGACTAGAGTCAAGCTTAACAGGGTCTTCTTTCACGAAAACTGGCCCATCTACAGAGTTCATTCTACTATCCTCGTTCCGAATGGCTTGGGAACGAGGCTCAAACAATTTCATCTTTCATGGTTTAACTCGGTTTATTAGCTCTTTATACATAGATTTCTTCAGAACGAGCTTGTAGCCAAGACTTCATTGGTTCGTCTCGATTTTATACTATGATTGAGCCTTGTTGCTATTTATATGCCGTGTTCTAGCTCCTTGTCACTGTCATCCAATACTGGATTTTTACCGTGCGTTGGCGAGCAGTATACGTGATTGTACCCGTGCTTTGTCGACGTTTTGGGCGTTTTATGCTTTGTCAATTAAGTTCAAAATGTGTTCCAATTCTTACACTCCCGCTCCGACCGTTAATTATGTTCTCTTGTATTTTGGTTGTGGTTAAAGGAATTGCGTTTGCGGAGTGATCTTCGTTCATTCTCTCCAGACTCTAGTTAAGCAGTTACTGTGTTCTATCTAGAATCTGAACGAACATCTAAGAACATCAAGAATAGCGTTCAAAAGTTCTATATCATAGAAATATCGGGACATACCGTACTCCATCTCACTTGATAATCTAGAAGAAAATTTTACTATTTGCCTTGATCATTATTAAAATAGATCTGAAGTTACAAAACACAACTTACTGGTAAATCATTACAGGGTATAATTAATTTCTAACTCGTATTGGTTTCAGTTTATCTTTGAATTTTTTTCGAAGTTGCATTTAGTTATTTTTAATTTTATCATCTCGAAATTATACCTTGTGAACACATTAATAATACTTTTTTATACAAAAACTGACGGAGGTTCAGGTAGTAATTTTCTTAAGTTTTACATTGGACTGCTGTAAAATATACTGTATAGTATGAGATGATGCAGCTTGTTATATGGTATATGTACACGGATACTCTGATCTTGACTTTATAATAATATAAATTATTCCATATAGAGTGATCTCTCCCACAATGAAACTTCAATTTTGTGTTAGGCGTATAAATGTATGTGTATCGGATCCCAGATGGTTCATTTTTGGGATGTAATAAGCTTTTTCTATTACCATCAGTAATAGGTGAAATCTTACTCATAACTCAATTAAAAATAGCCACCTGATTCTCGTTAGCTTCAAACGGGAAAATTGTAGCTAAAAATTGATTGATTTATTAATTGATAGGACTGTAGAGCACTAATGGGCGTATAAAGAGTCCCGGATAACGGCGGGCCTATTCCAATAATCGACCAACATATTTTGAAAGTTGGCAGAACTTTTCACAATCTTACAACTTAAAGCTATCAATGTCCAGTTAAAACAACAAAATGTAGAGAATGGAGAAGCCACATGGGCGTAGCTAATCTGTAATTCTAATAATTGATGATAATTGCTTCACTGTAGTATTAAGTCAAATCTCTCCATATATGGTAAAATTAACCCCAACGACCATACCTTTAATATTGTACTATTATGATAAAGAATATATTTTAACAAACTGATAATGTATTTTATTTCTTTTCTCACGTTTAGATGTTAGGAAATTATCCATTGGCCGTGTAGAGGTTTTTTCTATATTAAGGAAAAACTTTCTAATGAACGACAGTCGTCATTAAAACTACTTTGTAAATTTATAATCAATGTAGGAACCGTTTTCAGGAATCGAACCAAATAAAATGTAATCACTTAACATCAATCAGTATTAAACTTGCCATCAACAGTGACATTTTAATAAACTTTTCCATTTGTAGCTATTGGGCAATAGCTAAGTTTAGTTCAGAAAATCTTTTATAAATAGGCAGAGTCCATTTCAATTTAATCAATCAAATTAAATTCTTTATCGAATTCTATTTTATCATCCATCTAAAAAAAAAACTAATAATATCCCATCGAGATCCCGAAAATGTATATTTATATCCGATTTCTATCGATTCATCAAAACACAAACGTATATATGTGGTTTACACTCGTATATACGCACAAATCTACAAAAAAATGAATAAAATAATACTTGATAAATAAATAAATAAATGAAATGATAAAACAAAAGATTTTATCCTCTGAGATAAATCACTTAATGTCAGAATCAATGTCTTATTTGATTAAGTACTTGACCACTTCAAATCAATTTTCGATTGCTCATCAATTTTATAAAATAATACTGAAAAATCATTTCTTGGTGGTTTTAATTGAATTTTATTGATGTTTGTCCAATTAAGCTCCTCACTATTTGAAGTTTTATTTGAATCAATAACTTTAAACTACGTTATGCTAATTTAACATTTATTCAAATACCAATCAATTATATTTATTGTTTTAGTCTAGATCCATTCAATGTACTCAAATTAAAGGCAAGGTGTATAAAATATCATATCAGTGATGAAACAGTACAATCCTTTTGCTTTGGAAGGTCTAAGGTTGAAACATATTCCTAACAATGTCAACTTTATTAATGAAACGTAAGCAAGCTCAAATATCTCTCCGAAAGACTTTATAGGATGACTGTCATATACGAATAAGTATTAACCTTTCTTCTCAAAACATTTAAGTTTATGTAACAAAATGCAAGACCTCTTGATCGTGTGTAGCAGCCAGAGTATACAAACTATAAGGTCAAGTTTGTGGATACTGCCTTTGATATTATGGTAGTCAGATTGAGATGTCACGGATAAATCTTCTTCATAGCATTTCTCATCATTGAATGTGAAGGAGCGCAAAGCTTTTGCTAAGAAAGTGATACTTATTAGTACTTTTTGTGAACAATGCAAACCAACTATTATGCAAAGTTTAATAAGGCACAAAAGAATTGTACTCTGCAAAAACGTTAGTGGTAATTTATATAGCTTGCAATATAAGCTTTATACCTTACCTCTACCGTTAAGGTATGGACAGGGACCGATGTACTAACTAGTAATAAAATACTAATATGTAATTTTAAATAAGATCATGAATTCACAGTACAATGATTTTAAACGAAGCTGTGTGAAAATAGAAGTGGAACGCCTTCTCATTAATATTACGTATTAAGATCATGTATGGTTAGAAAAAATTAACTACTATAATCCTACAGGACTCGCCCTGTCCTCTGATTCTTTAGCCTAATCCATTGAAATTCAATACATTGGATGGGTAGCCTTGCTCACCTAGGCAATATGTCCTATAGCAATTTTTCTTAATATACTTTTCACAAATAGCATCATCTCGGAAACTTGCTGGTATCTAATCATTTACTTGTTTGTCGTTGGCTTTTGAATCACGACTGTATGGCCCCAATTTAACGCGTCGATTTTTACCGCCATATAGTTTGATCGTGTAATTCGCAGTTTCGTCAGTAGTTTGTCTTCCATTCTAGTTCCGGCAACTGATGATGAAGTTGCTTCCGCTGTCGCTTTAACCTTTTGAATTTCGTTTGAATCCGATGCCCCTGTTTTGAATTCATGTTGACCTGCGTCAACATTATCTTCCACCATAGCTGTACGGAGTCTCAACCACTGCAACTCGTTTCTGTTTCCCGTTGTTGATAAATAACGCTGGCCGAACTCCTTCTTCAAGTCTGCCAATTTTAAGTTCAATAATTTCATTTTTCGATATTTACAATCCCACCGCTGTCAACAATTGTTACGATTTAGCCTGGATTGTGAATATTAAACTTGCAAACTTTTAATTTTACAACAAATTTATTCAGCAATAAATTTTACAATTATTTCACAAATAATTATTATTACACTTATTTTCCACAGTAAATATCATTACAATTATTTTAAAACTTAACTTTCACTTTTTATCACTTCCCGATATTAACAACACTTTATAATTCCAAATTGAACTGATTCGTAAATTGTAACTCATATGTCTACACCTATTTATACAACGTAAATCCTTGTGGAACATTCCATAACCATTCGCATTTCTACACTTCGCGAATATTCTTTTCGTCGTATTTTGTTCGCTCCGCCTAATTCATTATTTATTTTTATTTTGTTTGTATGTTCGTAAACATTTGGTCACAGGGTAACCCGAAACTACTGCTATAATTGTTGACTCTTTTTAATTATCACATGATATCTGTGATTCGTCACAATATATAAACAACAGAAAAATTAGTCGGGCCCCCGCAAATTCCGATCTGCATTAACAAACGTGTTAACGGTTGGCAATCTGTGATGAGGGTATCGATCCATTTTTCATCCTGTTGAAATTCGAGAACCCTCAAATTCCAATTGCCGTTGCTCACCCGGCGTCTACACTATACAAATCCACTGATATTTGCTATCATGATATCAAATTTATCATTGTATGTGTGAGAATGTTATACCAATTTTGACACTTTCAGCAAACTATTAGGAGGCTATTTCACGAAAAATTATTATGAAATAATAACGAAATGTCAAGTTTTGAGGTTGAATTTCCTCATTATAAATATAAATCCCGTGTTGGAAATTTCACCAGTGTTGGAATTTTCAATACTAAATTATTTCAGTGTAATATTAGATATAATTTATCATATAAAGGTAGTTCTATAGACGCATACTGTGAGAATACTAGTCCATATCAGTATAGTATTCATTTTCGTTTGTACGGTGGTTCACACAGTCATTTGCGGAAGTGAAATATTTCCCAAACAAAAAATGAACTTGTGTGAGTTAATATAAAATTGCGCTCATTTAAGCAAAGTATTGTACCATAAATGTTACATGAAAACTCGTAAAATATCAAATACTAAAACAATCTAAAAATATCAATCACCAATTAAAAAAATTATAAAATAATGAGTATAAAGTTTATGAACTTTGCAAAACAATTGCCAAATGTCAAATCCCAGGGGTCGAGAATACGGAAAATTGACGTCACAACTGCGGTATTTTGAACCAAATTACAATGAACAAATCTGTTCAACCAAAATTAAAGTTATTACTAGTTGAATATAAATCTATTAGAGATACATGTGTTAAAAGTATGTTTTACAGTTCCAATATAAGAAAACAGACACAAACACACATTAGTACAATTTCATTAATAACTCAAGTTGCATTTATAAATTTATATTCGATTGAAGATTTGAACTTGAAGGTGCGTTCATTCGCCTTGATATTAATGAATTTCAACTCATCATTTTCAATCAAATAAAATTTGAAATTTTTAGTTCAAAAATATTCCTTATAGTGGGAATTTTTATTTTTTATATTATAAATATATTTTGGCAATCAAGTTGCCATCTTCAGTATTTATCATGATAAATGAGTTCATGATAAATACTGAAGATGGCAACTTGATTGCCGAAATATATTTATAATATAAAAAATAAAAATTCCACTATAAGGAATATTTTTGAACTAAAAATATCAGATTTTTATTTGATTGAATTTAAAGGTAGAAAAGTCACACATAAGAGAAATTCTTAATATGAATTTCAACAATTCATCATTTTCATACGGAAGTGAGCATAATTGATGGACTGCTCGCTTTATTGTACATGATGCGGTATAAAATGTGACGACTCTTACCAGTTGATTTGGACCTAGGTTTGATCTATTTAACCGAATATCCATTTCATTGGATGCATACTGTCGTCCTTGATGATAGTTTTAAAGTTTGTTTCTAGCGTTTTTAAAGTACAGCAAGATATTACATGTGTCATGTCAAAAACACTAACTTAGTTGTTGAGTGTATTGCCACTAGGTTTCAATACTGGGATTTTGTCATTCTTGAAGTTTTACTCAGCTATTGCATTGAGGGGATTTGGCAAGGTTTGTGCAAAAGGCGCCCTGCAATACCTTTATGTTAAATAGATTATCTATTTCTTGAAGTTTGTCTCTCGCTTCAACAAAATTCGTCGCGTTATCGGAGAATATATTACTGGAAAGACCGCGGGTAGAAACAGATAGTTTCAATGCTGCAATAAATGCGGCAGTAGTGAGTTCAGTAACCTATTCGATGTGAACTGCCTTTACTGCAAAATAAATAAATACCGCGAAATATGATTTTGTTTGTGGTTGCCACGTCTTGGTGCATTTTATAGTGTGTACTTAATGTTTTGCAAAAATCAACACCAACATTTGAAAATGATGAGGCACATTGTACACGAGTTTCGGGTAGACTACCCATAAATCGTGTCATGTTAATTTGACGTATTACAAAACACCAGTAGCATAAATTACATATCTTTCGTGTAAAGAATGGTTAAGAAAGAAGTAAAGTATGGTTCTTTTAAAGGAAAATTGAATGTTTAACTCTAAATGGAAGTTGTGAACCTTGGAGTCGACCACCAACGCGAATAACATTTGTTTCATCAATGAAAGCTCTTACAATATGCAATTAAACGCGTTTTGATGTTCATCTGGTGTTAACGGGCCGAATTGTCTCGAGTACTTCACATAAACCACAAAGCCGACAGTTTTGACAGAATCGATATATATCAATAATAAAGCAGCATCCATTTTTAATGACTTCCTTTTTGTAATTTTGTGTCTTCTTTATTTGGGTTCCTTTCCAAAACTAATAACGAACATAAATTCGATCATGATTGAACAAATAACTATAACTTTTTTCGATATCGAGTCTCTAAATAAAGACCCTGGGACATTGTTTAGTATGAACGTGAAGGCGAACTAGATGAGTAAGAGAGAAAATATTTGAGAAGTTTGATACATTTGAGTGAAGAATTTTGTGTTAGGTTCAATTCTCAATACAGATTTTTATATGCCATTCCGAATATTGTTAATCACGGAATTTAGATTTTAATGTAGATTCGTGATGCAAAAGATTCTATCTTCTCTCAGTCATGATCTGATTTGATGTAGAGCAAAAGTTGCAGTATACTTTAGCAAGGGTTTATTGACGTCGATAGCTACGTGGCTTAGACGACTTAGTATATCGTGGTTACTGACACGGTATGAAGACATACCGCTTTTGATCGAAATGATGGAAGTAGATGTTTTAAGGATTTAAACTGTCAAAATTTTTATATGAGTGATTTATAAAAAAAAATCAAGAGCCACAATAAGAGGTCAGATAGCAACATTAATGTAAATACTAATTGCTAAGGTGAGTAGTTTTACAACTTTATAATTCAGTTGTGCTATCTTTACATATTCGGTCTGGATTAATCAGTTAAGGAGTGTTTATATATGGAATGTCTTGAACATTTTCAAGTTTTGAATTGTATCGCAATACTTAAACTGATGCTAATTACCTTTCTTCATACCAACCTTGAAAATGGTAAAGAGTTTTAATTGGAAATGTCCATCATCAATTAAAATTAAGAAGTCAAACAACAACCACCCTAATTACATTTTAATTGATTAATATTAATGAATCTAATCAAATACCATCTTGATAATTAATAATTTATTCTCTCATGTCGATTTTAGTTTTTCGATTTTTCTTCTCAATTTCCTTTTTATGTGTTAGTATTAAAGGTATTATTATTATTACATCGCTTTTGTAGAGACGAAGAGTTTCTTCTTCACAATTTTTGTTTATTTTGTTAGTATCACATTTTCATCATGATGAAGAGTCAAAATATCTTAATTACCCACTTGAAAGTGTTGAATTACTTGAATGTTGTTCTTTTCAATTTTTTTTTGTTCGCTTCATATAGAAAAATTATTTACTTTATAATCTCTCGCTTTATACTAATTATGTATAAGCAACAAAATAGCTAAATTATAAATAAATAAATTTGTTTTTAGATAAATAAATTTAGAAAAAAAAATAGAAAATTTGAACAAAAGAAACATTCAGAGAGTAACAAAATTTCTCGAGTCTTTGATGTTTTTAATGGACTATTAATAGATGTAAGTTAATTTTTTTATTATTATTATACTTGTCTTTGAAAAGTAAACTTTGTAAATTGATAAGGCTGTTTGTTTTATTGTATCGGTTAATTATGGGAAATACAATAATGCGGGATTTATTTCTAATTTTGGTACAGTATACAAAACTATTTCCTATTTTCAATTTATTGCTCTTCAATTCACGTCTTATGAATTTTAGTGGAACATTCCACAATCCAAAGTCGTTTCCGTATTTTATGGTATACACAATTTAGCTTTTGTTTTAAGCATATCTGTAATTTATGACCTGTTTTATTTATTGCCCCACTGTACTATTGTACACCTATAGATGTATGACTATACTCGTATTATAACTTTGCAGTTAACTTTAATATTCTATGAATAATTCTCTATTTGAATGCTAATGTTTTGCAATACGAATAAGAAACTGAAATACAAATTCTGTTTGTAAAATGAAAAATATAAAAGTTTGATTTTAATATTCTAATGCAGTCCTTCTTAAATAAATAATATATTATAAAACTATTTTATTTTTGTATTCCGATTAAATTAATTCTAGAACTTATGCACTAGAATGAAAAATGAGTTCGACTTTACATATTTTTTCACACCTGTATAACTAGCAAATGTTATGTATATATGCATGTGAAGTTGAACTTGCATCATTTGTTGTTTGCCCAGAACAATTATTTTTACGTTGTGATCGTAAATTCTTTTTCATATGGTAGATAAAAACATTAAAAATATTAAATGGTGAACAAAAAAGCTCATATTGATGCAAAAACAGTGTGTTCATGTGGAAATACTCTGGTAAATCAAATAGATTTCCGTTCAGTACGGCTTATATTATCATAACATACTTTGCGTTTTGTTAATCGAAGAAACTATTCATGAAATCGATTTGAATCGATATAAAATGTAAACCTGTTCCTTTTTAACATAAAAGATATTTTTAATCATAAAATATGAAAACAAAGGTCTATCGATTTGCTTTCTTTAGTTGGTTTTACAGCGTTTTTTTCCTCGAGAAGAAAATCTGTGACTGTTTTTAATATTGCTATTGTTTGTTCTAGTTGAGGATCACGTTCCATTATTTCCGAAAACACAGTCCTCAAGCTTATGGATGCCAGCAATTTGTCCTCTAATGATCATCTGTCATGAAATATTAATGGAAAAATAATTTCTTACTTTTCATTTGCAGTTTGTTACCCTGTTTTTTATTTTATTTTTTTCATATTTGGGTTAAGGTTCTATTCCATGATTAAAATTGATCATCAGTTAATATTAAACTGAGACAAAAATACATATTTAATAGTTGTGTAAACGAAATAAAAGAATTCTTTGTGAAACTTGACTGGAAAAATATTTATGTTTCTGGTAGTGTGACTGCCATAAAAAGTATCAAATCGAACACTTTCTAGTATACTGCAGTCGCACTCACAATTTTATATAAAATTTGAGCAGAACGAGAAATTATTTTCGCACACAAACAATTTTATAGTCAAGTCCCAATAAATTTGGTGTAGTGTAATATTAAAATTATATTAATTGAAATAAATCCATATATAATAGTGCTTTTCATACTTTACAGTTAAAAAATTCCAAAAAGAAGTGCGACAAGGATTTTTTTTTGGTTGTCAAAAATTTGCTACAGTTTCACTATAAATATTTAAATAAACAAAAATGTTGCTTTTGTCTCTTGGATGGAGTTTTATAATTTTTTCTCGTTTCTCCTTTTTTGACTGTCATTCAATTTTTTTCATGAAATTGAGCCTTTACTTCCACAATAACATTTATGACAGTAAAACTACTCGGTTTTTACTGATAATATTTTTTGTTGCATCTAGAATCATACAGTAAAAATGTATTTCGTCACCTGAAAATTGGTTTGGTCCAAACGCCATTTACATGATTCTCGAGAAATCGACTTTTTATGTTTGACACAAAATATGTCAAAAAGTACCCGATAGAATTTTTTTATTTTTTTTGTAAAATTTGACTGCATACGTAGAGCTTAAAATCAATTTAATAGGAAAGATATCGGCGCAAAAATTGGAATTTTCCAGAAACACAAATTTTTCAAATTGTTCCATATCCACACTTGTACACTAATTTATCCATTTTGTAGGATATGAACCAAACTGAATTTGATATGGAACAATCTAGTTTTAATAAAGTGGTTAAATTTCATTCCAAAATTTATTTAATTTTTATTTAATTTATTAATTAAATTTAATTTGTTCACAGCATTTATCTTATCATAAAATAAAAATGTTGATCACAATGTTTCTCACTATTTCAAGTTTAATAAATTAAAATATAAACATACTTCATTGTCTTGTCTCCAAAATGGTTTCTAATTTGAATAGAGCTTTAAGAGTTTGTACATCTTCCGCTGGCAGAAAAGGGAAAAGATCAGAAATATCTTTCATTTTCTCTTTGGCAATCGGGTTTGCTGGCAACGTACCAATTTCAGTACTAAAAAGTTTTTTTGGAGTGGGAATCACATTTCTAGTTCCATTTTTTGTAGTGAGCAAGTTTTGTATGCTATTTCCTGAAATGAAAGTTTGAATTTTAATGTGAAAAAAACCACTTTCCTCTTGCTCGTATAAAATAGATTTAATTTTAAAAAATGGAATTATACTAAAATCTAGCTTGCCAGCCGGCTTTGAATGTACTTTAAAGTATGTATGCGTCATTTGCATTATGAACAGTGAAACGTTTTTAAAATTCATTTTTTAAGTAGTCGAACAACACGAAGAGGACTGTATTTCTAGATTCTTCAAATATCGATTAATAGTCGAGTGTACACAATCAACTTCCTGTATTTTCGAGTGGCCTGGTTCTGAAAATGTTTGAATTATTGTCTCTAAATTTTTATTAGAGTTCAAAAATATTTTTAAGTGCTGTTGTGTTGATTTTGTTGCGATGTTGATTGCAGTACTCAGGAATCGCTCCACAGCCTAAAACGTTTAATAAACGTGAAATCAATAGTCAACTGGTTCACTTTTCTAAATAATGCACGTCTAATATCGTTATCAGACAACCCACTATATGCCTCATTTCATATGGCATAGTACGTTGTTTTTTTATTATTCAGTATTATGGCTGTACCTGTGTTTAAAAAATACTTTGATTTTTCACTTTGAAGTTGTTAAGAACAATGACGGAGAAAAAACCATATTTGCTTCTCTTTATATACTTTTGGGGTTTTACATTCTGTGAGATATGGATATGGAACAAATGTTACACAATTTTTTGATTTCCGCTTGTTCCATATCCAGTGCACATATGCTCGTGGAACAAACTAAGTTTTATAATATTTTTGAAAAATTGTTCCAGTGGGCGTTTGGCTCAAACTTATCGCAAACATTTGTTTTTCTCTAAATATTTTAGTTTTTTGTTCCATACGTCAAAAAACGGGATATGGACCAAATGATAATTATAAATTATTAAAAATGTGGATATGGAACAAACTGAGTAGCAAATATCTCAACAACGGTTACGAACTTGAAAAATCGGACTACAGATTCTGAAAGAGCGGAAAATTTGACCTTATTCTGCATTATTAGTTCAAAAAACACAAATGTGGCGTATGGACCAAACTAATAATCAGGTGACGATTTGCCTTTCACTCTAAATCGACAAACTTGGTACAAGGAATAGCACGTTTATGAATAAGTTTTGACTTCCTTCCAAGAAAGTAAAAAATATGAAGAGCCAGACAAATCAGTTCTGTCATCAGGTCCGTTCATTCTTTTAAATTGATAGATCTAATAGAATGGATCATTCAGAACTGGATTATTATTTTTTTAACGTAAGACGTCACTTTATGTTGAGGCCATATGGATACTAATATCTATGATTACAAAAAACAAACCAACTATACAATGTACACTAGGCGCAAGCAATCCTTACTCGTCCTACATTTCCTTTTACCATCCTAATTTATACCGACGCCAAACTGAAGATGTACGACTATACGCCATATTTGCAAAGATCATGTGCAAATTGCATTGATTTATGCCAGCTTATATGTAGTAAAGATAAAACTCAAAATTATCCTAGAACCCATTACCGTAGTTAGTAGGTCAATTTGGAAAATCTTGGTCATTGTTTATGTCGCAATTATGTGAAAAACCAGAGTGTTACAGACATTTTAACAATTAACTAGTTTCTATCCAGCTTCCGAATTTTTGCAGTGATGGCTTCAATATATTGAAAATCATGTTTTCACGCTCCCAAGTCTCATAAACAAGAGCCACATTAATACAGTTTTTGGCCAGATGATTCCGCAGCATATCGCACTTGGCATTTATTTTTCTAACCAATTCTCAAACATTCATTGGATCTCACCACTCGCTCTGCCATTCAGGGGTATTATTCAAAACCTCTTCAATCAGTCTCAAAATCTTCCTCCATATATTTCTGTGGTTTTGAAATATGTTTTTCTTTCGATTTTTGTTGTAATTTTAACAATAGACTTTTCCATCTAGAAGGTGAGGCACTTTTGATCGTACATATAGTGTGTTCCGTTTTGCAATTAACGGAAACGATCATATTTCATTTGCATTTCAATGGTTCGCATTTAATGTTTTCATGCCCATTTCGACTGTGGTTTGCGCATTTGGGATATACTGAGACTTTTCTACATTTTGTCTTAGTGTTTCCATATCGCTGGCAAGTGTAGTACCTAACTCGGATTAGGTATACACTATCTAGCATCTAATAGTAGGAATCCGGCTCTTATATTTACTACATTAATGCTCATATATCTGCACCGAAACTTACGAGTAACGGTAACAAAAACATCCATTTGCAGAAACCTACCCTACTAGAATTGTTCTCAGTTAGCGACTATCTCGTAGCTAAAATCTTTCTCTTCACAAACATTCATTTTTTTTATTTTATCTTTAACACAAAAGAACCAAAAAAATCGGTTACACTTCATCAGTTCAAATAAATGTAACTCATCCAACCCAACAAAACACAATCGAAAGAAGCAAACGAGAATAAAATGGAAAATGATTCAAAATAAACATTTCCATCAATTCAAATGAATTAATGAACTTTCATTTGAATTGTATACGTCGAGAATAGCATAAAGTGTATAGTACACCGAAAAAAATCTCATTCTTTGTTCCAATTTCTTCTGGAAAAGCATGAAAATGATAAATGATTTTTCCAAACATAACATGAAGTGAAAAAAAATATTGAATTAAAATAAAAGAAAAACTGGCAGGGAAATGTGTAGATGGGAAATGTAAAACTAACGTAGATAAAAAATGGAAGCTTTTTTGCTGGAATATTTTTCTCGCCGTAGTTCTTGCGACGCAATGCAGTTAAATCATTTATAAATTAAATGTGTTTTGTGTATGAGCTAGGGTGTTTCACAGCAGTGTGTGTGTGTGTGTGTATTGGAAAGCTACACAAAAAAACACAATTTGATTGAAATGACAAAAATATTTTTTTTAATTGGAGATTCTCATTATTTCGTATTGTTACCGGAATCGTAAATTTTCACAAATAAGAACAATACGGGTTTTTATTGTGTTCTGGTTTTATTCGCTCCTTAATTGGATACACGAAATTCCTCAATCAATTTCTAAAAAATATTTATTTTCCTTTGGTTCGTGTATCTTTTTGTTTTCCACGGATATGAAATATATTGAGCGAGATTTATTTTTTGTTATCGGTGTGAAACAATGAACGTGGCACGAAAATTATGAAGTCTTATTGATTATACCATTTCATGCGTAAAGGTGTTTTCGCCCCTTGATTTTTCCATTTTCTTTTGTGTGTGTATGTGGTGTATTCATGTTTAAATGAAAATCCATCAATTATATAGGATTTCAATCAGCTCGCCGTTTTTGTTTCTCGTTATACACTTATTGTCTAAACAAAATCAACCGACTAAAAGAAAACCTGTTCTGTGTTTTTGTTTCATTTTGTTGTGCGATGGTTGTGGAAAAACAAAAAAGAAAAATTTTCTCGTTTTTCTTTAGGGCTAATTTAAGTCATTTGACAATTTGTTTTCTATACAATTGGGTTTTGCCTATGAAACGGAAAATCAAAAGAATTTTTGTGTCGTGAATAGAAATGGAGATATGGATTTGATTTAAAGAGGACGGAATTTGGCAAAGCAAAAAATTATAATTAATGACATTTATTAAAGGCATGATTGGCTGCGAAACATTTTACTTTTTATTTTTTTAGTACCCACTTGAGACATTAAAACTCGTTAACGATTTTTTGCGCTCTATCACAAAAAAATTTCAACATTGTATATTTATTAGAAAAATTATTGTTAATGGTTTTGTGAAAAGTTTATTAATTATTTAGAGTCAAGCGAATTTATTTTCAATAACAATTAAATACAATTTTTATACTTGGAAATTGGGTTTCACTTAATATCTAGACATGCCAGACTAAATATCCTTAAAGAAACCCTGATTTCGATATGTCCTATCTAAATAAAACAATATTACACGAATTGTTTGTCTTAACCTATAATTATTAACATAATGTGTTCCATTGTACTAAATTGCTTTGGTATGTCAAAAGATATTTGGTTATAAAATATGGCTTGTAAACATTGGATTCTATCAAAGTGCGCATACATTTTGCATACTAGAGTAAATTAAACTAGTTCAGCAAAGATAGATGTACAGGGATATTTCTGAAATTGACTCAAAAGTTGCAGTCGAAATGCAGACAGCTGGGTTTGAAGTGTACACAGTCATCAGCATTGTCTAGGTATGAGTTCACAAACCAATAATCTTTAGTTGTCTTCAGAAGAACTGGTTCATGTCGAAAGAAACATTTGGGAGAATCAATTTTCGCCAAATTCTATGCAGTTTCGTTAGGTTCGACGACACAGTGGCCAGGTACATACATAATAATAAACTTTTTGTTGAAACCGTTGAGCTGACCACCTACAACGTGCACCACCCGTTAAAATGGTTCGTAAGGTCTCAATTGAGACGTGGTTAGGGCCGTTTACGGCCAATAAGACATTTTTATATATATGTATATATAATATATATATATATATATATATATATATATATATATATATATATATATATATATATATAAATATATATATATATATATATGTACACTCTAAAAAATTTAAGATTAGTTTTACTTCAATAATTGAATGTAACAGGTTACCTACAATTATTGTAGTAGTTTTAAACATGTTTAATATTAATTAATACTCGAGTTAAATTATAAACCACGATAGATCGATTTTCAACATAAAAAATATTAATATTAATAAATTATAAGTGAAATTTCTGGTGAATTTTAATCAATTGTTTATAATTTATATCCACTTATATTAATTTTAAGCAATTTTTGAATGCATTTTAAATTATTTGTTTAATTTGAATACATAGAAATAGGTATTTACTTAATATTGAATTAATTTTAAGTAGCAAAATGTTTAATTTTATATATATTCAATATGTGTTTAGCTTAAATTTAAACAACATATAGATTAATATTTCAGCAAGACAACTGCGCCATTAGCGTCGAACATTAATAACAAACAAGAAATTAAAATACAAATTTTGTTTATATTTATTTATATTTAATTCTAATTATATTTATTTTAAAAATTCAATTTAAGTACGCGTACAACTTATTTCAATTCAACTTAAAAATGAAATTTAATTAAGAAAATTATATAATAGTATGATAATTCAAAATTTAGTTAATGTTTGGTATTTCATCTAATTTGCGAACTAAATTACTTATTTTAGACATGTTGTATAATGACTTTTTAGGTCCACGAGGTTTTGGAGGGTAATGGTTCAAAAAATATCGGACTAAAAAATCCATTGTTTGTGATATATTTTTTGGGTATTGAATGTTGAAAATAAAATAATAGCATATAACATCTATAACTAGTCCAAACAAGGTAAAGTCATTAGTATAGTTGATTTCAGAATTTTCTATAAAAATATATCCCGCTTGAGAATCTAAAGTTGAATCTGAAAAAAAATATTTATTAGCTTAAGGTTTTAAGAATAATAAGAGTCCGCTTACCAATTATCGCAATCCACGGACCATTTGTCGGATTTGATTGCTGAATGTCAACCAATGTTGATCCCAACTATACAATTGTTTAATAAATACAAATATTTTAAAAATTTAATTTCATTCTTAAATAATAAAGCAATTGATTATTGATTTACCTGGCAATAACGAAAGAGAAAATCCGTGTCTTCTTTGAAATAAGCTGCTATAGATCGAATTATAGTAATCTCATTTACGGTTGATAAAATAGATTTAACCAATTCCATTTTAGACGTTAAGAAATGTTGTGCAATTTTGAATTTTTCGTTTTCATAAAGATTTTGTCGTAGTCTTGATTCTTTTACCCCGGTCAATTCAATGAAATGATTTCGGAGGCAAGTCGAATTGAAAATATAAGGCCAATTTTCTTTTATCATTTTTATTGACGGGTATTCTCCTGCTCCGTTAAAAAATTGCATTTGTAGAGCAAAGGTTTCGTTCATATAATTCATTACAGATTGGTGGTGTTTTTTTAAATCTTCATTTGAATGATACATGTTTTTTAAATAGTTTTGTTTTTCGAGACATGATAGACCATCATTTGCCACAACAATAGCCGGTTGTCAGTTTTTTACCGACTCTTTTAGCGCGTTTGTTTCTTTCCGTTTTTTTATGTGGATGTTTGAAAGATCAGCTCCTTGCCTTTTGTTGTTGTTATTTAGATAATTATTTCGATTTCTAAGCATTGTGACTATAACTTCCGAAAATGATGAAGTTACAACACCTTCACTATTCCGTTGTTCAAATGTGTCTGGATAGGTTTGGCATATATTTTCCGCGACAGACCGTAAAATTTTTATTGGAATGTAAAGCGAAAAATGACGAAGCTCATCCACAACATAATTTATAAAAGCACTAAGTCTATTAACCAATTTTTGCTTATTTTTCATAGCTTGCACAATGTCCTTAGGTAATTTATTCCATGGAACTTTAAAACTCTGGAAGAGTTTTGTGGCTTCACTTTGGTTTGTAGACGATGATAATGAAAATGGTGTAGTGTTGACACTTAAAGTAGTCGCTAAAGATATTGCAGAACTTGTCGAAGATGATTGAGTTTCTATTTCATAAATGGGTTCGGCATTTGATTTGGGGTTATTATTTGTTTCGGGTAAAATCAAGAACGGTTGATTATTAACATACATATCTGAATACACGTTACTATTCAAAATAGGAGTTTGTGCCATCCATTTTTCATCAAACTTTAAAAGCATAAAAAGCGTACTATTTTGACTCGCAAAATATTCTAAAATGTCGTCTTCTGCTACCTCAGATCCGGTTTTTTCTAGAACTATATTGGTACCTTGTATACCTAAAGAATTTGCTAAAAAATAAATATTTAAAGTTAAACTTCAATTCAAATAAGCAGTTAAAAATAATTACCTTTATTTATAACTTCTGTAATAGTTGGAAATGACAAGAATGTTTTTTTATACTTCGATCACCACACAATATTTCAAATGGTAATTTTGACATTTTGAATTATAGAGCTATCTACATAAAAGAAATAAACAAAATTAAATTCTAAATTTTTACATAAAAGACCTTTTACCAGACCTTTGTTAAACTTGGCAAGATGTAGGAAAAGTGTTATAGGGTGAAAAATCGTATTTATTGTTTTCCATTAACAAATTTACTGGTTTCTTTAATAATAGTTGATCTAAATAGCAACTTTTAAAAGTCAACTCTGAGTTGGTGTTTTCATATAATGAAGTATATTGGTTATACCAAAAACTTGTTACACGGCCATATAAAATTGCATTTTCGTATGAAGAATTTATAAAAATGGCTTTTATATTTAAAATTTCTATTTCACCTTGTTCGTTGTGCATAATGAGAATATTATCCCCTTCTTTATAAGTTGTATTGAAAATTAATATCCTTTTTGATATAAAAATATAATCCTTAGGAATTTTTACAGTGAAAGCATTTTTTGAAAATTTCATAACATCGTCCGCCACTATATTGGTTTTAAACCGATCTCCAGCTATTGTGGTTTGAAATTCTTGGTGATTTTTTGCAAGAGAATATGTTATATTTTTAAAATTTTTTATTCTTTTCGCTATTTGTTTAAAAAACTGATGCTTTTATTCGAAAGCCATGGTCCATAAGCCCCTAAGTGGGCCAACTTTTTGAATTAAATCAGGATAGTGTGTTATGTAATCATGTTTTGGACGAAGTTTTAGAAATGGAAAGGATTCCTTTCTGTATTCAAAATAACTATCGATATGATAAGTTAATAATGGTAAATGATTAGCATTTATTTCAGATGCACAAATTATTCTGCACATTTCAATCATTGAAAAATTTCCAAACGCAATTTTCAAAGTTTTCATTTCGATGCATCATTATATGCGGCATTAAAATTAAAATACTCCACGTTTCATATGCTTTTCCAGGAAGTTTGCTTTTTTTTAGATCACTTTTAGGAAAAGAAAGTGCTAATTTAAATTTTTTTCTTAATGCGGCCAAATACCAATTCATATATTCAATACGAACTATATCATGATTGTGGAAATATTTTATAATTTCCATTAGATCGTATGGTATAATACCCTCAAATAAGTCATGTCCAATACAAGGTGGCAATCCTGGAGCGCATGAATGATAATAACGTAACTCGTTTAGTACCGAATTTCGTTTAATACCATTAATAGTTGCTGCTTCTGAATTTGATAAATTTTCAACTGTTCTGTTGAAATTTTCAGGTGTTCTAAGCTCCGGTATATCCATTTTGTAGGTTTGCAATGATGTTCTATCATATAAGCAATATCTGCAAAAATATTCAGCTGTACTAAAGTTTTCTATTAATCCACCTATTGGATGGCTGCCAAGATTATCTCCAACCATCGCAATAAGTGTACCAACTAATGTATGAGTAGAATTTGATCCTTTCGGATTGTTGACATTTATTCCTTCGTTCTCTAAAATCTTTAAATCTTTTATAACAGGTTTAAATATTTTATCAAAACCAAACGATTTGATATTCGATTCATTACATAATGCTACAAGTTGGATATTTTTAATTTGGCATCTATGTTTTTTATTTAAATTTCCAACTGACATGTACACACCAATCATTTTGTGCTTGTTCTGAGATGATCCTAATGGATTACAAATCTCAAATGCATCTTGAAATAAGATAATTTCAATTTTCGTTTCATTCTCAGAAAAAAATAAATTTTTTTATACACTGAACCATCATTATAATCCAAAAACACTTCGTTTTCCCTAGGTTTCGTTTCAGTGACAAGTTGATAAAATTGATTATCTCTCATTAACACCTCTAAAGTACTTAGTATTGAAATATAATAGAAATAACAGGGATGATGATAATTTTTTCTTCCTAAAAAAATTTTTTTCGGTGGCACATATTCTGGTTTACTTTCAGTATATTTTACACGGGTGAAATTATTTTTGTATAATTTAAGTTCGTTCATTATAGAAGCATTTTCAATAAGTGCAAGAATTTCCTTACGTTTAACAGAATCATTTGTGTCTACAACTATAGATTCGACTTGTTCAGATAATATTTCAAAACTCCGCTCTAAAATGTTAGATAATTCGAGATATAGAAAATTTAATCCTTCTGTTGACACTTTATATTTAAATTTAAAATTATTAAATAATAAGTTAAAGCTGCTGTTTTCACAAATCGTCTTTTCAAGAATCTCATGTGATGTATCGTCAACCAAATTTAGAGTGTTACATAGTTTAGAAGTGATTTCTTTACTCGATTGAATGCTTTTTTGATATTTTATTTTATTATTTTCCTTTTTATAATATCTGAAACAATGTACACGAAAATTTCCATAATTGTTGAAATACACATTGCAGTTCTGAGTTGGACACCTGATTACTTCTTTAGATTTTAAATGACTTCTCATATGACATGTAATTTCGGTAAAACTATTTGTTTTGAATTCACACAAATTACAATTAAAATTACATTGTTCGTTTATTTTTGATTTTTTTTTCACAAAGTCTAAATTTATTTTTTTGCGAATTAAAACTGAATGGAATCTATGCCAATGTACTTTATATGAAATATAACTTGAAAATTGTTTCAAACAGTATGGCCACAAACAATTAAATTGCACATTTTTTTTACCTCGGTGCATATAAACATGTTTATTATATAACAATAACGATTTGAGTTTGACTTGACAAATATTACACACAAACATGTTAGTTAATTTTTTTTATTTATTAATTTATCACTTATCAAAATTGCGAATCCTACAGACTAGAATGAAAACACGGCACAAACAATATTATATTGTACCATAACCATACCAAAAATGGTGGTATGTTTAGTATTAAACATTTTAAAAAAAAAATGTTAATTTTTTTATTTTATTAAACAAACCACTAATAAAATAATATTATACTTACTTTTTCTATAATAATAAAGTAATTTACTGTACACTTTTGGTTTAAAAACTTATCAATATTAAACTTAAATATAAAATTTAATACTTTTAAATTTTAAATCCAGCACGACTAAGATATATTTATATAGTATAATCGACTAACTCACAAAACATCATAAAAGATACAAATTTAGGAATAAATATTGACAGAGTAACGGTAACAAGTATTTAAAATCCAAATAATGTTGATTTTTCAGCAACCTTTTTGTTGAAAATTAATCAGAAATCAGTTTTAATCAGTAAGCTGTTGAAATGTAAACCTATGTTAGATTTTCATCAAAACTTTTGTTGATTTTTTAACAATTGTTCAATTTTAAACATTTGATAACTAATTTATTAACAAAAAAACATTGAATTACAACAAAATGCTAAATATTCATTAATGAAAAGTATTACTACATTTATTTAAAATAAAATATTACAATAGTTCAAACAAAATATGTTGACTCAGGGTTTAAATTTACTCAAATTTTTTAGAGTGTATATATATATATATATATATATATATATATATATATATTCATATATATATATATATATATATATATATATATATATATATATATATATATATATATATATATATAAATATAAATATATATATATATATATATATATATATATATATAAATATATATATATATATATATATATATATATATATATATATATATATATATCTTGATTTGTTACAACGTGCTTTGTTAAGGCTACCATTTAAGCATATTTCACTACTTTTGATCCTATTAAGGAACTAATGGAAGATGTCATAGTATGTTTTCCGAATTAATAGAGTGGGGATTAACAGAACAGAACCTCCAATATCAAGTGCTCAATGTAATGGAATTCACTGATTGGTCGTTTTATTTAAAGAACCTGATTAAACTCTAGATTAAAATTAGATCTTCAAGAATCATTTGCTTTAAATCATCAACTTATTCGGTACCGTAGACAACATATACTTCAATTTAAATAAAATAATATTCCAACAGTCATATCAGCCACAATAATAATACGTCAATCATAATTTTACAACAAATTAACTATTGTTACTACTGATATAATTAAATCAATGTTTCCACTGTCGCCAAAATTTAATTCAATTAAGTAGTATTTCACGGAATATCAAGTAATTTAACACTATATTTGGCTCAGAGCTTAGTTCAGTTTGTTTTACATTCGATCCACAGGGAAAAACTAAGTGCTTAAATTATTTGCAACTTTTAAACAAACCTTTCCTCAATTGTGGAACAGAATACAAGTTTAAAGAACTGTTAATTGATCGGTATTTACTCACCTTCTAAATTATTTCTTATTAATCAAGAACTGTTTGAAGCTGTTGTTAATGGTGTTCCTACAGTAGATCCATGCAAAACTGAAGGTAGATTTTTAGATATCAAATATTAAATTAAAAAATATTTTGTAAGGTCAAATATATAGTGGTACCTTACGATTTTTACCTTAATGAATTACGATTTCTACTTAAATAAATCATATAATGCTTTTTCGTTGGAACGATTTAATTGTTTGAATCAAAATGGCTTTTAGGTGGATAGGCCCCATGCAGCACACAATCGTGCATGAGCAATTATGTGGTTGTGCATGGTGATTGACAGTGTATTGTATTGATTGAGTGATTGCGCATACGGATTGTGTGATTGAAGATTTGTTGATGCAAAACTGCGTAGTTTACGTTCAATTGCTCAGAGTATAAATCCAAGTGTGCATAATAACAAAATATCAAAAGTTGTAAATAATGATTTTTGGACTGAATTTCTGGAACTTTATAAAAGTTTACCAACGCTATGGATGGTCAAAAGCCCAGATTACAGGAACAGAATTAATAAAAATTTTGCTTATGAGGAAATGGTGAAAAAATGGAAAGAAATTGACGAAAATGCAATTCAATCGAAAGAAATTGACGAATTTGCTTCGTTACTTCCATTTCGTGCCCGTCTATAGACAATACTTTCCAGTTGATCGCAATGCCAGCCAGTTGGTTTCAACACTTTTTGTTCAATAGATGTATTCTTTATTGAAACCGTTTGCTAAATAAATGCTTTCTTTATTTTGCCTTAGGTAATTATGAAAATGGCAGCAAGCCAATGTTATTTTACTTAGTTATTTTGGATATAAATTTATGGTTTTAAGTAAAATCCGAAATCTTGATGCTAAAATTCCGAAAAGTTTTTAATCATTTCGTCGAGCCTAATAACCTAAAATTAAAAATAACCTAAAATTAAAAACAATTTCCTCCTTCTTACAATAATTTCCAGGTCAAATTTAACGAGCTAAAAACACAAATATGCACATTCTCGCGTATAAGAAGTCTCAACGAATACTCTTTTGTGGTAAAAGGACACGTTCTCGTGGGTTGTGACCCAATACGTCTGCTTGGTATTCAGATTAGCAACAATTTAAAATGGAATGAACACATTATAGCATTGGGCAAATCAGCTTCACGTAAACTCGGTTTCCTCAATAATACGAAAGATCTAGACAGCCTTCAACACCGCAGAGATGTTGCAGAACTCTGCGTGTTCTATAGATTAATAAATGGAAAATTTTTGCAGAATTAAAGGAGAAAATACCACCATTTGTTACGCCAGGGCGGGTAACAGCACCACAAGCTTTTTTTGTAAGTAATAAAGTTTTGCAATTGATGACTTTAATTTAACTTCTGGCCACCGAACAACAGGCGCATATGTGAGCATTAGTTGAACCAATAATTTGTAAGTACAAGTTACATTTTGGGAAACAATCTTCAAGAGTTATCAAAAGTTAATCATATCAATGTTTGCTTCATGTTTAGATAAAATCATCGTATTGTAGTGCAATTATTATTAATTGATAGATGATGTTCTTACTTACCATGAGAATAGGTACAAATGTGAAATACTCTTACAAATGTGTCGACATTTGGTACAGGTTTTTATATTCACACGTTTTGGTTTTGCTTGTGTGTTAACACATGTGTAATTTTTCAAAATGACTTTTATCCACTTTGATATGTTTTTACACAGAACATAACCTAAAACAATTTCATGAAGTCAAGTCAAGTGTAATTAATATTTGTTGTTAAATGCATAGAAAAAATTTAAAATCTATAAAACAACATTAATAGAATAATATATAAATTCGATTTATAACCATAACATTTTATTCAAATTAGACAAAAGAGGAAACTCTTCAATTAATCGAATTTTGGAAACAATTGCCGTGTTAATATGATACAAAACATCCTATGTATTCAAACAAACACGCTTGCAACGATGCATTGCAGAAACTTGTGAAAAATATTGGCCGCAATTTAACAAGGGTGAAATAAAATCTTAACTGTCCACTCTCTGATCGAATTTCAACCACGAAATGAAGTAAATGCAAAAAGAGTGAAATATTGGAACCGATGATATTTATTCACCCACAGTTTTTTGGTATGAACGCTTAAAATTTTAAGAACCACACATCAAATCGAGACCAGGAAAAAGTAACATTCCATGGGTTTGTATATTTTTTCAGGCTAAATCGTTAGAAAACTGAAGTTGCAGTTGAAACACTTTCATTTTCAACACACAATTGAACAACAGGTTTTAACACAAATAAAATTGCGATTTTAGTTTCGTTTATAGATTGCTTCCATTTCTTCTCTACCATATAAATATTATTATTTCTATATTATTTTATCGAAGTCAAAGTGAAGACGAATCAAATGTAGAAAACCGGTCTTGCACCATGAATTTCTCAAACGGATCCAACTCAATAGATGTTTCTTATTTTGATGAACTGATCGAGGAAGATACACCGATTACTCCTTCCAAAAAAAAAAACGTTTCAACGAAACGGATCCTTTCTTGATACAGGCATCAAAAATGATGGAATCTTTAAATAAAAATATTTTGGATAGAAACAACATCATTCCCAATGTGATATTTGGCAAACTAATAGCTGCAAAATTGGATAAAATAGCTCAACTGGATAAGGACATTACCATCGAATTACAACAACAAATCATGTTAGTTTTGTTTGTCATGGAACGTCGAGCCGTAGCGAAAAATAATGCGAAATAATGGAACTATATATGATTTTATAAACATAATTTGTGATATAACAATTTAAAAAAAAAATTGAATTAAAATGTGATATGAATTTATAAAATATTAAAAAATTGAGTTTATTAATGACCTCCCATTGCCATGGAACCATTCCAACTGTGTTGAAGTACATTTGTTTGTTATATCGATGAGTTTGTTTGCTGACCGAACCCCAGTTGCAGGCTCTAAATTGGTGATAAGAGTATTCTTCCTCCAAATAATTTGTGTTATAGTTCGTTTTTTCGTTATCCGTCATGTGCATATTAAAGTTGTCTTCCGCTTTTATAAAGTTGGGAAGAACACATTTCGTTAGCACTATATCCTGAACTTAGGAAACATCTAGTATATTTCTAGTAATTGAATATTTTGTTTTCTTTAAGTAATCGATTACTGTGTGGTTTCATTAATCTTTCCGTGAATCGAAAAGCGTCATCAGCAACTATGATACTTCAACATTGGTGTTAGGCAAGCATTTGTTATCAGGTACATTTATTGAATTGTTCTCGGTTGCCTCACATAAATTTGAATTGGTATATACCCTCGCATCGTGGACTCTTCCGTTGCACCCTACATCTACAAATAAAAAATTGTAGTCTGCATCTAACAAGGCCATCAGAATAATGCTATTGAAGCCTTCATAATTAAAATAATACGAGCCATCCTTTTTTCGGGCTCGGAACATAATATGTTTGCCAACTATTAAAGAGTATAAACTATTATATTGCTAGAAAACTACGCTTATACATAAATAATATCGAGAGCTCCGAGGCAATACGGAAAATTCCACTTTATCTCCAAATTGGTTGCAACCTGTTCCCATTCCTCCTTAGTATTGGGCATCTAAAAGCATATTCAAATTTAAATTTTACAAAATTATTATAATTTTAATAATCTGCACTTTTAAGTAATCCTTTGCTTACACATTTTAAATCGTTCTACTAGTTTCCGGTATTATTTCAGAAATTAACTGCGGAGAGACTCGAAAATAATAGCTTAAGCTGCGGTAAGTTTCATCTGTTGCTAGATATCTCAACGTTAATAATAACCTAAAAGTGTCTAAAAATTAGTTACAAAACAAAATTTATCCCAGATATAAGGCATTTACCTTGTTCCTTCCACTTACCTTGTTTTATCTTCATATATAAGTTCTTTAAATATGAGATCAGCCACATCCCTACCTTCACATCTCCTTGTAACCATAGTTTGGACAGTAATTTTCTTTTCTTTTTTTGTTTCAATTCAATGATTACTAAAGCTAAAGATATTAAAATTGTCTGACTTTCTATTACAATATCCATTATGAAGCACAAAATTTTTATAAGTTTTATTGAACGTCTGTATGAAATTTTCAACTTCACAAATGTTTTAAATTACATTTGTGTTTTTTTTACATATTTTTGTTTGTAAAAACATTTGTAAAAAAACATCGTGCGGTTTCACCTTAACTTTGACAGCAATCTGACTATTGATTCATAAGTTATAGCATTTTGTGTGAAGTAACTTTTGTTTTTGAGAAAAAACTGAAAAAGTGAATTTCGAGTTTTAACGAAGCATTGCTTTTTGATGAAATTATACAGTGGAAATCAAACAATGGCTTGATAAACATTATCCGAACTCTGCTTCATCGAAACAACTGGTAGAGGATTAGATTGCTGATTATAAATGTGGTCGTACCAGCACAAATGTTGCAGAGCGCAGTGGACACCCAAATGAGACTGTTATTCCAGAAAACATAAAAAAAATTTACAAATTGGTTATGGACCATCGCAAATCGAAGGAGCACGAGCTAGCTGACATTGTAAAGATATAAGATGGTAGTATTTTTACCATTTTACACAAACATTTGCGTATGTGAAAGCTCTGTGCAAAGCGACTGCCGCGTGAGCTTACAGTCGGCCAAAAACAACAACGAATCGATGCTTCAGAAGAGTGTTTGGCGCTGTTAAACCGCAACAAATTGAAATTCTATTATCAATATGTGACAATGAACGAGACATGGCTCCACAATTACACACCAGAATCCAAAAAAAGACAGTCTGCTGAGTGGGCAGCAGTCGACGAACCAAATCCAAAGCTGACAAAAACGCGACATTCGGCCGGTAAGGTGATGGCGTCTGTATTTTGCGATGCAAACGGAATAATATCCATCAACTATCTCCAAAAAGGAACCACCATCAACAGCGAAAGCTGAAATCGCAAAGAAGTGGCTTTATTACAAATGAAAAATGTGTTGTTTCACCAAGACAATGTACCGTATCACAGATCGATGAAAACGATGGCAAAATAGAATGAATTGGGCTTCGAATTGCTTACTCACCATATTCTCCAGATTTAGCAACCAGCGACTTTTTCCTGTGTTCAGATCTCAAAACAATGCTTTCTAGAAACTTAAGTCCAATGATGAAGTAATCGCTGAAACTGAGGCCTATTTTGATGAGAAAGGCAAGAAATCGTATTATAATAGTGGTATCGAAAAGTTGAGAAATCGGTTTACTCGTTGTATCGCTCTCGAAGCCAACTATAGCCGTGTTTTAATATTTGCTCTTGATAGCGGCTCCGGATAGCGATGCGGAAAAAGCATTTTTCTCTATTTAAAATCCAATTTAATGCGCTATTTATAGGTAAACACAATTTATTTAACAGCAAACTATAATATGTCATTCAATTAGATATCAAAATTTGTAAAAATAAATATTTAGCTCTACCTATTTGTATAGAGCACTATCCGGAGCCGCTATCCAGAGCAGCTATTATTTGATGGGAAATTTACGAAAAATATGGATATTTTAATGTTCATCCCTAAAAACGAAAAATTTCTTTGGATTAAATGTCAAAATTTGATTTTTTTATGTATTTATTTTTTGATTAACAGTGACACTGGCGGATAATAGAATAAGTTTGAATAGAAATTTCCCTAGCTCCGGATAGCAAGCTCTGGATAGCGCGAATATTAAAACACAGCTTATGTTGGATAATAAAATCGAGTTTTGTCAAAATTTTGTTATTTCTTTTGTTATTAATATGACTATTCTCCAAAGATGTTATAATGCTTGCACTAGTTTTATTTTTGAAATTAAAAAAATTTACCATATTACCTAGCATAAGACTATAGGACTATTCTTGGCTGAAGTTGCGAGCTTGGGGTTTGTGTTTTTATTTTCTCAAAACTAAAGAAACTAATTATTGATTCAAAAAGCACGTTGAAATACGCCAACCTTTTCTGGAGGCACAAAATTGCTGGTGAGTTTTCTTATTTATCTTAGTTACAATTCATTATACCGGGTGTTTCTTTTAAACTGAGACGATCAAATATCTCGCAAAATAGCCACTCTATGGAAAAAATGTCCATAGTCAAAATTTAATCATACCGCGAGGGAAATACATTAATGCAAAACAATGGTCTCCACCCCCTGCTTTCTAGGTGTAGCGGGGGTAACTTTTAAAATAAGATAGGAAGCCATATTTTTTTATTACAGTTACGGTTTCTACGATTAAAACTAAGTATGATTTGAATGAAATATTTAGTTCGGTTCATGATAGATGGCGTTGTAATCGGCGAAATTCAATATTTTTAATTTCTTCTTGTTAGAACACACGCATTCGATTATGCAATACGTTTGAAATAAAAACATCACGTTTTCATTGGAAATACTCGAAATTCATCATCAAAACAATTTATTAATGTAAATGGCAGGTGAATAAAATAAATTTAGCTTAAAATAAGTGTTTAAAATGATGGCCTGCGGCTTCAATGCACTTATTAATACGCATTCCAAAAGAATTGTACACAACTGAGAAGTGTGTTTGGTTGAATTTCAGCACACGCATTTCTGATTCGCCCAATCATGTAATCACGTGTTGTTGGTTCTTGTTTGTAAACTTTGTCTTTGAAATAGCCCCACAAACAGAAATCTGGCGCAGTAAGATCTGGTAATCTGGCGGGCCAATTTATCGGAACAGCTCTACCGATCCAGCGACCATTGAAATCACGATCAAGTATTTTACGTGCCACCACCGAATAGTGTGCAGGACAACCATCATGTTGAAACCACATCTTCCATTTCACTTCTAAGCTCAAATTTTCAAGTAATATTGGTAGTTCATTTTCCAAAAAGCTTCGGTTCATTTGACCATTCAAGTTGCCTTCAATAATGTGGGGGCCTATGAGTATGTTGCCAATTATTCCACATCACACGTTGACAGTCCAAGCACGCTGATGATCAACTTGAAAAAGCCAGTGCGGATTTGTAAAACTCCGCAGTATTGCATGTTATGTCGATTAACCGTTTCATTGCTTGTAAAAGACAATACGTCAGAGAACATTACGCAATGAAAAAAATTTGGGTTTTGTTGTATTTGGTCATGTGCCCATTGACAAAAAGTTAGCCGATTTTGGAAATCAGTGCCATGAAGATCTTGGTGTAAAGACACATGATATGGATGATACTTGTGCCGTTTTAAAATTGTCCAAACACTGGTGAGGGACAATCCGGAATCGTGAACTATTTCTCATGTACTAACATGAGCATTATGAGCCACTGCTGCCAATACAGCTCCTCTTTTTCGGTTGAACATTTCCATCAGTAATAAATTGTTTGATAGAACGGCCAAATGAAGCACGTGAATGAATCCTATCCAGAAAACGTTGAGCGTTAATAGCAACAGTATTTTCAAGATTTCTACCAGCTTCTCCATAAACCAGAACCATTTCAATTTACACTGCCACAGTTAAACGCTCCATTCTAAAGTATTTTATCGTTTATTGTGCAATTACGAAAAACATGAAGAAAAGAAATAACACAAACGTTAAATGTGATTTACAAAACTGAATAAATTGTTTTGATGACGAATTTTATTTCAAACGTATTGCAGAATCGAATACGTGTGTTGAGAAGAAGAAATTGAAAAAATTGAATTTCGTCTATTACAACGCCATCTATCATGAACCGAACAAAATATTTCATTCAAATCATACTTAGTTTTAGTCGTAGAAACCGTATATGCAATAAAAATATGGCTTCCTATCTTAGTTTAAAAGTTACGCCCGCCCACCTACAAAGCGGGGTATAGGGGGCTATTTTTTTGCACTAATGTATTTCCCCCGCGGTATGATTAAATTTTGAATATGGACATTTTTTCCATAGAGTGGTTATTTTTCGAGATAATTGATCGTATCAGTTTAAAAGAAACACCCGGTATATCCAAGAAATACCTCTTATGACAGGGCAGTGATGATACTTTATTTCACTTTCACCTCAATAACTTCCTTGGCTTAAGCAATACTTATCCGATACGCCGAGATATTTTAAAATGTAATTCTTTAAGCTTCATTGTATTAGTGTATACAAGTAGTTTCGACTCACTAGAGGCATTTACATGGTGTTGAAGACCCGCTGTGTCGCTAGTTTGTTGCTAGTACTCAAGCTGAAAGCGATTATATTAACCGCTTGAGTCATTGAAGAGATAACATTTCTCAGTCTGTTGGGTTCTACTTTGCTTTACAAAGTAGGAAATTGAAATTTGTTCAGAAAAGGTACTAACTATAGAAATTCACATGATAGAGATTTTAGAAAAATTTATTTTATTGTGATGTTGGTAGGAAGAGTTTCCGGTTTTGGTTTTTTTTTTTGTTTTTTTGGAAAAGAAGAGGAAGAAGAAGGGAGTTGAAGATTGGATGGGTTGAGAGATAGACCGAAAAGAAAAAAATTGGATTAAAATTAAGAAAAACGAGGTGTCGAACGAGAAAAAACTGAGGCAACTGAGGCTTACGGGTGGATAATTATAAGACCGATATATCCAGGAATACTCAAAAACAATTTATTTATATAAATGGATAGTAATTGAACTTTCCAAGAAATAAAATTAATTTAAATAATTTATCTTGGAATTGAGAATACGACTCCACGTGGCTTAGAGGGCTGATCCAAAAACATCATCTCAAAGATCCGGAAAGATGGAAGAATTTCATTAAGATCATCACTTATTCTTCAAAACAAAAATATATTCTGGTGGGAAGTGGTACGGTCAGCGATTTTTTTTGTTGAGAAAATCAAGAAAGAAGGTGGTGTACAAGCGAAGAAATTAGTGCTTTTTCTGATTTTTTTTTGGTAGTAGAGCAATAAGTTCCAAAACTAGGGAAAGAAATTGAATTTTGGGGAGTTTCCTATAGTTAAGTTTATTTTTTTTGTATTTTTGTTCCTTTTCAACAAAAAAAAAAAAAAAAAAAAAAAAAAATTAAGAAGTTCTTACTGATTGTTAAAGAAAGTGTATTTTAAGTCTTTTTATTTTAATCACCAATAATTGGCGGTTCAGACTTTCAGAGGTTTATGTGTATAAATAATTATAAATATTTTTAAGAGTGAAAAGTTTGCCTTGTAGTGTGATTTTTTTTCAGAGTTTCGACGAAGCGCTTCATCGGAGTATAAATCACTTTAAAGGTACTATTTTTCTTATTAAATATATACAATTTTTTTTTGTTCTTTTAAATATTTATATGGGGCAGTCATTTTGAATTTTGGGAAGGGTTCATAATAAGTGGTCAGTAAGATAATTGGCTATTTGTGTTGCGGTGATTATTTGCGGTGATTAAAATAAAGATGGCTAAACATCAGAATTTTTTTTTTGTAATTATAATGTCGTTAGTTCTTAATAAATACTATAAATAATTAAATTTTTTCTTAATAAATACTTAAATTTTTTTTTCTATATTCTTTCTGACTTTTGTTGAATTTTCTTAATTATATATTTAGAATTAGTATAATGTTTGAATTTAGAATAAATAAATTTAAAGTTGTTTGAAATTTAAATTAAAAGCGAATAATTATTTTCTCCATTTTTAACTTTTAATTTCCTTGGATATTTTTTTTGTTAGTCAAAAAGTGAAAGTTATGTGTGTAACTTAAGGGGTTTAGCGATCACCTCATCAAAACGCTACATAATATTTGGCGCCGAAACAGGGACTTTATTTGGTCCCCAGATAAATTTTCCAATATTAAAATTATATATTTGAATAAAATTAAATAATAATTAATTAAAACTAAATAATAAAATAATTAAAAAAATAATATAGTATACTAATTAGATAATTCTCGAACATTTTATTGTAGAGTTTAGAGAGATTTCGGATAAAATCTTGATTAATTTAAATTTTTTTTATATCGTTCAAAATGGGAACTACAGTTATTAATCCGGTGTATTTAGAAGAAGACGAACTTGACTATGAATTGAATATTCGTAATTTGCAAACACAAGGTACTATTACTGCAAAGCGCAGAGCCTTAAGGTATAGGCTGAAAGACGAGTTTCAATCCGGTGAGAATTTACAAGACCTTAATGTTCCTACTACGTATATAACTATTGAGGAAACTAAACTCTGCCAAGATAAACTTAAAACGCTTGAAGATGATTATTTCAAAAGACCACAAAAAAGAGCTGAAGCAACTACACTCGTCATAAGAACAAAATTAAACCATTTATATTTTAGATTAAAGCGGTTAAAACCGGATTCGCAGGAAGACGAGGAAATCGTTCAGGAACTAATTTTGGATATAGATGAAATGGTCCTGACATTGCGAGAAACTGAAACAAGTATTGAAACCGGTGATGATCAGGACATTGTAAGTACAAGGGTGGAACATAATATTACCGACACTATTGAAAAACACAAAGCTCAAACTACAGATGAAGTTTTTAACCGGTTTTTGGAAAAATTTTCACTGCTACCTACACCAGGAGCTTCACCGTTAAAAGAGCCTGTTATATCTGAAATAGACAAATCTTCTCCAAAGGATGATAATTCCACGGTTAACCAAAAAAAATCTATTAAGAGTAATGCTAACCAAACTAAACCCATCTATATGAAGAGAATTTCCATTCAAAAATGGGGTGTAGTTTATCATGGACGTAATGAAGGTCTAAGTTTAAAGGACTTTATTTCTCAAATTAATATATGGGCTCACTCACAAAAGGTTACGGATGACGAACTATTGGCGTCTGCATTTTTATTGTTTGAAGGAGACGCGAAAATCTGGTATCGAGCGTTTTATAACAATTTCGAAACTTGGTCGGATCTAGTTCGTTCACTCGAGCAACAATTTTTACCGGCTGATTATGATTATTTTCTTAAAAGAGAAATTGAAGGACGGTTGCAGGGGCAAAATGAAAATTTTGGTATTTACCTAGCGTCGATGGAAATGCTTTTTAAAAATTTGACGGAGCCTCTTTCCGAATCAGAACAACTTAAAATTGTACGTCATAACATGTTGCCACACTATAAACCAGGGATGAGCTTTATGCCGGTAAAAACGATGAAACAACTATTGACATGTTGTCGTATTATCGACGACACAAGAGAAGAAATTTCCAGACAGCAAAGTACTTCAGGTAGTTCAAGATCTTTACTCGAGCCTGCCTTTTCAAATCCTAGTGTCAAGCGAAAACCAAGAATAAATGAATTGGAAAATCAGGAATTACAGTCACCTTCCGAAGCTGAATTGCATTCTTTACATAGACAAGAGTCGCCAAAACCAACTACTGTGAAATGTTACAACTGTGGCATTAATGGACATCACTTCCGAGATTGCAAACTCAACAAAAGAATATTTTGTTATCGTTGCGGTGCAAAAGATGTGTACTTGTCAAACTGTCCCAAATGTAAACCGTCGGAAAACCAATATGTGAAATCAAAAGAGACAGGGGCACCATTGATTTCACTAAAATAATCGCTCCACCGAATTATCCTGAACAAATCACACCATCCATTTACAATTCATTTAAATTCGTAAACTCAATTATTGTTTCTCGTCCAGGAGACAATCGTCCTTATATCAAAGTAGAAATATGCGGTAAACCAATTATAGGTTTACTAGACTCCGGAGCAAATTGTACAGTTTTAGGAAAAGGGGGAGACCATCTGATAACATCTTTAGGACTCAAATTTAAAGAACTTAGTTCAATAATTAAAACTGCAGATGGATCCAAACATATGGCTCAATACTACTCTGATATTCCATATGTGTTCCAGGGTAAATGTCATATAATTCCAACGCTAATTGTGCCAACTTTATCGAAGTCTCTTATCCTAGGAATGGATTTTTGGGCACTATTTAAACTCACTCCATCTTTTTACTATAACCCAGCCAACAAAAATACGTTCTGCGACCCACAAGTGTGTGAGATTGGAAAGGTTCACTTAACTACACAGGAGCAAAAACTTCTAACTGAAACAATAAACCAGTTTTCCTTTACTACGTCTGAAAATTTTGGTAGAACTTCATTAATAACTCATGATATCGATACGAATGGATTTTCCCCACTAAAACAGAGACATTATCCAGTTTCTCCTTATATTCAGGAGAAAATTAATAAGGAACTGGATAGAATGCTATCACTAGATGTCATTGAACCTTCAAATAGTCCGTGGGCCAGCCCTATCGTGGTGGTACCAAAAAAAAGCGGGAAAATACGATTATGTCTCGACTCAAGGAAACTAAATGATCGAACAAAACGGGATGCTTACCCATTACCTTCTATCGCCGGGATACTTGGACGCTTTAGTGGAACCGAATATCTCTCAACAATTGATTTGTCAGACGCCTTTTGGCAAATACCTTTAAATGCAGAATCTAAGGAAAAAACTGCATTCACTATTCCTGGAAGAGGTTTATTCCAATTTAAAGTCATGCCTTTTGGTTTAACTAATGCACCTCAAACTCAATCTCGTTTGATGGATATGGTGCTTGGAGTTGATATGCAACCAAAGGTTTTTGCTTATTTGGATGATATCGTTGTGGCAACTAGAACATTCGCAGAACACATTGAAATGTTGGAAATGGTCGCAAGACGTCTCAGAACAGCTAATCTTACCATTAGTCAAGAAAAATCATACTTCTGTTGCCCAGAAATCAAATATTTGGGTTACATTTTGGATCGAAACGGCCTGAGAACGGATCCAGAAAAGGTGGAATGTATTATCAATTATCCCATACCGAGAAATGTTCGAGAGGTTCGGCAATTTATTGGTATGTCTGGATGATATAGGCGCTTCATAACCGATTTCTCTTCAATTGTTGCGCCAATAAGTGATTTATTACGACATCCACATACTAAATTTGAATGGACGAAAGAAGCAGATAATGCTTTTCTAGTATTGAAATCTCGTTTGATTTCTGCACCGATTTTAAGTAATCCAGATTTTACAAAAAAATTTGTAGTTCAATGTGATGCTTCCGACTACGGAGTTGGTGCAATTCTAACTCAAGGTGATCAGGTGATTGCTTTTATGTCCAAAAAATTAACTTCAAGTGAGAGAAAGTTCAGTGCCACTGAACGAGAATGTCTCGCTGTTCTTTATGCTGTAGAAAAATTTAGGCACTATATAGAAGGCATTAAATTTACAGTCATTACCGATCATTCTGCTCTTTTATGGTTATTAAAATTAAAGGATCCAATTGGACGATTGGGTAGGTGGACATTGCGACTACAACACTTCGATTTTGATCTCATCCATCGGAAAGGAAAGGACAATGTGGTTGCTGATGCATTATCAAGAGCTTTACCGGAGATTAGTACTCTAAGTGTCAAAGATGATAATTGGCTTTTGAAACTTTCTGAGTGTATCATCAAAGCACCTGAAAAGTATCCAAATTTTAAAATTGAAAATTCCAAAATTTATAAGAAATGTCGTTGTAAAGATGAATTAGGTATAGTATCATACAAATGGAAATTTCTGGTACCTCTCAATGAAAGGGAATCACTATTAAAAAAATATCATGACGATCCTTTGGCTTGCCATTTTGGATACAAAAAGACGTTTGATCGGATACAGAGAGATTTTTATTGGCCTAAAATGGGATTTGATATACGCAAATACGTTAATAGTTGTGAAATTTGTAAGGCAATAAAACCTCCCAATTATACAACAATACCCGATATGGGTCAACAAAGAATAGCTACGAGGCCTTGGGAGATACTATCCGCTGATTTTATGGGACCTTTTCCTAGATCGAAAAAGGGAAACACTATGCTCTTGGTAGTAACAGATCTGTTTACAAAATATCCAATTTTACATCCGATGAAGGAAGCAAATCAAAAAACCCTTATACAATTTATAGAGGAAAGAATTTTTTTCCATTACGGTGTGCCCAAAATCATTATTTCAGATAATGGTAGTCAATTCATTAGTAAAAATTTTCAAGAATTTTTGCAGTTATATTCAATTAAACACTGGTTAACGCCTAGATATCATCCCCAAAGTAACCCAACTGAAAGGGTTAATCAAGTAATAGGTACTTCACTGCGTGCTTATATACAAAATGATCACAGAGATTGGGATTTACATATACAAAAAATTGGTTGTGCAATTAGAAGTGCTAAACATGAATCACTTTCTTGCTCACCTTATTATGCTAACTTTGGATTTAATATGTATCTGGGAAATGATTTGGAGTATAATGATATTTGTTCAAAGCCAACAAGTATCCCAGAAAAGACAGTATATCTTAGGGAGTTGCATAGCACCATACAAAAAAGACTACAAGAAGCATATGTTAAACAATCCAGTCAGTATAATTTACGACCTAGAGCTTCACACTGTTTTAGTAAAGGTGATATTGTATGGAAGAAAAATTTCACCCAATCGAATGCGTTCAGTTCAAAGCTTGCACCAAAATATATTAAATGCCAAATAAGTCAAACATGTGGTAACAGTTCGTACGGTTTACAAGATATGAATGGAAAATTTATAGGAATTTTCCATGCTAAAGATTTGAAACGAAATTAATTTTGCTGAAATTTCTAAATGCTATTGTAGTATAGTTTTTTTTATTTAATTAATTATAGTTATTTTTTTACTGTGGAATAGATTAGGTACTTGCAATTAATTTATCTCAAAAAGAGCTTTAATATTGCGGCATAAATGAGGAAAAATAATAACTAATAAATAGACTACAACTTACGAGCTTTTACTTAATCCTTAAGTATCTAATGGAAAATTTATCATTTTATGTATTTATTTTTATTCTGTTAATTATACGAAACAATTATTTAATCAATTCAATGGTTTAAAATTGAATTGAGTCATACTGATAGTGTCTGTACTAGTTACTAATTAAGGCATGTGTGAACTTTCCTAAAACCATTCTAGAAAACTTTTAACAAAAAGTAAAAGCGAAACAAAGAATTTTTTTTATGGAAGACTCAGTGAAACTTTCTAATTTCATTTCATTATGCTTTATGATTATATCATAATTTTTTTATTAAAGTTATGATATTATCTATGTGCTAATAAATTAGGTTTCAATAATTGGCCGGTCGAAACTGGATACACATATAATGTGAATTGAAACATAATTTAATTTTTTTTTAGTGTCCTTGTTTACTGGAAATACAATTTTCTTTTGCCAGTAAAGGATTCGGATTTTTTTTCCCTTTTTAACTCAATATTTAAAATTGAGTGAGATAATATTATTCTTATTAATTATTCAAAATTTCGCTGAGCTCATTAAAGAAGTTGTTTCAATGAAAAAACGAAAGGGTTGAAGGAAAGTGCGCATGAGCTAGTTAGTAAACATTTTGATTTGGATTATAGTAGATAGTTAGTTCATTACTGTATAAAATAATTCCGCAATTTTTTTTATTTTTTTATTTGAGTATAGGGATAATGTTGGGTTCTACTTTGCTTTACAAAGTAGGAAATTGAAATTTGTTCAGAAAAGGTACTAACTATAGAAATTCACATGATAGAGATTTTAGAAAAATTTATTTTATTGTGATGTTGGTAGGAAGAGTTTCCGGTTTTGGTTTTTTTTTTTTGTTTTTTTTGGAAAAGAAGAGGAAGAAGAAGGGAGTTGAAGATTGGATGGGTTGAGAGATAGACCGAAAAGAAAAAAATTGGATTAAAATTAAGAAAAACGAGGTGTCGAACGAGAAAAAACTGAGGCAACTGAGGCTTACGGGTGGATAATTATAAGACCGATATATCCAGGAATACTCAAAAACAATTTATTTATATAAATGGATAGTAATTGAACTTTCCAAGAAATAAAATTAATTTAAATAATTTATCTTGGAATTGAGAATACGACTCCACGTGGCTTAGAGGGCTGATCCAAAAACATCATCTCAAAGATCCGGAAAGATGGAAGAATTTCATTAAGATCATCACTTATTCTTCAAAACAAAATTATATTCTGGTGGGAAGTGGTACGGTCAGCGATTTTTTTTGTTGAGAAAATCAAGAAAGAAGGTGGTGTACAAGCGAAGAAATTAGTGCTTTTTCTGATTTTTTTTTTGGTAGTAGAGCAATAAGTTCCAAAACTAGGGAAAGAAATTGAATTTTGGGGAGTTTCCTATAGTTAAGTTTATTTTTTTTGTATTTTTGTTCCTTTTCAACAAAAAAAAAAAAAAAAAAAAAAAAAAAAATTAAGAAGTTCTTACTGATTGTTAAAGAAAGTGTATTTTAAGTCTTTTTATTTTAATCACCAATAATTGGCGGTTCAGACTTTCAGAGGTTTATGTGTATAAATAATTATAAATATTTTTAAGAGTGAAAAGTTTGCCTTGTAGTGTGATTTTTTTTCAGAGTTTCGACGAAGCGCTTCATCGGAGTATAAATCACTTTAAAGGTACTATTTTTCTTATTAAATATATACAATTTTTTTTTGTTCTTTTAAATATTTATATGGGGCAGTCATTTTGAATTTTGGGAAGGGTTCATAATAAGTGGTCAGTAAGATAATTGGCTATTTGTGTTGCGGTGATTATTTGCGGTGATTAAAATAAAGATGGCTAAACATCAGAATTTTTTTTTTGTAATTATAATGTCGTTAGTTCTTAATAAATACTATAAATAATTAAATTTTTTCTTAATAAATACTTAAATTTTTTTTTCTATATTCTTTCTGACTTTTGTTGAATTTTCTTAATTATATATTTAGAATTAGTATAATGTTTGAATTTAGAATAAATAAATTTAAAGTTGTTTGAAATTTAAATTAAAAGCGAATAATTATTTTCTCCATTTTTAACTTTTAATTTCCTTGGATATTTTTTTTGTTAGTCAAAAAGTGAAAGTTATGTGTGTAACTTAAGGGGTTTAGCGATCACCTCATCAAAACGCTACAAGTCTCGTCCTCCGGAGTAATATAACCACTGGATCATATTTAGAAAAGCTATCGAATAAAACACAGTTTATAATGCATCTGATTGGGGAGAAGCTCTAAGTCTTTGATTGACTAAGACCGATATCTTTCAATTCGAGTAGAAACTTGGGCGGTTCAGAGTATATCTATGTCGAACGCCAGAATGATCTTTTGGTGATATCAGATAATAATCAACTACATTATGTGAATTATTATCCGATTATTTGTTATTAGTAAATATATTTCACTCCATCTCTATATTGATACCGCATCATATAAATGTCTGAACATAGGAATAGCTGGTAAATAATTATTCGTACAAAGTATTCTATCAGATACTTTCTTAGTAGTAAAATTACTTATAATACCTTTATTTAAATAAAATATACTAGTATTTACTACTCTTTCATAGGATGATTTTATAAGAGTAAAACTAAATTGATCAGACATGTAATATACATTTCTGAAATGACGAGTTTTTAAATGTTATCTACACTGCTACAGACCCCCAAGAATATAGAAACTGTAGAGTTATAATTTAGGGACCTTTAACTGCATCAATAAAACTTTTAATCGTGCCAACAATCTAAAAAGTAAAATGGCCTTAAATGTACCATTTTTAAAACTTCTAAAATATTGCTATACTTAAGATAAACAAATCCAGTAAAGTAACATGATTCGTTGTATTTCAAATCTATATCTTCCAACTAAAAATCCAATATATTTTATTGCCTACATGAATCTCTTAATTTAGTTTATGTACGAGTATTTTTACGTTAAGCTTTATTTCAGACATAACTATACGTATATAGGACTCCCCACATTCAAAAGACGTAAAGTATTTGCCCTAAATAAATTATCATACAACCCACCAAATTCTGATACAACCTTCTCTGAACGAAATATTTGAAATAGTTTTACATATATCACTTTAACGATTCAATGAGCATAAATCGTTGTTCTATAATATTGCTAGATAATACCATTATTCCTAGGTATCTACATATATATATATATATATATATATATTGATGACACAGTGTTTTCTAAAACCACACACCAACCAAAAAACTTTAAACATATATCAAATCCCCTATATATGTATGGATGGATATAAGCCAGTCAGTTTGCATTTGGTATGTCCGGTGTAGATTTAATACCATTAAAGAATACTTAACTGCAATTTAAGACAAAATTGTGATGTCATTATCTCGCCCCACAAAAATAAAAATAATTTTATTAACTTTCGTTCTGCTACTATAATGACCAGAATTTATGCCTCCTTCCATCATTCGGTGGTCAGCGAACATATCAATTCAATATAATACACACAGTTACAAAGAAAATACTTTACCATTAACCTGTCGATGGCTGATAATAAAATTCGATAATATCTTAACAAAAAAGACTTTTATTTTATTATGTTTATGGTCCAGTCTTATTTTTGCTTAATCGGCTTTTTGTTTCCATACTCACTATTCGGACGGAATGAGATCACATATATTTGTATTTTGGATATTACTTTAAGGGTGGCGGCTCGATATATAAAAAAGGAGAAAATGCCGAAAATGAAAATGTCATGATTTGGATATAATTTTAATCCAATTTACCAAACTTAAACGAAATAATAAAATAAAATCTTTGATTTGTCAGTTTAGTTAACAAAAAACTATATTTCGTGTGATGAGTGTATTAAAGTCTACTCACACACTATACCGACATTCTACTGATTCGATGAGAATAAGCCAAGTATTTAATTAAACATAGGAATTATTTTTCCATTTACCATCAACACACATCATATTATGTCAAACACTCGTCTACGTAAAATAATTTTTTTGTCTTTGTTACCCGACTTAATTTCAACTCATCAAATTTAAATTAACTCGAGTCAATTAAAAACAAAAAAATTGTAACTTTTAAGGAAGTGAATCTTTAAAATATCCGTATGACATATGTCACTTTAACCAAAAATATTTTATATGCTTATACGACACAAAAAAAATAAAAATAAAAACATGTCACAACATATTATCATAAAACTGTAAAATACATATTTATGTTTTTTTATTGAAATCAATTTACAATCTTAATTTTTTATTTTTAAAACACCCTCATTTTTTACCATTTGATGGTGAATGAATAAGTAATCAAGCCGGGAGACAGGGGGACGTATCGTATCGTAAACATTGAATTATACATTCTACATTCATGCATATGGTATTTGTGGTTTGAATAATTTACTTGTTTTATTAATTAAAAATATTATACTGGATGCATTTAAATTATTATGATTTTGAAAATAAGACATTAAATTGTTGCTGTTTCTCTATTCATACACCATGGTGTATTCTCTAAGACTATGTTTTGAAAAAATTGAATGATTTTAATATTCTTCTTCTTGGCACAACCCCACAGCTGTACAGCATATGTCCATATATTCGATAACTACTTGTAATAAGTGTATTACAAGTAGTTATCGAAATACTTAAGAGTATTATTTAAATTGACAATTTATGCCCTTGTAATATTACGAGATTTACGGCTAAGTTATTGTGTTTATGTCGAAGGTTACCGTTGTTAGCTTTGAAAGAGAATCTTATTTATTTTCAAAGAAAACTAGAAACAGGTCAACCGTGCTATGCGTCAGTTACGTCATCATTTTGTGAGAGGCGGTATCTATATGTTCGGTCACAGTGAATAGTTTGTGTTGGTTAATAGCTTCAGTTGGTTGGTTAATTAATTTTCAATCTACTTTATGGTCATTCAACTGCCACATTTAACGAGGCATCCATTTTTCATCTCACTTGTAATAAATTGAGTTATTTGGCTTAAATCTAGAATTCCTTCCAATTTTTTCTGTTGATTGACCAATCTACCCAAGTTTTCGTTCTTGACAATGGTTACACTGAGAGTCATAACAGGCATTTTATCTAAGCTGAAAAATAACGTGTTTTCTAAAAGTAACTCTCGATATTGTCAATTTTAAGTAGCCAAATTCACATTTCTTTCTCAAAATAATGTTTCCGCTCAATTGTAAAGGATTTTAAATGTAATGGTAGCTTATGAAACCAAAATGGTGCCACAAAGATAAAGAACCGTTTGCATCTTTCGGTGTTGCATCGAAAACGGGTAAAATTATTTAGATATCTCATGTAATAATTGAGCGTTATCCGACTATGATAATAGTGTGGGCGAAGCTATCAAGGTCCGCCTTGCCGCTGGCAATCGGGCTTTGTATCCTCTACGTCCACTGCTGAAATCAAAATATCTTGCAAATACGGATAAGCTGAAACTGTACAGAGTGTTGATCAGACCCGTTGTCATGTATGAATGGGAGAGTTGGACCTTGACGGATGAGTACGAAAGCTGGCTTCTAACAGTCGAGAGAAGAATCATGCGTGTGATATATGGTCCAAAACGCGACGTCGATGGCACTTACCGAGTTCTTTTCAATCACGAGATCAGGAATTTAATGCAAATTCCTGATATCGTGCATGAAATCAAAGGACAGCGAGTACGCTGGCTCGGTCACGTTCTGCGTGCCGATCCGAAACGAATGATACAGCGATCTTTAAAGGGAGAACCGCCTTTCGGTAGGCGAAGAGGTCGCTGTCGGCGACGATGGTTCCACGGCGTAGAGAGCGATCTGGCATCTTCCAACTGCTTGCAACAGTATGAAGATCTGGCTCGTGATCGAAACCGATGGAGTCAGAATATTATTATTATTATTAAAGTTGGCTGGAACCCTTAAAGGTTCCACACTCAATGCCACAAAGGGCCCATGGTGCAAACCTAGGGTTTCATCAAAGCACACAGGTGCGTTCTGCAACCTTAGCAAACTGGAGCAGTTTGAACCACGGCAGAGGAGAAAGTTGATTAACAGGAATATTCCTGGAGTTGAACACAAGGGATCTAATGCGGTCGAAAGCCGGACAGGTGCTGATGAAGTGTAGGCTGTCATCAACATCCTCAAGGCATTCATCGCATACGGCATCACTAGCAAGACCCATGCGATGAAGATGACTTTTGAAACGGCCATGGCCAGTAAGTAGAGCAACCAAAATTCTCAAGTTGTCCTTTTTCAACGAAAGAACGTATTTGGTCAGCTTCGGGTTAAGCCCCCTTATAAAGTATTTTGCCTTACGGCAAGTAGGGGTAGTTGACCACGTCAGTTTTAGGTTCGATAAGGTAACGGTTTTGATTGTTTGTTTCAATATGTGAAGAGGTACAGGAGCAGCTGGTTCAGGGCCTACGAAAAATAAGCGAGAACCAGTTTTAGTCAAACTGTCTGCAACTTCGTTGCCATCAATGTCACAATGGGCGAGAACCCACATGACTGTTACCTTATTGTTACAACCAAGGAGGTTCAGCAAATTCTTACACTCCCCTACCAGTTTGGAGCTGGTTCGAGGATTGTTCAAAGAGTTAAGGACAGTCTTACTGTCCGTACAAAATATAATCTCTTTGTCGACGGTAGCGAGATTAAAAGCTGAAAACACGCAGTGAGTAACTGCAATAAATTCCGCTTGATGAATAGTACAGTAGGACCCCAAACTGCTAGAGATTCTCAAATCATGCGATGGACAGTAGTAACCAAATCCAGCACCCTGTTCAGAGACAGAGCCATCTGAAAAGAATACAAGCGATTTGGATATCTGTTTGAGCAAGTCTGGTGAGAACCACATATCCCTGGATGGATAAACCACCTCATATGATCTGTGGAAATTAAAAACAGGCAGAAGCCAATCAGTAATCATGTTGATTTCTGGTATAGCTCGTGTAAATTCAGTAAGAATTGATCTATGACCTGAAGTAGTGCCAAAAGCATTCCATACCCCGGCATTCTTCAAGCGCAAGGCAGCCGAACAAGCAGTACCTAAAATGAAGGATTGTAACTGTGGAAGGGAGAGAATGAGCTCCATAGCCAGGAGCGGAGTTGAAGACATGGCTCCAGTTACAGCCCGACAAGCGATATTTTGCAAACAGTTGAGTTTGTCAAATGAAGATTTTACTTTAACCACTGGCCACCAAACAATAGATGCATAAGTTAGCATTGGCAGAACTAGTGACTTGTAGATAAAATAAAGCATTTTGGGGGATAATCCCCAGGAATTACCAAAAGCTCTACGACATTGCCAATAAATCGCAGTGGCTTTTTGTAGTTAGAAATCCAGATGATACTTCCAAGAAACTTTATTATCCAGAAAAACTCCAAGATGTTTGACGTAGGCTGAGCTATTAACCTTGCATCCGAAAAGTGATGGTACAGAAAAAGCTTCAGTATTCCTACGCCTTGTAAAAATAACCAAATCGGTTTTTGATGGGTTCACATGTAAACCCTTATCCAGACACCACTGTTCTATAATGAGAAGAGCGTGTTGAGTTAAATCTGATAAGACATTCAGGTGCTTGCCTGAAACTGTCAGAACCAGATCGTCAGCCTAACTTTGAGCGGTAAAACCGGACTCATGGAGAATAACAAGAAGTTCGTCAACGACCAGAAGCCACAACAGTGGTGACAGTACACCGCCCTGCAGGCATCCTCTGGAAGCCTTGACCGAAGTGTGGGTATCCTCAACCTCGTAAATACGAGACTATACGAGATTCAAGCATACGTTCAATCCATCTGATGATGTTGGGTTCGATACCAAAATTAGTACATGCGTTCGTGATCGAGACGAATGTAGTATTATCAAAAGCTCCTGCAATATCCAGAAAGGTGCCTACAAGAAACTCGTTATTGTTCAAAGATCTCTCAATCCTAGTTACGAGTTCATGTAAGGCAGTTTCACAGGATTTGCCCATTCTGTAAGCATGTTGCATGTTACTGAGTGGAGCGGTAACTAAATGTTGGTCTCTAATGAACCTATCAACAATCCTTTCTAAAGATTTCAGAAAAGTTGATGACAGACATATAGGCCGAAATGAATTGGGGTCGGTGTAATCCGACTTGCCAATTTTTGGAATAAAAATTACTTTACTTCTGCTCCAAGATTGTGGAACAAAACTAAAAGCGATACATGCCTGAAACAGAAGCAATAAATGTTCCTTAATGAGAGGATATCCATGCTGTAAAACAGCAGGAAATATACCATCAGGACCGGCAGATTTGAAGGGTTTGAAAGAGAACAAGCTCCAACGTAGGACCTCATAATTAATTAAACTGCAGGCTAGGTCCCAATTGGGAATTACCTCCAAATCGGTGGTGACTTCACCAGTATTGTCGATTGGAATAGTTTTACAACCCGGAAAATGGGTAGTGAGAAGTAAGTCGCCAACTTCCTTTTTAGAGGAAGTTAACTTGCCATTAGGTAGACGAAGTGAATCAAGTCTACAAGTATTATTCCTGCTCATTGACTTGTTAAGTCTAACTGCAGCAGGTAAGCTATTAATTTCACCACAGAAGATTACCCAGGAGGATCTCTGTGATGTTCTTAATTCTTTTTTATACACTTTTTGTGCAGCTAGAAACCTATCCAATCAGGCTGAAGATTAGATCTTCCGGCCTTGTTCTTCAGCTTTCTGGTTATCTTCCTTAACCGTTTTAAAGCAGAGCACCAGAAAGGTTTGTTCTGAGTTTTTTGATGTAAAATAAGTGGACACGAAATCTCAAATGCAGTTGAGATTGCTTTAGATAGTACAGAAGCCTGTAGCTCTATATCCACAGACAAATGAATTATCATAGGTGATTCGAGTGAGGAAACAAGCTCACGAGAAAAAGTTTCCCAGTTGGTAAGCTTCCTGTTTCGATAAGGTTTGAGCGGTGTTCTTTTAAGATTAATATTAAATGAAATGCACCTGTGATCGGAAGTGAGAATATCATTCGTCACTCTCCAGTTTAATATAAATTTGGTAAAGGACATAGAACACAAACTAATGTCTATAACCTCCCTACGAGCAGAGTTAACAAAAGTAGGCTCGCATCCAGCATTGAGGATATCCAGCTCAGAGGAACTTAGATAGTTTATCAGAGCAGAACCTCTATTGTTAACGTTGGTACTCCCCCATAAAGTGTGATGTGCATTAGCATCACAACCCGCTATTAGAGGAATGTTTTTCACTTTACACCAACTTACTAGGGATGTGAAATCCTCAGAAGGTGGTGGAGTAACGGAATCGTAAGGAAAATATACTGATGCTATAACAACTTCAGTATGACAATTAAGAGTAATGCATGCAGCTGCAATATCGGATGAACTACACTCCTCAATGAGAGATGCATTAATATTCTTCGAGATGCAGATGCACGCTCTGGTTCTCGCGGTTGAACTCTTGTACAGAGTTCTAAAACCGGGGGTATTAAGTCCAGAAACCAAACCATCAAGAAGGTAAGGTTCCTGAATTAAGCATAAGTCTGTGTGCGAATTAACAAGCAACTTCTTTAATTCTAAGGAAGCTGACTTGCTATGTTGCAAGTTGATCTGTTTGACTAAGTGCATAGATGCTATAATAAACACCAGCAAGATAAAAAAATAATAAAATTTGAACACTACGGGCCCGAAATAATCTTAAAAGAGATCCTCTCAAGCACGTACTGTAAGGATGATCCGGACCCAATAATGTGCTCAATAGACTTTAAATCAACCCGGAACACAATTGATTGGCGATTAGCCTCACGCCTGTGTCGGACGATTTTCCATCCATTGATGTTAACATTTGGATTCATCACATTTAAATTCGCTAAAACCACACTAGGTTCCTCCGGAGGACCAGGGACCCAGGTGTGGATTAGCAGTGGTTTAGGAGGGTCACCAACTGAGAGCCGACAACCACTCCAAAGATCTCCTACTTTTGCAATCTCCTCGACAAACCAATTGTAAGTTGCGTCATTGGCACATTTGCATATAAAGACACCATCACTTAGATAGCATCCCAGCATCTGTGCCACAAATCCGTTGAGTTTTGCCGCCACAAGAATGCGACGACCGACCTCCATCCGGAAAATACCTAACTTGGTCTCATCCAGCGAGTTGGCGCCGTTGTTGTCACGCACGCAGAATTTTTTTATTGTTGACACAGCAACAACTTGAGCCAGCGTGCGCGGTTTCTTGGTTACCAAATCAGGAGTGGAACCAGTTACAGCTTTGGAGTCGACGAAGAAGGTAGATTAGACTCTTCTGGAATGGCGCCAAGCGCAAGTCCAGAAAGTCTCTTCTGAAGGCGCTGGCGATTGCGTTTACCAGCCCTCCTAGTTTTCCTAATTGGATGAAAGGGTTCACCTGTAGACCCCTCGCTATCATTTAGTAGGTTACGTTCGATGTCAGGTTGGACATCTGAGCTGAGACCACCGATACTGATAGTATCGTGATCGTCTAGCTCGACGCCCGACTGAGATCTAGAACCCATATAGAAAGAGCGAATGGAGATCTAGTGAAAATAGTACACTAATGCAGAAGTTGTTGTTAACAAAAATTTCTTACACTAGCTTGTAACCTGAAAAAGTAACATATTGGTAATATTATTGATCAAAACCAATATTGGAAGAGCAATTTAAATATATATTTATATATAAAAAAAAAGGGCGTAATAAACAAAAAAAATTAGGAAGACAGTTATATTATTGTGACGAGAAAGCAAAAAAAAACCTGTTCGAGCTAAAAAAAAAAAAATAAAAAAATAAAGTAAAAGAAACCAAAAGTAGAAAAAATATCTAAAATAATAAAAAAAAAGATAAAGAAAAAAAAACGGTAAACTTAGTTTAGCCGGTAGTACTGGTAATCCTGTAACAGCAGACTCACAAGTATTAACTGTAATTATTAACTGTAATACACACATGTATGCACAGTAACACACTGCACTAAACACATGTAACACAGTTGGCCACTAATTTAACACCAAATTCTCGAAAACACGGTGAACACAGTATGAATATAAATATATATGTTATAAAGATGCACATATGTATATATAAAGTAACACAGAACACGCACGAGGTTACGCAAATAAATAAATGAACAAAATGCTTCACATGTAGAAAAAAAAATGGTTTCACGGAACGGAAAGCTGCTAGCACAGAAAGATCAACAAAAACTCGCACAAAAATTACTCCCACTCACACATAATATAACTATCAAACTCAAAAACTGAACTTTAAAACAAAACTTGAAAGCTAGAAACTATAATACAAAATTCACGTACCGCACTATGTATTACAACGAATTAAATAAAACGTATAAATACACCTAACTGTGAATTTATTAAAATTGCTCACAAGCACAACAAGTATGAAATACTTGATTAAATTAAAGCGAACGACAAAGGTAAAAAAGAATCGATGTTTAACCATCGGCGTTCGGTATTAGAATACAGGAGTCAGATAGTTGACACGGTACGGGCCAATAATGGCCTGTAAAAACCGAAAAAAAAAAAAAAAAAAAAATCCGACTATGAAAACTACTGCTTCTAACGAAAAATGATTTCAATAATTTTTAAATGTAAAGGTATCTTAGAGATAGCAGGTTAAATTCGCGGAACAAAAGAATTGTCCGGGTGATATTCGGTCGAGAAAGGTTAATTCCACCCAACTGGTAATACCGTACATCAGGTTACATGATATAGCCGTCTCACTAGTGCATGATATAGCCGTCTTATAATGTTTAATGTGCCAAATTTCCTCAGATTATAAAATTTAGTGACACTTCCAATTAAATTAGAGTCAATAGTTAATCCCAAATACTTGAACTCGTATACAGTCTCCAACTGAAAACACATCGTTGAACATATAGAATACCATTACACTGATAAGCATGATACATTGGACGATTTCGTGTTAAAGTATTATAAGTCCGTCCAAAACTCATCAGCCTTGATTTGTCACTGATCACAAGCTTATGGTAAGAGAACCATTTCCTTAGGTTATCTTACTCTTTTTGTATTAGCAAACCCAGTGGTACGTCGTTAAAACTTTTATTTTGCGCATAGCTAACGGCCAAATCATCCACGAATGCTGTGGGGTGGACCAATCAGGCCAGCCGCAAAGATAGAGTTAAAATAAATTAAAAATAATAGCGGTCCAAGCACTGACCCTTGAGTTACACCACATTTTATAAAACCTTCAAAGATTAAACTTTGCCGAAGAAATGTAACAGTGCTTCTTCCGTTAATCAACGGAAATCTCCCAGCCGTAAACCAAAACTGATTTATATTCATGAATTTAATTTTATCCAGATAATTGAGAATTCTGCGCTTTATTATCTTCTCAAATACCTTCGAAAAAGAGCTCAGAAGGGATATTGGTCGATAGTTGTTTAGTTGAAGTGCGCCATCCTTCTTAAATATTGGAACTACCATGGGTAGTTTCAGTTCATTTAGAAAAATACCACTATCCACACTTCAATTAAACAAATAACTTAATACATCTATTAGGTACCATAAACACTCTTTGAGTATAAAATTATCAATTCCGTTTGGTTGCCTTGATTATCAATTTCTTAATTTCTGTGATAATTTGGAGATCGGATATTGGTTTGAAAAGCAAGACATAGGATAATTATTTGAATGTCCAATAACATATTTGTGAAATTCATTATGTCAAAGCTAGAGTTGGTTAGCAAAGTATCAGAACTACGATTATAAATTTGAGTTATCGGCAGTTTATCATTACTTTTCCCTAAATCGTCATCAATAACTCTCCATGTAAGTTTAGAGTTGCTATACGGAGAGAATAAAATTGGTTTTTGTAATACACGTGCTTAACCGTTTTGATATTAAACTTAACTTTCTTAGAAAGTTTAATAACGAATCTTTCTAATCTAGCATAAGTTGGATGATGTTTTACCTTTTTCGAAAATTTTTTCAATTTATTTAGTTTACGTACTAAATTTAAATTCATCCATGGTTTAAGTTTCTTTTATTTGTATGAGAGAGTATATTTGGCAATTCTACGTGCGATTTTAAAATATCTAAAAAGTTGGTAAACGCATTATTATAATCGTTTATAATATCCGTATACTAAACGAAGGCGAAATATTAAGTTTGATTAGGTTATGATCCGAAAAATGAATGAGCAAGTTATCAGTATTAAAATTATTTACATTTGGACATATAATAAACAGATGATCTAAACATGTGAAGCTAAGATAGTCTGGTAATTGAAGCTTTCATTGATGTTTAATAAGTTAATATTAATATCACCTCCAATAACTATTTTTTGAATTCCAACTGGTTGTAACAACATCTCAAGATCAACACAAAAAATATTTATATCCTTTTCATGAAAACGGTAAATACAAATAAAAATCCAATCATCTTTGCCAATTTTTATGTTAAGAATGAGAACGTCAACTGAAGACAAATTTAAGCATTTAGTTGAAAATATAGTAAGATCCTTATGAATATAAACCCCCCAACACCTCCAGTACGATAGGAATCATTACAACAGGCTTTAAAATAATAATTCGGCAAGTTAAGTAAAGAACACTCGTTCGAATAGATCCATACTTCCGATACAAAAACTAAATTTTGTTGTTTAGTAAGGCTAGCTAAATTAACACTAAAAACATAAGTCCTTTAACTCTGAAAATTTTGATGTATTAAACTTATACTATTACTCTGCACTGCATAACTAAAATAACACAAGAACTCACGAACAATTTCACAGTTAAGTATCTGTATAGAAAATAGATTAAATAGGTAGAAACGCACTAAAAAATAAACGAATATCATTTCGTAATACATTACAGTAAAAATTTTCAACATTTTAAAAAGAAAAAAATATAAATAAATAAATAAATTGCGAAACTTAACTATTGTACAGTGAATGCTTAGGTGTACCAAAATAAGGATGTATTAGCATAATTACAATTACAGAAAATTGCGTATTAAAATACGCAAATAAAGTATGCAATCGTGAAAAAAGCACTAAAAAATAATTCAATTTAATCTCATAATTCATTTTGTTACCAACTAACAAAAATAAAAATACGGAATAAAATATAAAAACAAAACTGTCCAGTCTATGTAAGCATAGCATCCTCAATATACAAGCAGCAATGCTTGACCCTTTAAATTTATTGAGCTTATTTATGAGGTCTAGATTTTTATACACTCCATAAGAACCAATGTAAAATTGAAGATTTTTGGCTCAACTTCAATGAAAGAAAAATACTGAAAATGAAAATTATTTTTATATCAATATGTAAATCAAACATTTTCATATATGTAACATATATGGAAACCAAATGAAAATACGAATTATTTTAATAGTTATGATAAAAAAACGGGTCGATTTATTCAAATTTTATACATGTATATGTGATAGTTGGTTCTAAACGCCGTATAAAAATATATAAAACGAGATCAATGACGTAAAAGAAACATATACTTCAAATGTTGGATGAAAGATGGCACTTTATAACATTAATAATATAAATCGTATCTATTGATATTTTAAAAGCAAATTGTTAATGCGATAATACGAAGTACACAATTAAAATACCCAAACATGTTAATGAAAGTGAATAATTCAAAAATTATTTAAATTTTTTTTATTTCCATTCAATTGTTATACTAGATACAAGATGGCATCATAAAAGTCGTTACGATTTTTAACAGTGTGAATTTTTTAAAACAGTTTTAAGTAATTGAAATGTTTTTTTATTAAAATTCATTTATTTAGATACAATATTAATTATTAATAATAATATAAACGTTGTATTACAATAAATACTTTATTATTGTCTACGTATAACCTATAAAAATTTTGTAAACAATTTTTGACAGCAAAGAAAAATAAAAATAAATATTTTTTATTTTTTCTTTGCTGTACACTGTCCAAAAATTTTTAATAATAAATTTGAACTGTAGGGCGATTTTATTATTTTTTTAATGACGTCACGACTTATTGATGTTTAGTAAATATGGGGTATAAACTTTTTAAACTTATAAGCAAACGAACTTTTGCGATGTTTGCTGCTTCTGTATTTAGGATGCTTTGATGTAAGCAAATAAGATTTTATGTAGTGCAAGAAATAATAATGTAGATAAAATCTGAGCGTTTAAAGGTATGTAATTATAGTTCTACTTAACATATGTTGTATTTCTGGATTGATCAATTGCAAGCATCAGTTCTCCTCGATCGGATAGTCATTGCTTCGTAGCAGAAAAATATCGTTCCGAGAATGAATGCGATGGATATCAGTATCGGTAGTCTTCCTTAGATAAATTTGACCATTTTTGACCCATTAAAATTTTTAGCCCCACCGTATAGTTTTGATTGGAATTTGGTGAAGTGCTGCATGATGAAGATACGCTGTCGTTGACGGGTTTGAGGCAATAACACATTATCATTTTTAGTGTACAGATTTTTTTTTACGTATTATTAATACAGATTTTTTTTTACGTATTATGAGTGTAGTGTTTTTTAAATCTGTACCCATTAATTTTACAGTAAAAAATCGTGTAAAATCATGTTTTTTTATAACGGTTTTTATAGGCCATTATTTGCCCGTAACGTGTCAACAATCTGACTCCATCGGTTTCGATCACGAGCCAGCTCTTCATATTGTTGCGAGCAACCAGAAGATACCAGGGCGTCTATTATGAAATATTCTACGCTCGTTTTTTTCTTTGACACCGTCGAATGCATGCTATGATGAAATTTTTCGGCGCGTTTATTTTTCAACCATGTCGAGAATTATCGTATTATGAAAAAACGAAAAGATACGACGCGTATTTATTTACATAAAAACGAATAGTATACGACAGCTATTAAGGTGACAAATATGAATATTCAAAAATTACATCAAGTGCAATTTAATTAATTAATATTAATATAAAAATATACTACTTTAGTAAAGACGATAAATGTACATATAATTATAATATTAATTAAATAAGTAAGTAAATAATAGTAATAGTATAGTGTTAAATAAATTAATTTTAAAAACATATTTATGTGCTGTTTTTTATAAATTAGTATAACCAAAATGTGAGTCTTCATTTTACATGTTCTTAATAATTGTTATAGTTTTTATTTTTATTTATCCATAAAAACATTTATTTGTAAATAATAAATTTCATTTGTACATTTTATTTTCAATTATAGGACCACCAAGAGCCCTAAACAATGTGAAATTCTAATAGAATTTATGGAAAAAACATTGCCAAAAACTTTTTAAATTCCATACAATTCCGAGAAACAACAATATTTGTTAGCCGAAGTAAAAGAACGGCTAAATGCAGCAGGACTCCCGGGAAAAAAATGTTGATGGTTGGAAGAAAGTAAGATTTAGTTAGAGAGAAAATTATAAAATTTATTAACATGCGTTTTTATATAGGTTTGGCGAGATTTTAAGTATAACACTAAAAATAAACTACGTGCTAATAAAAAATCCGTTTCTGGAATTGGTGGTAGAACTAAGCGATTAACTACGTTAGAAAAGCACGTTAATGTGTTGCTGGATTTGCGTGGTGAAATTTAAGGGATAAACACTGAAAGTTTTGGATGCGACTTGCAATCAACCAGGGTTACTGACGACTTAAATAATATTAATAAAACAAGTCAATTAGAAACCACTTTTACAAATATTTCAAACAATGAGCAAATAACAGAAGAATTGCAAACAAAGACAGCTTTTCAACCAGTCAAAGATAATACCACGCAACTCAGCAGACCTCAGAGAGCTTAAGCTAAACAACACAAGGAAACTGCTAAAACTTTATTAAAAAAACAACTGCATATGCAGGATAATTTTTTTAATAAACAAGAAAAATATTTCAAAAAACAAGAAAGTCAGAAGTGGGAAATAAGGGACACAGAAAAAATCATTAAAGTTGACAAAATTAAGTTTCGAGGAAGAAAAATGGAAGGCTAAACAAGCAATTTACCTTGATAAAATTAAACAAAAAGCCGAACTCTTGGAAATTAAGAAAACGGAGCTAGATTTACGAAAACTGGTATTGGAAGCTCAGCAATAATTTAAAACTTAAATTTCTTTTATGTAAATATGTATATAAATTCTAAGACTGAATTAAAATGAAATAAAATTAATTTAAAAAAATGACAAATATAATAAATAAAATAAAAAACATCTTGTTAGATTAATTTAATATATTTTAGCTTTCTCAAACTCTCTTAGCTTCTTGCATCAAGTTTTCGTTGTATTCGTTTGGTGCATTTCTAAAGGGTCCGCCATCTAAAATTTTTGTTCAACTAGTGCTTATTTCGTGAATGGTAACACTTAGCTTATGTCTGATTTGACAGATAATTAGTTTTATCCTTCCGCTGAACGAATATGGTTGTGTATACGCTTGAACAACGCTGGAAAATATTGCGACATTACTTTGAAAATCATGGTAATGTTGCAGAATGTGTGCGAAAATTGCGTACGGATTTTGGAAGAAGAGAAGCACCGTCAGCTCCGTATGTTTGTTATCTTGTGAAAAAAGGGAAATAAACTGGCATCCTCATCGATAAACCAAAGCGTGAAAAGCCAAAAACAGGGCGTACACCCGAGAATATTGGTACTGTGGCAGAAATTGTGCGTGATGCGCCATCAACATTAATTCACCGTCGTTCTCAACAATTGAAGATTTCGGAGACATCATTGAGACGAATTTTGCATAAAAACCTTGGTATGACGCCATACAAAGTCCAATTGGTCCAGGAATTGAGGCCAACTGACCATCCAATGCGTTTTCGCTTCGCTGAGTGGGCCTGCGATCGACTTACAGAAGATGCTGATTTTGCCAAAAAAATCATCTTTTCGGATGAAGCTCATTTTGATCTTGGCGGGTATGTAAACAAGCAAAATTGTCGCATTCGGGGCACGGAAAACCCGAACATATACATTGAAAAGTCGTTACACCCAAAAAAAAGTCACTGTTTGGTGTGGATTTTGGTCCAGAGGCATAATTGGGCCATAATTTTTCTTCGAAAATGAGCAAAGAGTGGCCGTTACAGTCAATGGCGTTATCGTGAAACGAGCACAACATGCCGTTTCAAATATCTATTTTTTTTTTGTTGTTATTGTTTGTTTGTTATTTTTAAACAATATGTGATCGGCAATTAAAAGAAATTAAAGAAACAAAAGAACGTATTAACGTTTTCTATTGTCTCTTATGACCATAAAGTAATAAAAATGTTATTTCACACTATTTAAGGACATTTAAAATATTTCAGTTTATGACCTGTCATAAATAAATGCATATTTTATTATCCTATTTTTTACAAATTTTATTATCCTAATTTTTTTCTTTGTTTTCTTAAAACCATAAATTATAACACTAAAATAAACCTAATTAACTAGGTAAATAAATAAATATATATATATATATATATATATATATATATATATATATATATATATATATATATATATATATATATATATATATATATTAATCATATAGATAGATAATAAATAACTAGATAAGTTAGAATAAGACAACTATACATAAAAAGGACCGGCGATCTGATTGGTGATCAACAATTTATTTCGGAAAACGGAAAATAAAAATAAATATAAATAGAGGATAACGATGGGAAAAAGAGGAGAAGAGTTTGATCCGTGAAAGGTATTTCAACGATATAATTAAGAGATAATAATCGATACAAAAGTGATCACAGTGAGACGGGAAAAGCCCCTACCCATGGTACGCGCCCGTTTAGTGATAAACAACTTATAATAAATGTATGGTGAAATTCCACAAACATAAAATTAATAAAACGTATAGAAAAGTGATCACAGTGAGACGGGAAAAGCCCCTACCCATGGTACGCGCCCGTTTAGTGATAAAAACCTATAATCAATGTATAGTGAATTTCCACAAAAATAAAATATATATATAACCAACACAATGTGTGGCTAACTTCGCAAACCTAGGAGTATGAATAGTTAAGGAATGTCAACATCATCATCACCGTCATCAGGATAACATCTCGAGAAACAAATCATATTGTTAAGTATAGTTAAGTTTTAGAGTTAAGATTTTTGTTATTTATTAAATAATTCTTTAAAATAGAATTATATTCTAAAATAAAATAGATCACATTATAAAATAAAATTAAAATAAAATTCTTTATAATAGAATTTATATAGTTTTAGTTGATTTAAGTGATTATTATTTCTTTTTATATTTATATGAATTTGTTTGTTGTTGTAATAAATATGATATATCAATCATCTTTAAATTTAACAGTTTACATTTTTTTTTTAAATCTGAACCCCGCCTCGTTGAGTAGTGTAGCCGAGCAAGCTTTTTAAAAATACAAATCCATTAGCCCTTTGGAAAATTTGTAACAATCGGGCCATGTTGAACGAATTTTTGTTCACAAAAATTGAAGAGGAGGATATTGGCAACATTTGGTTTCAACAGGACGGCGCTACGTGCCACACAGCTGAAGCTACACTCGATGTTTTGCGCACTGTTTTTGAAGATCGTATTATCAGCCGCAGAGCTGATGTCGTTTGGCCACCTCGGAGCTGCGATTTGACACCGTTGGACTATTATTTGTGGGGTGCCCTCAAAGATAAGTGTTACGCCGACAAGCCAGAGACAATTGACGCTTTAAAGGACAATATTCGTGAAGCCATTGGTGAAATACAGCTGCACACAATCAATAATGTGCTTAAAAATTGAACCGATCGTGTAGGCTACTGCATGGCCAGCCGAGGCAGCCATTTGAATGAAATTATTTTCCATTATTAACCGGAAGGATTATACTTTTAAATAAAAAAAAATTTGAGAAAATATTCAGTTTTTTTTATACCATTTTCAAAAAAAAAAGGTATTTGGCGGACCCTTTGTAATCGGTATCTTCATTTCTTAAAATTAAAGTTGGATCAACTAGAACATTATACTTTGTACACAGATTATGAAGTAAGCAACAAACATTAACAACTTTTGCTACTTTTCCTGGTTGGTAATGAAGTTCTCGTGTATGTAATACGATTCTCCAACGACCCTTCAATATTCCAAACACTCGTTCGATAATCGAACTCGTTTTTGCATAGTGTATTGAATCGAGATTCAGCTGAGCCTTCTCTGTTGATTTTCTATATGGCGTCATCATCCAAGGTTCTAATGATCCGGAATCACCTAAATATTGAATAATTTTAGAATATAGAATATAATTAAAACAATATTTTATAAAATACCTAAAATCCACGAATGGTTTTCTCGCCCCCAACCTTCATTCATGATTTCTCGATTCTCGCTCATGCTCCAAATAACAGAATCATGAGAAATAACAGAATCCTCCGTAACGCGGGTCGACTGATGTAATCATGTTGTTGTAGTCACAGGTCTACTGATATAGTGGAATGTATAGTATTTATAATTTATATTTAGAAATATTCAAAATACTTACGATCATAACGTTTAAGCTGTGGGATCCACATAACCAATTAAACCCGCAAAAATAATTTTTCTAATACATATATTTAGAGTCTCGGCCATCACAACAGAGACAGTGGATTGTACCATTCCGATGAAATAGTCCTGTCCCAATCCTTGTTGATTATACCCTTCTCCCAGAAATTTTAATGTGACAGCGAGTTAAAGTATAGGTGGAATAGCATCAATATTTTTTTTCACTTCATAATGAAGTTCGACTTCAGTTAAAATATCGCTAAACACGTCTTTCGACACTCTAAATAATCTTAATCATTGAATAAATATGAAATCATTAAATTTTATAATAAATCGAAAGATAATGTCATAAACATTTTAATTTATACTGTTTATTTGGCACATCGAGTCATTTGAACGTTTTCTTTGAATAAATAGCGTCACTCCATTATCAGAATCATCTGTGCTGTTATTAATAAAAAAACCCAACGCTCTATTTACAAAAATTAATTATTTGTTTTAACTGTATATTAAATAAAATTTGGTAACTATTTATAAATTATTAAAACAAATGTACACACTATATATAATCAAAAAATTATTGTTTTCACTTTTGACAGAAAAACGAAAATGGCGTCGTCGAATTTTTTTGTGACATTCATATTTTCGACGTTGTCGAATAATTCATAATAGCTATTTTCGACGTTTGCGAATTGGTCGACATTGTCGAAAAAATACGTGCGTCGAATATTTCATAATAGACCCCCAGATCGAACTCTACGCCGTGCAACCATCATCGCCGCAACCTCTTCGCCTACCGAAAGGCGAAAGAACTCTCCCTTCAAAGATCGCTGTATCATTCGGTTCGGATCCGCACGTTAAACGTGACCAAGCCAGCGTACTCGTTGTGCTTTAATTTAATGTACGATATGAGGTCTTGCAATAAATTCCTGATCTCGTGGTTGAATAGAACTCGGTATGTGCCATTAACGTTCCGTTTTTGCCCATACACGCATGATTCTTCTCTCGCATGTTAGGAGCCATCTTTCGTACTCATCCATCAAGGTCCCACTCTCACATCCATACATGACAACGGGTCTGATCAACACTCTGTACAGTTTCAGCTTATCCGCATTTGCAAGATATTTTGATTTCAGCAGTGGACGTGAAGGATATAAAGTCCGATTGCCAGCCGTAAGCTGAAACTAGATATCCTCTCCCACACTATTATCGTGAGTAATGAGAGATGCAAGATACTTGAATATCATTACTCGTTCAAACATGTGGTTTCCAATACTGAATACAGTTGCGTCTTGGTCTCGAAAACCAGAGATATCAAACCAGTGACTTTTCTAAGATCTTCCATTCTAACGTTCATGTTGAGAACGGTTTTCTATTTTGTTGATTTTGGCCTATTGATCACTATTCTATTTTTCCTTTTTGATGATGTCTGCGGTATTTTATATTTTAAACTTTATTTATAACTCCTTCATTTTTCACGTAGTTTAAGAACTGTTACCATAACTTTGATCGAGCGATCACTTTCAAATGTTAGCTTCGCCACTAATGCCCTAATGTCGTTGTGTTAAAGTTCATATATACTGTTCATTGAAACTACCGAGAATTCTTGATCTGAAATCGATTTCATAAAGTTGCAAAATGTGATATTCAGTTATCTTCATAATATTGATTTCCTTATTCTTGATTTTTGATGAGCTTCTGATCATGATTTTGTGGATTATTTTTAAGTTAGAATTTTTGCCATAGATTCTTGTTTCTGTTTGAAGGGTCTCTTTTTATTATTTTTAATGATCAAGTCTGTTTTCTATCGTTTTTCTTCTTCATCAGAGAGAGAACTTCCTGTAATCTGACCGTCAGTTCCAAAGCTTGAAGTTCCTGTTTCAGCTTTTCATTTTTTTTCTTAAATGTATTAACCTGCAAAACTGCAACTGAGATGCAAACTTTTCGATATGCTTAGTTCTTTACGAATATTGCAGGTGCTTTTGGTTTTCTTTTTATATTGGGTTCGCTAGCCAGCCGATGGAGGTGGATAACTTATTTATCTTGATGGTTATAGCTAAAAGTTAAGACTAAATCTTTTTAAATATGTGCAAGTTATAGTTCCCTAATAAACGATCCAATATCCTAAAGGTTGGTTCATATTAAAAAAATATTTGTTCAAATTAACTACATATTCATTCCAGGTTTAACACTCAGATTGTTCAGGATTTGAAATATCTGATTTGAAAAATAAACAGATTCAAGAAAAACATCAAAAACGTTCGTCAGCTAAGTAAAGTTCTGCTACCTTGTTAATAAGTATAGTTCTGCTAATGAAGCAACTTATAGTTGTAGAAGCATTGAAACTAAAGAAACCCGTTTCCACTATGCAGCTACGATACAGATCTAATAATCAGCTACTACCAAGCTAGGTTTTATATGATTATATCAGTCACTGATCGAGATTTGGTTAATAATTTTTTCCTAGGATAATGTAAACAACCAAATTGTTCTATTTATATAGTGAAAGTATCTGGAAATGACTTTCAATACCATAAATATATAGATACCAAAACTAGATTGGGAGGTACCGGATTCGAAACACAACAGAAAAATTTCATCTTTTGATTTGAAAAAGAATTAAAGGTGAAGTATAAATACAACTAAACCGAACCATATTCCGACCACTATAAATTGGTATGGAGGTATACAATACCACAGTTACTATAATTGAGATGTCCCTTCAGTTAATATTACCTTAAAGCGAAATACTTCAAGTCACCGACTTTAGTTTTATAATTGTTTATCATTATTGATTTATTTCCAGACCTCCGGAATGCATCAATACTAATCTGAACCAATTATTACTGTTATGTATCATATATAATATATACTAGAGGATAAAACCCCGTTCAAAACCGTCCTCTGCTTCCAAGCTTTGGACTCCTTAAGCTAGTACTAACGTAGTTTTAGTTACCTCAATGTATATCATACAGCTCTAGGATTGAATAATGACATGTTAAACATATTACATAAGAGTATATTCTCTATATAACTATATTTAAATCAATAGATATTATGAATTAGATCTTAAAATGTTCTCATTTTATTATGTTTGATTTAATCCAAGTATTATAGTATACAACATCCGTGAAGAGCACAAATTGATTGAGATCACACAAATGATTTTTGGAATAACCAACCGAAACAATCCCTTTGATATACCACCTGGTTGGAAATTCGATAACTAAGCCGCCACCACTATCACCACTGCATACAGTTGTTCCTAAATATAATGATCAAATCAATAATTATATTACGGAAATACGACAAATATCTTACCATTTCGGTAGCCACCGCAAAACTTTCCTTCCAATAAAAAATTTTGAAAAAATTCTCGATTACTTGCTCGACACACACTATTATCCACAATCGGGACGGATGCCTCTGATAGAATATTTTCGCGTTCATTAAAATGATTTCTACCCCAGCCTGGTATGTTTCCTATTCCATTCTCAAAAGGATCATCATTGGACGTTAAACAAATTGGCTGCACGAAATTATTGAATTCCATATAAAGTTTTGATTTTAATATGGCAATATCATGTTCAAAGTATTCCTCTTGGTATTTCTCATGAGGTATCACTTTAATGACTTCATATTTCTGGGTGTATTTGGTTGCGTATCGTAGATCAAAACGACCTACTTCCAAAACTAAAACACTTGGATTAAGAACACGTGTATTGCGAACGACACAATGAGCAGCCGTTAGAACGACATTCTTTCCAATTATAGAACCGCCACAAAGATATTGTGTATCGTTATGGTTGATGATTTCATAAATGGGAACATGCCATGGATATTGTCCTGGATATGTTGGCAGACCGTAAGCTATAAATGGGCGATGTTTTATTTTCCGTTCACCACATTCAACATTGTCCAATAACAAACCACACGATTCGACTCCATTAACTTTTAACGATTTTATCTTATCGAGCCCATTTGATTCCACCTTCGGCTCAATCGATATTACAATTTGATGATCCACCTCAAAAATAAATGTATTTTCTAAACTAGTGTTTACCGAATTCGATTGATTGTACCATCGGATAAAATTATTCGATGACGACATTTGAATTATGATATTCATCGGGCTCAAATCGTTTTTGTATTTGTTGGGAGCAAAGTTTTTATCAACCGTTACGCACCAAAACTTCGTTTCTCCATTTAAAATTAACGATCTAACATTTACTTCGGGTAAATTTTCACAATAGGCGGGTTCTGGTTCGGCGCGCACCCAATTCAATTCACGACACTTATCGTAAAATTTTAGAGGGTTAATATTTGGTTGGTTGTCGCGAACCGGATCGGGTACACGAGCCAAAAATGGATTACACGCTTCACTGCCATTTATTTTAACGGAAATTGGTGATTGTACCTCCAAACTTTTTTTCTGAGATGGAATTGAAGCTGTTGAAATAAACGGCCCTTGATAGATTATCATTTCGGCAATGTTGCTGGAATTGTTCAATGTACTGATATTAATCAGAATATTACAGGTGCTGTTATTGTTCATGTCGTAAACAACGTTATACGAATGTGAAATATCAACCTGCTGTTTAGTATGAAATGACACTTTAATCGCAGTCCATGTATCTCGAGCTAAGTATTGGTTTTGTACCATTGATGTTTGTATATCGTCGCATGTTATATTCTTGTGGTAAAATAATTCAAATAAACTGTTTTCGATTAAAGTTGTTTTAAAGACAGTTTCCACTGTTGTATGGGTTGACCTTAAACTCGTCTCTGTTACGTTGGCATCAAGATCTAGTAAATGATTAGGATCGAAAAGGTTACGATTAATTTTGATGCTTATTACATTGAATTGTTTATTTAATCTTGGTTCAAGTGCGACAGGCATATGCAAATTGTGTGTCTGAAATGATATAACAACACTTAGTTATTCTGTTGCCTTAGGAAGAGTCACTGATTCACCAATTACCTTGTATTCATCGTCTATCGATATATTGTAAATCGATTTATTTCTATTCAGCACTATACACATCTCAGTAATACCTTCAAAATAACGTTTTTCCACTATAACATTTGGTATCTGTTGGCACCTTGATTGTCTGTTGTCATACTGTTGAGCACGATTAATATCAAAGTAGCAAATGTCACTAAAGCTTTGCCAAACCGTACTCTTATCGTTTGTCAAGTAGCAGACATTGAATTTAGTAACAAAAAAAACTATTATTAACTGAAGTAAAATTTTACAAAACATGTTTATACGCCAAATGCTTAATCGACACTACCTTTCAACAATAGTTATGAAACCTTGGAGTAACAAAATAAATAGTGTTTCTTCTTTAATGCTAATCATTAAAGTAAATATCATGAACACTTATTTAAAATGCTTGTTATGTGATGATTCAATGTTGTTACTGGTAAACAAATAAAAATGAGCTTAAAACTATTTCTGCGATAAGTAATAGTAGTACTTATGCATCCAGAAAATCTACATACTGTTGAAGATAGGAGTTGCAGCATAATTTAAGCAGAACATTATAAAAGTTTTCATATAAATCAGCAATCGTAATCAGGCGATGAGAAGTATTTTATTGCAAAGCTTTAACCAAAGCATGAATTCCAATAGACACAATTTGTCACCAGTCGATTACGATTTGCATAGTGGATGAACAAATCTATGCCTACTTGTTTAAGTGCAACCATGGACAGAACCATCTTACATGTCAGCATTTTATATACTACGAAAATCATACACTCTAAATTAATAAATGAAAAGAGGTGATAATGATAAACGAATAATTTAACTACAGCGGTTAAGTGGGAGGACACAAAGAATATCATATGTATATCAACAATATCGGCAGGTAATCCTATAACCACCATTGACCGATGGATAAAAACTACAAAATGGTACGAGAAATTGACATGGCTTGCCGTCATTGCCGACTGTAATCAAAACATGGTGTAGACCTTGTAGATCAAATGATAAAATATTACAGAGCACACATAAGAACAAAAAGGTGGACTCTGAAAGCTACAAATCATTTTATTGACTTAACAAATCATTTTATTGACGTAAACTGGTAGATGGAGTACCGGCGATATTGTTCTATGTGTAAAGTTCCAAAGAACAAATGTTTGGATTTGTTAAATTTTAAATTAGAGGTAGCAGACGATCAAATGTGAGGCAAACAAAGAGTGACGGAAGCGATGATGAATTATGGGCCGTAAAATAACTAAATAAGTCAACATATTCTCTCTAAATGCTGTCGCCTTAAAATATGCAAAAGTGTACTCGTTGCTACTGACGTAAAACTACCGGTAGTTTTAAATTTGGTAATATAACTGATAACATGGGTAAAGAAGGTAACAAAATTCTTATGCTATATTCTAATTTCAACTTATAACGTAGAATGATAGCAAATATATATAGCTAAAAATATTTCTTGGTCAGCACTTAAAAACGAATTACAAAAACGTTTCCAAGACAGACGATCTGACCTGGAAATTTGTCATCAGATAAATTCTCACAAACAAGGACCACGTGATACATTTTATCAGTTTTATACCGATCTTATATCGTTATCTCTGCAGTTAATAACTCCTCTTAAAGATGACGAACTTATGTGCATTATACGTCAAAATATGCGAGCTGGGTTGCAGGACCGGCTTACTGATATTCATTTCTCTAGCATAGATGAGATGATCAGCGGTGTGTAGCGTATGAAAACACTTGGAATCAAACTGGGTTTTTCCTGAGTTATCATACCTCAAAAGCGCTATGTTCATGAGTTAGATATCCAACGAGCATCGGATTTATTTCAGTCAGGAGAAGAGGAATTATCAGCTCCACACCAACAAACTTTTTTTAAGACATCATTAAATACTCCTCCTATTAAACAAACCTCATCTCTACCCGTTAAAATTTCTTGTTGGAATTGTATACAACCAAATCACTTCTATCCGGATTGCCCTACACCAATTTATCAGAAATTTTGTTTTAGCTGTGGTGTCAAAGGTTATATCAAGCCAGAATGTCCTCATTGCCTGATAAAAAAGGGAAACTTGCAAGTGGGGGCCCGGACATCGGGTTTTTATGCCCTTAAAACACAGAAAACAATGATAGATTCCGTGACCAACACAGATCCAGAGTTTTACGAGATCCTTCGTCATTCACAGATAAATCAAAAACAATAAAACTTTTTTCTAATAACTTTAAAATTTCAACACTTCCTTTCACACCGATACTCATACTAATCACACCTCATAGAGAGCGAGTAAAAAATATTGGAAATCTCTTAAAATAATGCGTCAGCATATAAATGAATCTATGATAACAAACGGTAGGTTGATCTTAGTCTTGATCCTTCTCCTCATTTTTTCTAGTATTTAGGTTTTTTGAAAATAATAAAAAAGAAATAAATTATAATTATAAAAAGATATTTTTATAATTATAATTTATTTATAATTCCCACTTCATCGCACTAATTAATGATATCGGTTGTAACGTGGGGTTGTGTATTATTACTCAACACCTCAGGATATACCGGTTAGCATATGGAAAATTGTGCATAAAGCTCTAAAAATCTTTGCAATACTCTTACGTTCACCCGATGTTCGCAGACTATTCCTTGATTCATTAATGAACAATGCGGTCTTCCAGTAGTTCGTAGGCTAATTGACGTGGGTATGAGCAAAAGTTTATTCGATAAGCTAGAAGAAGCTTTGGTCATAAATATATCTTATTACGGCTGCATATAGTTTACTATTTCTGAGCTAGTCACTGCATTAGTTGCTTTCCAATCGACCAACCGATAGTACCCGCTAGTAGTTCGTTGTGTGTCTTTGCTAACTTATCTACTCGCAACTGCTCTTGCTATTTTTCACGAGTAGCTAGAAGCAGTCACGCATAATTTCACCACTACGTGGCGAAGTGTAGAACCGCTTCGATTTTTCTGTCAAAAATTATGTTTTTTTTGTGTCAAAAAGAATTGTTATTTCAGTTTAGGTTGATTAAGTTTTAAAACAGAGAGTTTTCATATAAATAAATATAAATTAAAACAAAGTGTTATTTGACTTTTGGGTGATTAGTTGGTATACGAAGTGTGCTTGGTATATTAAAGAGACAATTGTGCACGACCTTGTAAAATATAGTATGATTGAGATAACATTAAACATTATAGTTTGACTATAAGTTTATGTATTTAATAAAATATTTTTTTATTTTAAGTTGGCTGATTCATCAGACTCCTCAAGCTTAGAAGACATCGAAGAGATAATTTGGACCGATTCAGCATCATCTTACAGTTCGTCAGATGAAGAAATTTCCAAAAAGAAACGAGTAAGAGTTCAAAATTTTTTGGCTACCATAGCGAAATTTACAGATATGAAATTTATTAGTCATTTTGGACTAAAACGAACAACTAAATACTCATTAGTAGGTAATCTATACGAAAACTTTATTAGTTTTCTTTTTAATTTATTTATTAATTAATTTTTTAATTTGAAAATTTAAGATAAATATAAGAAATCAATGAAAAGCTGTAATAGAGGTGGTGTTCAAGAAATCGTTGCTGAAAAACGATTTTTTATAACGCTATGGTATTTGTCTAATAATGATTCATTTCGAGAAATATCAAATCTCTTGGATATTAGTATTAGTTCAGCACATCGATGTATCATGCGTGTAACACATTGGTTAGTTCGTTGTGCACATTTGTACATTAAATGGCCGAAATAAGAAGCAGATCAAGAAGCAATTGAAAATAAATATAAACAGGTGAAGGTATTTCCTCATGTATTAGGAACTATTGACGGAAGTCATATATAAATTCCTAAGCCTCAAGACAACTATATAGATTATTACAACCGGAAAAAATATTATAGTATTTTGCTACAAGGTGTCGTTGGGCCAGATCGGAAATTTTACGATATTCATGTTGGTGAGCCAGGAGGCATGCATGATGGTCGTATGTTAAAGAAAACAGAACTAAGAGGTGTAGTGCAAATCAAGACTCTTTGATTCATGATCGACGTGTCATATTGGGAGACTCAGCATATTCGTGCCTTACTTGGCTTATACCACCATCTAGGGACTTGGGTAATCTTTCTGATTCCCAGAAACAATTCAACAAAGCTCACGCTTCGACGCGGGTGGTAGTCGAACACACTTTTGGTCTTCTAAAAAATAAATTCAGGAGACTAACAAAATTTGAAAATATTACAATCGATGTTGTTGTTAATTGTACAATTGCGGCTTGCGTACTCTATAATATTGGAATTGACAAAAATGATATTGTTGAGACAGAGAAAGTAGTCGATACTATATCACCTGATACTGGTGAAGAAAATCTCATCATCGAAGAAAATACTTATCGAAGATAAGAACTGTTAGATGAAATGTTTTGTAATATTTATTTATAATTTCAACTAAAATACTTTTAAATATGAATTCAGTTAGTTTCATTTAATCACAGTAATAAAATAAATAAATATAAAAAAAATTAATGATTTTTTAATGCATCCATAATTTCTCTATGCATCCATAATTTCTCTCTCTAGTGCGTTCCTTATTTTCTGTATAAGCTTCAAGAAGTTTTGTTCGTTTTTGTGAAGAATTCATTCGTTCTTGAGAACTTCTTATTTTTTCTTCATAATACTTTATTTTTAGATCGTGGAGCTTGTCACTGTTGCTTTTCCTTTTTCTGTGCTGTAGAGATGGTGCTTCCGGTTCAATAGTTTCACTAGATGGTATTGGATCATCATCGTTGCTTTCAGAGAGAGATGTTGCAATTTGGGTTGAAGCACGAACAGGTTCAATCTGTTCACTAACCACACCTACGGATCTTGAGTGAGAAGAAGAAATCGTTGGGCGGATATTGAACAATTCATCCATTAAATCAAGAAATAGAAATGTTGATGTACTTCCGCCACTACCTCGATCTTTTGAAATTTTGTAGGTTCTCCATAGCGTTCGCCACTTCACCTCAATGAAATTTAATTAATCTATGTTATAATATTAAATTTGATTTTGGTTTTAAATTGGTCTTACTATAACGTCCATAGCCTCTAAATCAGTTAAAACTGATTCCCAAAAATTCTTTTTTTAAAGTTTTTGCATATTCTTCCTGCCTGTTTCCTTAAACTTGCATCAACGCCTTAGTTTCCGCTCAGGTTCAATTTTTTTAAGATTAATCAGCCATTTTATAACAAAAATTAATTTTAATCTTAAATTTACTCGAAGCACTACTTTATTCACACATATAATTGATTTTAAGCGTTCCAATCGACCGTAGCAAAGACACACAACGAATTACTAGCGGTTCACTAGCGGGTACTAGCGGTTGGTCGATTAGAAAGCAACTATTTTGAAAAAACGGGGCAACGTCCTAATATAACAAATTTAATTTTATGATTTTTGCATTATTAGTGCAATCAGATGATTTTATTTGAAAATATAGGTCATTGAACTTTTTGTTGATGTTATTCTATTTAATTTTAATTTTTTCTTTGTTTTAACCAATTTGAGTTCCATTAAGTGTGGGTATAGCTTTACAGTAATTTCTCAGTGTTTGTAGCCATTTAGATTAGCCAATTTTATGTATGGGTGAAAGTGAATGTAAAGGTAGTGGGTATAGTATAGGTGATAATACATATGTAAAGAGGAATTGGTTTGGGATTCGGGTTTTGCTAAAATTTGGAAAAACATCGTCAGTTTTTAGAGTGAGGCCATCGTGCCACTTTGTTAGAAAAAAAAATTAAAATTAATTAATTCAAACGATTAGCCATTTTTATTTGATTGAAAGCCACATTTTTCTTATAATAATTATACAATAATTAGAATATTACACCCGATATTATTGTATCGAGATCTATAAGAGATAAACTAGACTGAATTGTTGATGCTAAGTAGCGGTGAGTTAGTGCATCTTTTTTAAAGATAACGTTTAAATTGCATATATGTAAATTGTATCGAGAGTACATAACGTGCAATTTCATCTCGTGAATTTGGGACAAGTTGCAGTAATACAAACAGCGTTTTCTGTTTCTCTATTCTTAGCGGCATACATATGAAAACTGCATATAGTGGCATGTAGGAAAAAAATTTGGATTAACACTGCTATCATTATTATCATAATAATTATTATTAATATATATATATTGTTTGAGAATGTAACACCTAAAAACTATAACAAATGTTTAATCAAATTGCAATACATTACCTTAAAACATAATTAAATTAAAATTGTAAATTTCATGTTATTGTCATAAAAGAATGTTGTTTTGATAATTGTCAAGACTAGGTCAATGACATCAATATAAATAAAACAGCTGTAAATTGTAATCCACAACATTATTGCCTACAATTATAAGGTATATTCACCATAAGTATAAGTACCATAAATGATCTACTATAACAGAGAGGTCAGTATTGTAACAAAAAATATAATAGTAGATGGCAATGTTGTTGGAAATAATAATTTTTATGTTGTAAAAAGCCAAAAGAGTCAATTAATGCAATTCATTATATTTTTCGAAGCTCACTAGAGTGCAATAAAGCCAAGGAATAAAAATATCATAGTGTATTAATAAACTTAAGTTAAATTTAAGTATATCAACAAACATTTTGGTGCCGAAACCCGGGAACAAGCTATTGAAGCGAATCAAGCGAGTATAGAAGTCGACAGAAAGATCAGATAAGTGACCATTTTTATCATTTTCTCGCTATAATAATAAGCTTATTATAAGGTTACTTAAGAACTGTAAAATTACTTAGTAACTTAAAAGTGTAGTGAATTAAAAACTGAAATTTGGAAAACTTTATGGTGTTAGTTAAACCTAATTAAAGTATTATATAGTTGGTGCTAGTGAATTATCAAACAACAAAATAAACTTGTCGAAAATGGATAGAAGCATGCGTGCACGAGACCGTACAGTCAGTCAAATTAAGGCTTTAAAAAACTATAGTGAGGTAATTACCAACGATATCACGTTAGATGCAATTGAAACGCGTTTAGAACAGCTGGAAGAACGGTACAAGGATTTCAATAAATATGAGTTAGAACTACTCACCGTGGAAACCTATAATCCCATAGTTGAACAGGTGGATGAACTGTACCTAACAGCAAGTGCTCTACTGAAGGCTGCAATCAGATCAAGGTCGCAGGGGAAGAAGGATGAAATGCAGGATCTAAATGCAACGCTTGGACAGTTTATGGGACAGCAGCATACAATTCTACAAGGCATAAATCAATCAAACACCATGCGGTTACCGAAAATCAATATGGAAGCATTTACCGGAGATTATAAACAATGGCCGTCCTTTCACGACTTATACGTAACAGCAGTACATGAAAATAACAATATAACTCCGGTTCACAAACTCCAATTACTAAATGGGTTATTAAAAGGTGAAGCAGCTGCTCTAATTCGACACATCAAGGTTACCGATCAGAATTACGAAGAAGCTTGGACTAAATTGATAGCTAGGTATAATAAACCGAAATCAGTAATGTTTTCGCTAATACAATTATTCTTAGAGCAAAGGAGCTGTAATAATGTTAATCATAAGGACTTAAGAAAACTGTGCGATACTTCTGATGAAGTAATACGGGGTCTACGCTCATTAGGAGGCGAAGCAGAATTGCGTGATCCTTGGTTAGTGCATCTTTTAGTAAACAAGTTAGATGCGGAAACAAAACAGCTTTGGGCAAATGAATCAGTAGAGGACGCATTCCCTTCATTTAACAAGTTGATAAAGTTTTTAAATACCAGGTGTGATGCGTTAGAATCATGTATGGCGGTAACAAGAGCAACTGGTCCAAAATCAATTAAAACCTACCATATCACACAAAACACCAAATTCAACTGTGTAGCATGCAAACAAGATCATTTCCTGTATAAATGCCCAGTATTTAAGTCAATGAATACTGAAAACCGAAGGAAACTTGTAGATAGTTCTAATTGCTGTTCTAACTGTCTGCGCTTAGGTCACAAACAAAAGCAATGTTTTTCACGAGCTCGATGTTTAATTTGTCAACAGCCTCACCATTCCTTATTACATGGAGAACCTTCATCAACAAGTTTACATGCAACAGATTTTCAAGACACAATTAAAATTGTTCATGCACCAGCGGCTTCAACAGCAATAGATCAAAGTTCACATGAATCAAAACTACAATCAACATTACCTTCACATCAATCAACAATTAATACACATGTAACATCCTTGCATAGTCAACCTACTCTCAGTACGTTGCTGCCCACCGCATTGATATATGTTCAATCAAATAGCGGCCAACAAATTCCAGTTCGAGCATTACTAGATTCGGGATCGCAATCTACTTTCATCACAGAAGCCTGTGTTCAACGAATAGGTCTAAAGAGAAAACATGCCCAAATTTCCATATATGGCCTAGCATCTCATTCAGCTGGTATAACGAGAGGAAAAACAAATCTAATAATTCAATCACGTGTGACACCACGCTACACTAAATCTATAACCGCACTTATACTAGAAAAGATATCATCAACTCTTCCAGCAACCATGATACCAATTTCAGTAGATAATGAAATTTGGCAACTAGACTTAGCAGATCCAAATTTCAATCGTCCTAATACAGTAGATTTATTAATAGGTGCAGAATATTTTATGGAAATAATATCAGAGAAAAAACTTAAAATTCCAAATATGCCTGTATTACAAGAGTCGAAACTTGGATGGCTTATAGCCGGGCAATTAAATAATGTCCGAAACCATAGCGAAATTCAAAATTATAAGACAAGAGTGGATTCTCCAGTTGAAAACAACGAAGATTTAGTAGAATTACTAACTAAATTCTGGAAGGTGGAAGAACCACTCACGCATTTAAAGTCGCCAGCCGTAGAAGATCCATGTGAAACATTATATAGTAGCACCACAACCAGATCAGCAGATGGAAGAATTATAGTTAAACTTCCGTTTAAAAATGTGATACGAGAACTCGGCGATTCATTTGGTAATGCTTCGACTAGGATGATAGCCACTGAAAAGAAATTTGATCGATCGAAGGAATATAAGAGAGATTATCAAGCATTTATGGAAGAATATATTCAACTTGGCCAAATGATCAAGGTACCGTGGGAAGAACTACCCGCAGAGCACAATCAACGGTATTTTCTGCCTCATCATGGCATCTACAAGGAGAGTACTACAACAAAGCTACGGGTGGTTTTTGATGCCTCATGCAAAACTTCAAACACGATTTCACTTAACGATTGTTTACATACAGGACGTAAACTACAAGCAGATCTAGTAACCATCCTACTCAAATTTCGTCAACACATTGTAGCAATCAATGCCGATATTGAAAAAATGTACCGACAAATACTCGTGGACCCAGCTGATACAAATTATCAATTGGTTCTATGGCGTAATGAGACAAATGAAAAGTTAAATCCATACAAATGTACGACATTAACATATGGAACTTCATGTGCACCATTCTTAGCTATTAGAACATTAGAGGAACTAGCCAAGACGTCTGAATCAGAATATCCAGAAGCAGCCAAAGTAATCCGCAATAACTTTTATATGGATGACCTACTAACAGGGAGTGCTACAGTTGAGGAAGCAATAGCGTTAAAGGACCAAATTTCTAAAATTATGAGTACCGCGGGGTTTAAATTACGTAAATGGAAGTCAAATTCGTCCAACTTTTTAAACTCATTAACCTTGGATAAACAAGAAAATAACATTCCAAAATTAATTGAAGACGAAATAAGTACCAAAACACTAGGCATAATGTGGTATCCAGTTAGTGACACGTTTACCTTCAAAATTAACAATCTGAAGGAATACGAGATATGGACAAAACGCAAAATGTTGTCAGAAAGTTCAAAACTTTATGACCCGTTGGGATGGTTATCACCTATCATTATTAATTTCAAAGTATTTTTACAAAAACTTTGGCTAACTAAGATTGATTGGATCAAAAAGCACCAGAAAATATAGTGTGTCAATGGAGTAAGGTTTACAATAATCTTTCTCATCTACAAAAAATTCAAATACCAAGAAGTTTAATAAAATCAGCAAACCCAACCTCGATACAATTGCATGGGTTCTGTGACTCGTCGGAAGTAGCATATGGCTGTGTGGTATATTTTCGCTCTACTTATGAAAATGGAGAAGTGATATGTCGTCTTATATCCTCAAAAAGTAAGGTGGCGCCGCTGAAGAAGGTGAGTCTACCAAGATTAGAACTCTGTGGAGCTGTTATGCTGGCGGATTTGATCAACTATTGTAATTCAATATTTCGACTCGACAACTTGAACATTTATTGTTACACGGATTCAATGGTAGTACTACATTGGTTGTCGGATATACCAGCGAGATGGAAAACATTTATCGCCAATAGAACCAGTAGCATTTTAGACATGGTACCGAGAGAACGATGGAATCATATACAGTCTAAAGAAAATCCAGCTGACTATATCTCAAGAGGACTAGATCCACAAAAAATAGTTGAATTACAACATTGGTGGCACGGGCCAAGCTGGCTTAAACTAAGGGAGCAGCAATGGCCAAATAATAAAATTAATTGCTCCGTTGCAGATATACGAGTAGATATGGAAGAAAGAACCAAAGGAATACATGTACTATTAGAAACTAATAATAATGAAATTATAGAGCAACTATTGGTTAAACATTCATCTTGGTTTAAAATAAAAAAAATACTAGCTTATGTATTACGATTTTTACAAACGAAACAAAAAAGTAACAACCCAAATAAAGGTTTTTTAACATATAAAGAATACCAAACAGCTGAATATTACATTGTGCGCGCAATCCAAAGTAACAACTTTAGTCGCGAAATAAGGCAGTTAAAAAAGAAGAGTGCTGTAGAATCTAGTAGTGTAGTTCTATCGTTAGATCCATTTATAGACGAACAAGGAATATTGAGAGTAGGTGGACGCCTTCGCAATGCAAACCTGAGTTACGCTATCCAACATCCGATCATCTTGCCGAAAAACCATATATTAAGCAAACTAATTATAAATGAAGTTCATCTTTGCAATTTACACGCAGGCAACACACTGATGATGAGCATACTAAGACAAAAGTATTGGATAATTGGCGCAAGAGGTATGATTAAGGCTCATATCAAAGCATGTGTTACCTGCATTCGATATCGACATACTCAACGGCCCCAAAAGATGGCGGACTTACCAGCTGAAAGATGTAATAAAACAAGACCGTTTCTTAATACTGGTGTTGATTATTTAGGACCTATTTATATTAAAATGTCGCAACATCGAAATTCCATACTGACGAAGGCATACGTAGCGGTGTTTGTGTGCTTGTCGGTTAAGGCAGTACATCTTGAACTAGTAAGCAGCCTTACTACCGATGCATTTTTAGCTGCTTTAAAAAGATTTGTGGCACGAAGAGGTTTTCCAAATAACATATGGTGTGACAACGGCTCAAACTTCATTGGAGCAAATAATGAGCTTAAAAGATTGAAATCGGAAATTTTACACCAACAAAACAACCAACTAATCAGTAATTTTCTATTACAGAAGGGCATTCAATTTAAATTCAATCCAGCTAGCGCCCCACACTTCGGTGGGTTATGGGAATCTTCAGTAAAATCAGTGAAACATCACTTCAGACGAACAACCAACCAGGCAAAATTTAATTATGAAGAAACAACCACGTTACTTACACAGATTGAAGGTGTGCTGAATTCCAGGCCCTTATGTCGATTACATAATGATCCAACAAATCTGGAGGTTTTGACACCGGGACATTTCTTAATTGGTGAAGCATTAATAGCAGTTCCAGAACCTATGTATGAAGATGTACCAATGCATAAGCTGTCCCGTTGGCAGAACATTCAAAGCCGATTTCAGTCGTTTTGGAAATCTTGGTCGAGGGACTATTTACATACGTTACAAGAACGAGGTAAATGGAAGCACGGAAATCAACCAATAAATATTAACGATGTCGTATTAATTAAGGAAGATAATCTTCCACCCAGCCAGTGGCTGCTTGGAAGAATTACTGAAACACATCCGGGTAAAGATGGCGTAGTACGCGTTGTCACAATAAAAACCGCAGTCAACACAATAAAACGACCAACTATAAAACTTATACTCCTTCTTAATAATAAAACATAACAAATTGTATCTTATTAAAGTAATCCATTATCATAAAATAACATAAGGTCATGAATTGCAATTTTTACTAATATCACGCAACTAGTTAAGAAAATTACATTCAAAATATTTTCTTAACACCGGGGAATATGTTTGAGAATGTAACACCTAAAAACTATAACAAATGTTTAATCAAATTGCAATACATTACCTTAAAACATAATTAAATTAAAATTGTAAATTTCATGTTATTGTCATAAAAGAATGTTGTTTTGATAATTGTCAAGACTAGGTCAATGACATCAATATAAATAAAACAGCTGTAAATTGTAATCCACAACATTATTGCCTACAATTATAAGGTATATTCACCATAAGTATAAGTACCATAAATGATCTACTATAACAGAGAGGTCAGTATTGTAACAAAAAATATAATAGTAGTTGTTGGAAATAATAATTTTTATGTTGTAAAAAGCCAAAAGAGTCAATTAATGCAATTCATTATATTTTTCGAAGCTCACTAGAGTGCAATAAAGCCAAGGAATAAAAATATCATAGTGTATTAATAAACTTAAGTTAAATTTAAGTATATCAACAAACATATATATATATATATATATATATATATATATATATATATATATATATATATATATATATATATATATATATATATATATATATATATATATATATATTATAGTTAATATATATATATATATATATATATATATATATATATATATATATATATATATATATATATATATATATATATGTATATATTAACTATAATAATATAGTTAATTAAATTACTAAATATATATATATATATATATTTAGTAATTTAATTAACCCTAAAACAGTGTGTGAAGCAACACGTTTTTTTCAGTAATGTAAGCCACAGGAACCCAAGAGTACTCTTCGAAACCTGTAGGTTAGTTATTTTTATTATTTTTTTATACATATATCGAGTTGCTTCTCATCCCTAGTTGAAATTCATTTTATTTATTATATTCTGTGGGTTTATATATTTTCAATTAAATAAATAGATTTAATTTATCTCATAGTGAAATATAATAATAGTAAGTATGGATAATTAAGAGTTGTATTTGGCGATGGTGATTAAATGGTCTGATCAAATGTGTACAGTTTTACTTTTTGCAACACGAATTTCTTTTGTGGTGTCTTATTTTTATGTCGGCAGAAAACCGTCCCACAGACCATTGAAGTCTACCTGAATTTTACGTGTAAGCCGTCATAGAGGCACGGTAACAATCTTCCTACGCCAATCGAACAGATACAAGCTGCTTGAAAAAGATCTTGCAATACAATTTCACGATAAATGGTTACGGCATGATGTAATATGATGTCTCTTAGTAATAAATTGCCTTAACATTGAGATATTTGGATAAGTTAAAGAATTTCAATACAAGATTAAAGTTGTTGGATATTTCACTTGCAGTAGTTGCACTTGTTTTAGAACATTCATCATTGTAAGGATAGACCAAGGTATTATTATACATGGTGTATTGTTTTAAGTATATGTCATTTGTTAATGTGATATATGTTGCTAATGTACACGATTAAATAATCTCTTTCATCGCTCTTATTATAATGCCAAAAAACTTATTACTTGGTCAAACCGATTAATATAAATATAAATAATTTAACCCATCCAAATACATTGACCCAAATATATAAATTTTTATTTCTTATCATTATCGTTATTATCGTAGCCATAAGGTTTAATTAATATTTGATTAAGCGGTTTATTTCTAATCTTATGTTTTTCTTGTGTTATATATATTCATCGTTGTTGTCTCGAAGCACAACACAAAAACCCCTAAAAATAACATAATAAAATGTAAGCATCTAATATAAAATTGAGCGTAATACTATATAATATGTTGTATATGTGTGTGTGTGTGTGTGTGTGTGTGTGTGAGCGTATGGTGTGACGAGAAAGAAGGAGGCAGCGCACAAGATATAACATAAGAAATTAAATCCATAACAAAAACCCACATAAAGATAAGAATCTTACCAAATAATATATAGAAAGATAACGCACAAAAAATAGAAACGTAAATTTTCCTTAATTATTTTCCTCACAAACCATCTCTACACACACACACATATACAAACATACAGGGCTATATAAACAAACAAACGATAAGGAAAAACTAAAGTAGATTTTCAATCAAATGAGATTATAGTAATTTTTTATTATGTCATGTATAATACATAATAATTATTACTTTATATACACAATGAATTAAATAAACAAAACTATATAAATTAAACTATTAAAATAATTAATTATATTATCGGGGTGTCCAATCACATTTGTGTACAAAATAATATATTATATGGACATACGTTTCGAACCAACAAAAAACCATTGCTAACCAGCCCTTGGTGAATTGTTTTTATACAATAATAGTGTAAAATAACAACAAATAAATAATCCAATTAAGCTGATAACAATTTACAGAGATATTTGAATACATACAAAATTGGTATTATTATGTTTATTATAATTAAAATTATGTTAATTATTATCAATATTGTTAAAAAGTTAATTTTTTGTGGTTACGATGACTTTATCAGATAATAATGATCTCATCTCAGATATTAAATATTTGGATTTGAAAATTGTTATTATTTGTGTCTGGTATATGCCAGACCATTATCTAAATGAAACATAAATCGTGTCATAATATTTAAATAGGTTCGGCATCTTGGTTACGGCTGAAACAATTCAATTCCAAAAATGTCATAAACTAAACAAATGTGAGTATTGGTATAAATAATTATTTAGTCACCTTAACGTCTAATAAAAATAAAATTTCTTTGGTACGTTTGTGGAGAGTACCACACCACAGTGGGACATTTTAGATCTAAAAAACTTTCTTTACATTTTACTTGGAAGTAACGTAACTTAAAAAAAAATCGTGAATTTCACGAAAATATGTAAATTATACTTAATAAACGATAAAACTGCTAAAAATATCAATCATGATTATTTTAATTTTAAAAATTATTTTCTTTTTAAAATCATAATCATCTACACTATTGCAGTGCCATCTATTTTCAAAAGGGTTAAAATATGACAACATCCTACTAAACTAGAGAAAACCCATTTATGAGCTGGAACACAAGATAGAAACTTAATTTTGCATGATGTACGATTTAAATGGTCGAGCACACAGCCAATTTTTGGGAATTTATTAGCTTTGATAAGAAATGGCACAATTGTAACAAAAAAGTTTTAGTATATTCATTAGTTACTTAACAGTATGTAAAAAATGAGCGTAACATTTTCCATGTAAAAACCCGTGTAAACTACATATTGAAATTTACGCGCCCATCTCTTTAAGGCTGGTTTGGATTTAGTTGTAGCCAATGTTAACATGCAAGGTTGGGCTAACAAAGCAGAAACATTTTAGCACAAAAACTGCACTGGTAAAGGGTTTTCCAAGGTTTCATTTTTATATATTTAAAAAAACGGGTATTTTTTAATAGAAATCATTAAATGCTTATTTCATTATAAAGAGGATGGTATGCCATTAACATTTGAAAACAATTTTAGGAAAATAGCCACCACGACTAGGATTGCGGCACCGTATTCTTTTCATGAAATTTTCCATGACCAATTCGCACATTTCTGGCTGAATCTCCTCGATAAATTGATTTAAGGTCATGAATCGATTGTGCAGCATTGGCATATACCTTATAACTAACGTGGGCCCGTAGAAAAAGTCTAAATCACAAGATTTTGGTTGCCAATTACGATGAACTCTTCGAGTAAAACGGCAAGGAAACTTTTCTTGCAAAATTGCAATTGTTTCGTTGCTTGAGTGGCACGTAGCACTGTCCTGCTGGAAATAAACGTCGTCCAAATCAATATCATCCAGTTCCATCCCTAAAAAATTATTTAGCATAGCTCGGTATTGCAATCCATTCATCGTTACAGTTGCACCAGCCTCATTTTCGAAAAAATAAGGTCCAATCACACCGCCCGTCAGTGATACCAGATATTAGCAGTTTCATTACAAATAAAACAAAATCTCTACTTTTCCCTACATACAATTTTTGCATGAAATTTTTAACAGTAAAATTAATTCTATAGATCATGTTTATCAACTTCTTGTAAGAATCAGTTCTAACAAATACAAATTAAGTAGAGAATCCATATTTATATGGAAAATGTGAAGAAAGAGCTATATTATAAAATAATAACTACCTATCATAGGTAGTTATTATTTTATTTATAGCATAGGTAACCTATGTTATCAGAATAAAATAATTCAGTAAATTTTTTTAGTGTTGATATGTTCCAATTCCAACAGAATTATTTAATAGGTTCTTTGCGAAAGTTCAAAAAATATATACTCAAATTTTTGGGCTTCCGTGAATTTGGTAATGTTCTCCATTCCATATTAATAACGTTTTCGTCAGTTATAAGTTTTTTGGAAATTTGTTTAAAGCTAAACTATTCCATTTCATTGCGCCATATATGTAAACCCAAGGCAAGCATGTGTTCTAAAAACATCATATATTTAAATATGTGTTGAAGTCGATTTTAAATCGACGACCAAAATAAGGTTTGATTCGATTTTAATCGAATCAAAACTTATTTTGTCTGCTTCAGTTTTTGCGATTGTCTTTATTATTTCCTTACATTCAGGGCCAAGGTATGATAGCAAAATATGAGGTGAATCAATATTTACGTTACTTTTCAATTTATCTTGTTTAATAATATTTTGTCCAAAAAATTTTCGGACTTAGCAAGGAGTTAACGGTTTAATTGATTGGAACTTAGCATTGAGGCAATTAAAAACCTGCAAAACGTACTTTACAACAGCAGATAAGCAAGCTTTTGTGCAGTTCTTGTAAAATTATCTCGGGGCCTTTTAACTTTTACCGCTTCTTTAAAACCAAATTTTAGTAGGTTCCAACTATCGAGAATTCGTTCCACACATCGTTGATGTGATAGCCAACGGGTATAAGCTGTTTAAGGATTTTTCTGTTTTCTTTGCCTAAAAGTTCTTGGCTTTCTTGCAGTTTGCTGCAACGTTTCGAGCAACCTAAAATGTAAACTCCTATTTATCTTGTCTTAAAAGGTATTCCGGAGCTCGAGGTAGAGCTGGCACAATTTCCTTTAACAAGGATAGCAGATGATCGACGATTTGAAATGATTTCAGAATTCGACGTATTTCAAAATTACTTACGTTGTAACTTGTTTTTTGTTTGAAATATGGTTTCACCTCACGTGTATTCTTCAATTTTTCTACATTTGTGTTATTTTTTTACGGAGTGTTTCTCAACATCTGGGGGCCTAATGAGAAATTGTTCGATTTCGATTTTTCTCTATATCGAAAAAAACCGATTCGATGCGGATTTTTCCTAATATGATAGTTGGGTTTCGAATTTTTTCGATAATCGAAAAAATTCGATAAGTCTCGATAGCATAAAGTCATCAATTTAAACATAAATAATTAGAAATAAAATTTAGATCGAAATTTTTATGCCAATATCGGAAAAAATTCTTTAAATTATACTCAATAATTATTATTATTTTAATATTATTATTATTCAAGATCGGGTTTTAAAAATAATTGAAAATAATAAACACTTATAATTATTTATAAAGTTTGACAAAGGCGGTCAGTCGTACATAAAATTCGCCAACTAAATAGCAGTCTAATTTTTTCGATGCGTTCGAAAAAATTCGCTGACATTAGGGCCCCGATTTGCCGCAATTTAAATCTTTGATACATGCAAATTTGTCGTCTGAAAATTTTTGCAGGCAACCTTTAAATTTTTCAAGGTTAAGCCATTTTGAGTATCATTTTTGTTTACGCCACTTTATTTTAAATGAACCACTATTGCGCTTTTGATTTTAGGAATTATATACGACGTCGATGAATCCATTTTCTATCGATTTTATATCCATATGTCTATACTAAAAATAAATTACTAGAACCAACACATCTATAAGAACACATAATCAATCAACATTCAAATTTTAAAAAAATATTGACAGAAGGCAAACCCTTAGTACCATTAATAATAATGTAAAATAACCAAAATAATCGAATAACCCGGAAAGCACAGCAAATGTGATAAAATGGCCGAGAATGTGCTTCACGACGACCAAAAAAGCTTTAGTTTTGCGAACTGTGCAAAATGTTCACCATTTTTGTATTGAATTTTAACAATTTCAATGCTTTGTTGAAGCGTGTAACGTAACATTTTTAGAAATGGTGTAGTCATGACTTGTTAAAGGTCTAAAAATGACAGCATCAAAATTGACAGCTGCCCTAGTAGCAGGCTATTCAAAATGAAAACTTATTAAAAAAATTGTATTATACTTTCAAGAAGTTCGATTAACTTACCTACGCCCCTTACTAAGAAAATTGACAACTCGTCGATTCTATTAGTACTTACGAGATTTCTTATCTTAAAAGTTCAGCTTATTACAAATGCTCTTGTCGGTTAAGTAGAGATAAAAACACTCCGATTATAGCAATATTTATAAAAATGATTAACCTAACTGACATAATAATGATAACCTCCTCAGATTTTCAACCTAGCCATTCGTAGTATTTTTGGAAAAGTTACATCCGAAAATACGCCAAGTTAGAGTACTTAATACTACGAAATATAATGGTAGCGTAAAATACATAACCATTATCTTCAGAAACTCAAGTAACATCAGGATCATGTACATTAAATTTTGAATTATACAAACATCCTAGACACATAGTGTTGAAACGAAACGGAATACAATTCGAATCTTGAAACTTGAAAATCATAAAAATTTGACCAAATTTCGATTACTTGGACGCCGGACACTTTTAAAAAAATTAAATATATTCTGACAAAACCATTGATTTGGCTAATCGACGAATTATTTTAAACCTTTTATGTGGGTTTTGTACGAATAACCATATAGGGTAGCATATTACACGAAAACGAAATACAAATTGTTCATTCTATCACAAATACAATGATAGAACTGTTGCATAATACGACTCCCACCATATACACAAATTGTACATTGCAAACAAATAAGTCGAGTCGCCTTAGACTGATGGGATCTATTGCAACATTACTAGAAAAACAGTGACTTTACAAATGATTACACAAACAGGTGACAGCCCATTAATAATTATGTATAGGACGCATAGAATTTTAATGGTCTAGTTTATTGATTTCATTTTACTAACCGATCTATTCGATGTCAAACTACCTTACGTTAATTATAAAGTAATTTACAAATTATGATTTAACATCAGCAGATGTGATCGGAGACTTTTCCCTCCATATATTGTAATAAATATGCATAAATCAACACAATAACCGTCATAGTAATCAATGGTCAAGTGTTATAGTACGAGGTATACGTAGTAGTAGTCACAAATTAGAATTTCGTTCGAACCCAACCCCAAAGCCAATTCAATTTTTTTTATGATTGAATTTCTTACGGAGAGCAAGCGCTGTTATCTCGTTAACGCCTCTAGCAAAATGAAGTGTTTAAAAATGAAGTGAAGTCAAGTGTCATATTCCCCACCAGTGAAAAGCGATTAGTCTGGTATTAAAAGTGAACTACTAAACAATGTATTTAAAGCACATATTAATGAAATCGTATTTAATATAAAAAGTTGAATTCATAGACTTAATGAGTTTAAATCTACGTTTATGAGGTGGAAATAAGTATTTCACTTCATTTATTTTACACGACAAACTCAGGTGTCCAAAAGGGACGGGTATTCAATTATTTAGATAGTATTCTCTATGTTGAAACTTTTTATTAAAATTATGAATGCTGAGTAGTGAAAAGTGACCACTCTGCAAAAGAATGCGTTGAAAGATTTGTCTGGGAGATACATGTGAGATATTTTCGGAAATTGAACAGGCGTATGATAATGTGGGGCTAAGGATACTGCACCAAGTTCTTCTTAGCTTGAAATCTGTTGGAAAATTGTAAGTGTGGGTTTGAATTTGAAAATAGACGATAATTTATATTATGAGGATGGGTTTACAGAATGGAGGAAGCGATTAATATTAAATTTACGCAAAGGAGTAGATTGTCAACATCTCTTCACTGTATTCAGGGTCGATTCATCGGTATAATCCAAATGACAAAGTTTTCTGGCAATTTAAAGATGACTGTCATAAAAGAAATAAACAAGAATGCGTGAATCAAAAATCAAATTGTTTGACTAGGAGTGAATTCTACAAAATGCTGTTGTGTCACATTTAAAACGAAAAACTAAAATGATGTGGATCTGTGGAGATAATGGGAAAGCTACATTAAAAAAATCGAAAATGTTTTGAGCTGTATAGTGGTCCTTTGAAAAAAATTTTACTTAAAAAAATCAAAGAACATACTACAATAATACAAACAATGCAACGAGTGAGATTGAATAAATCAAATTGAAAAAAAAGTTTAATGACACGTCTTGTTCGTAGTTTAGCAAGAGTAGGCAAATGACGATATTCTTTCGAGTGCAAGGAATCTGATTGAATTATGGCGAATGGGTAGAATCAGTATAGGATGATGTATTGATTATAATAAGTTGAATAACAGTATCAATGTGTGAAAGATAAGTAAATGAAAACCAAAAATTTTAAATTTTAAAAATCAACAAATGGTTCCTGTAATTAAGAGCCAGACCTACAATAAATTTAAAAAATAATCTTCAAAATAGAATTTTTTTTTATCAAGACCAACATAAAAATTGAAATCCAACATAAAACATTTCATGGCCTCTGGTTAATTTCGAACCAGCCTCTCTTTTGACCATTACTACATGTAATATAATTATACTTGATAATTTCACCTGATTTGTCAACTGGCGCATCAAGTTTCGAATTCATAACCTTTACTCACTCAGTCCTCTGCAGAAAATATGTTTTGGGATAACATATCCGATAACCAAAGATGTGCTTGTGTTTAAACCCCATAGTTACAGTAATTCACAAAGAACTTTAGTAAAAAGCTATTGATTGCTCATTATTATTAATTAAATTTATTTAAATTATTATTAAATAAATATATTTACATCCAGGGTACACGTCTTAGATAAATGTTAGTCATGTCCCTTGCTAGCTTTTGTACAATGTGAGGTTTAAGTTTACCTACGTTTTCGAAAGCGAACTAGCCTGTAAATATAAACGTGTGCCGCTCGCTTAGTTTTACAGGCTAGTTCGCTGTCGAAAAGAACCCTACACTTCGACTTATAATTTTCAACCTCAACCGCAGACCATTGTTATGTTAATCCACATAACTGATCATAATCCGATAGTGAAATATTTTTTTTCGACGCATCTACTGGGATTTGAATACCCACGCAATTTGTTTGGTTAATAAGAATAATTCCGAAAAAAATATGATTGACATGGTTGTACGGTTTCGTGACACATTCCGTTCGTCATAATTTCGTTTAACGAAAATATCAAATAAATTGTCAATTAGTGTTTCACAATTTTGTTAATAACCAAGTTCGCTTTATATTGGCTAACAGATACCTATTTATATTTTCGCTAAATTGCTCGTTATGTGTTTTTGGCTGTTTCATAATTTTACCCCAGGTAAAACGTTAATAAAAAAATTTACCATCGTTATCATTATCATTATCAAATTTTCTTGTCTATTTTTAAAACATACTCGTACATTTATGTCTGGTCTGGTTGAAGTTGATTTTCAACAACAAATATAAAATAGAAAATCGTCGTTCGGAAATGGATTTTTTTTGTCTAAAATTTTTATTTTATTCTTTTCCGGTTTCATTCAATTAAAATATTTTTTTTTATTTCAATTTGTGAGATTTATTTATCCGGATTTTTTTTTCTATATTCTGATTGCTCTTAAAAAGTTGAATTATCCTTACAAAAAAATAGATAATAAGTTTTTTATGCTTTATAATTAGCATCACTTAGACATATTTTCTCTCTTAAGCATTGAATTAAAAAACTTTTTTAAGAGCTTTTTTGTTTTGTTAAACGTAAAGTGGATTCAAGAGTTTTAGTTTCATTAAAATTTTATTTGTTTTTCGAAATCTATTGTGGATGGATGGTTATTGTATAAAAACTGAACTGTTTCACATATTTATTTAAAATTGTATAGCATTCTATTGTTTTTTTAAAAATTGGTTAACCAAATAAAAAATTTGTATAATAAATTAATTATTATTTGGGTAGAAAGTTTTCTTGACAAGTGTTCCATAAATTTACGGTTGGCATTTTCTTAACAATTATGGTTTAAATAACACAACACTAACAAAATCAATTTTGATTATAAGATAAAATCATAGATTTAGACAAAAAATAATTCGATCTCAAAAGTATTTCAACAAATAAATTAAGGATACGATTTCGAAACTATTTGGAAAGAGTTTGGGACTACGTATCCCTTTTATATTCTTAATAATAAGCAATAAATCATTTCGATTTTTTGAATACTAAAATATTTTAAATACTTTAAATATTCGAACATTCTTTTATTTGTAATATAGTTAGTGTCATTTGGTACACATGAATAAATTACAGAAACGAATATCTGTTGAAAAATACGTTTTTATGTAAAAATTGACAACTGGTAAATCGAAAGTGAAATAAATATTTTAATATTCTTAAATAGTTTCTAGATGATTTTAGGATGCTGTGCTCACGTTTTATTTACATTTGAAATAAACAATTTTTGGAATAAACAATTGAAATTGTAGAAATTCAGTACACACAAAATGAGAATTTTGCAGTTCACTGAACTTAACTACTTGTTGGACACGGTAAAGCACCGACACCAAGATCTTGTGATTTGACACATAAGACCTTTTTCATTGGTGCCACGTAAAAAATAAGGTCCTTGCCAATGCTCTACAATCAATTCACCTTAAAGATGAAATTCGTGAAGTTATCGAGGATATACAGCCGCAAATGTGCGAATTAGTTATAGAAAATTTCATGAAAAGGATATGGTGCTACAAACGGCCATTTGTCTGATCTCATTTTCAAATGTTAATGGCATATATTCCTCTTTACAATGAAATAAACATTTATCTTAAAAAATACTCAGTTTTTGTAAATATCAAAATTAAACCTAATTCCCCTTTTAGTTAAGTCTTACATAGTTTTGTATGTCACCTCAACTGAAAGTTACTCCTTAAATAATGAGTTCATAAATCCATTTAAGGGTCGCTAATACATTTATAAATTATCAAGACCATTTTCATGTCAACTTTAACCTTCTCTTTGTGTATTCAATCTCTTTGTGTATTCATTTTACTTTAAAATTGAATGGGATCAAATTGACCCCATTTTAATTTTATAAAGTAGTAATAAACTCTATTCTCGTTATATAAGGGGCGAAGCTCAACAAGATAGCCTCAATTAATTTCTTATGCATGTAGTAAATTAAAAACGGATCAAAGATAGTCGTTAACTTGGTACTTACAATATTCTAGTGTACTATTTTTCCAATATTGTTATTATTCTTGTTCCAATGGGTAATAAAATAAATAAAGAATTGAAGTTCATACGTTTCTAGCTTAAAGGCAGAACTGTAAGGTTCTAATGTTAGTACCTTTTCATTGATTTATTTTTCGTTTGACTGTTTCCCATTAATTATGAATTCAATTGTTTAAGTAGAGATAATAATTTTGTTGATCTCGGGTTTATAAAATGAGAAAAAAAAGAATGAATGAATTTCGGATAATAGATGTCAATATGGGTTATTTCGAAATTTTAAGCCGGGTTCATAACCAAGCTTTTATTTTTTTGTATAAAAATTGAAAAGTTCAATTCGGGTTCTACTCCATGTTGCACTTTTGAAAATAGAATTATTGGTAATCGACATTTAAAGTACGATTATCGATTACAAGATAATTGTGAAAGACTTCAGCGATTTGGTCGGGGCCATGATAGAAAAATGGCGAGGTGAAGGTTTCCGGCCTGGGAGATGGAGAAAAAAGTCTATATAAACTCGGGTGGACGAGTTGGTTTTTTTTTTTTTGGGTGGAGGAGACCGATACAAAGCAGCAGTGGATTACGGGAGAGAGATCACAAAAACTAGAGGCAGATAAGTATAGTGGGATTAGCAGAGCTATTTTAATGATAAGTTTGATTATCATTTTTTTTTGATATATATATATATATAACTTTAAGTGATCAAGTGGTACAAAAACAAAGAAAAAAAAGGAGTTAGATTTTTGATGAAATTGTGTTCTTGAGTGGAAAAAAAAAACTTTCATTACAATTTACAATATAAGTTATAAATTATACAATTTATAATTACACTAACACAGCTCGTGAGGTGATATCTAAAAACTATAACGCCACAAACCCAACAGATTTCATAAATTCATACGAATCGAGATACTATCATCACTGGTGAAATCGTAATAGAAGAATTTGGGCCGAGGTATAAAAACATACCCTCGATGTTTTTGGACTCCCGGGGAAAATTAGTGAATTGATCCAGCCAAGAGCTGCCGTATCGGATCGAGTGGTGAAGTAATTCGTAGTACTCACGCTTAGAGTGGAATGCGGGTTGAGCTGACGGCGAAGCGTGCTGTTGATGCTGCTGGCGCCCAACTTAAAAAAAAAGTTAAAATTAATCTAAATTGATATCTGGAGAATTTACCATGGGATTTGCTCAGTGAAAAACCGCACTATCCTCGTCAAATTAGTTGTTAAGAACTTAATTTTTTTTTATATAACTTTACTGGAATTTGTTATTTTTAATTTATATAGTTTTCTTTATGATTATAAATCTATATTTGCATACATATATTTTTTTTATATAATATTTTTTTTTATAACAAATTAAATAAATTTGTTGCTATTAAATCTTGTTCTTAAATTCTATTATTTCAATAATTATTTTCTTTTAATTAGCATAAAATTTGGTTTTAATTTTGGCACGCTACATTTGGCGCCCAACGTGGGGCCCGATAAAGAGCACATTAGGGTAAATTATGATACGATGTCATAGGATTGTGGTTGAACTATTCATTGAGTGAATTCCGAGGTACAATTTGTAAGTTAAACAATTTGATTCATATTTTTTTTCTATATTCTTTATATAACTATACTTTTACCTATAACTATATATTATTTGGGTGTGTGTGTGTGTATGTGTGTTTGTGTGTGTGTGAGTGGTTGTTTGCTCGATTTTTTTTCCTCGTATTGGATCTCTAATATTATACAATACAAAAATTTGCTTCTTCAATTTAACCTTTGAAACGTTGTAATAATGAATGTCGCGTACTTAAGTGACGGGGAGTTAAATCATGAATGTTTTATCCGAGGTATCGACCTCAATCTTCCTCAAGATTCCGCTATAAGAGAACTACGAAACAGGCTTCGAAATGAGGCAAAAGGAGAAGAAGTTTCACCAATGTCTGGTGTTTCGGACATTGTAACTGAATTCGAAATTTGTCAAACTAAATTTAAAGCGATACAAGCACGCACGTCCTCAGAATCTCGGAAAACTGATTCTGAAAGAAAGAAATTCCAAAGTCAAGTTTTACATTTGCTATACCGGTTACGAAGACTATCGAATATTGATCCAAGTGATAGCGAGTTTCACCCTGAAATACTTACCATGATGGAAACAATTCGGTCTATTGCTGGAACTCTTACAACAGTAGAAGAAGACAAAGCGCCATCGGTTAACTCAGGCGACCCGAAACCTGGTCCATCTGGAGTAATACCGGTCTCTCCTGCAGATAAAAAGGAGTCAGAACTTTTCGGTGGTACCTTAGAACATGCGCTTAGTATTCTCCAAGAACATGTCAAAAATATCAACCGTCCACCAACAGTATTCCCCACGAAGGTACCATGTTCGTCTAGGAATATGTCTTCAGCTGACAATCGAGATTCTTCCGACTCTGATGATCCTGATCAGTTCCGTTATCGCCCAAAACCTGCCAATGGTAGTAAAAATCATAGAAAGACACATAGAAACTCTTACATTCCTATCCATAGATGGGGTATCGTATTTCGAGGGGATGAAAAAGCGAATAAGGTAAACGATTTTATAGCGGATGTTCAAATGTTTGCTGAAACCGAAGGTGTCAGTGACCGGGAACTACTAGCAAAAGCTATTTATTTATTTGATGGCCCAGCTCGGTTATGGTATCGATCACAGATTAAAACATGTCCTTTTCATACTTGGAAGGATCTTATCGTGTCTCTAAGGAAGACTTTTGTGCCGGAAGACCATGATTATTGGCTAATGCAAGAAATATATCAGAGGTTACAAGGTCGGGAAGAAAATTATGGAATGTACCTAGCACATATGAAAAGTGCTTTCCAAAATCTAATTGAACCGATTTCTGAACACGAGAAATTAAAAACAATTATTAGAAATCTAAGGCCATTTTACATTGAGAAACTACCTATAGTAGATATTACGTCAATCGAGCAATTAAGTAAATACTGCAAAAAAATAGAGGATTTGAAATTTAATTTAGATCGCCGGTCTGGCAAACAGGCTCAAAATTTTATAGATCTGACGATTCCTAAGACAACGGTTGTGAAAAATAGAATCCATACGTGTTCGCAACCTGTTGAATCAATTGAACAGGAACGGAGAGTTCTGACTGCAGAGGAAGGTGATGTTTCCGCGTTAAAAATTCAATCTACTGAAGATAAATGCAAAAATGGTATTAAGTGTTGGAATTGTCTGGAATTGGGGCACCCATTCTATGATTGTAAGAAACCAAAAACTCGAATTTTTTGTTATAAATGCGGAAAGGATGGGTCTATTATTAGATACTGTTCGAATTGCAAAACTCCTCAACAAAAAAAACTTATAAGACCGATTGGTTACCGGAGTCAGACCAATCTTTCAAATGTCAAGACTCCTATAACATCAATTTCTTCTTCTCAATTTAATTCTAAATCGGATTCGTATTCCTATTTTCCAAAAGATATAAAACTCAATTCATTAGTTAATTATGCTGCCGATGGAAGACCTACGCTAGACGTAAAAATTCTGGATTCTTCAATAACTGGTCTGCTCGACTCAGGTGCATCTTGTACAATTTTTGGACGTGGGAGTGAAAATATTATAAAACAACTCGGTCTTAAAATTAATGAGTTCACGTTATCCATAGCAACAGCCGATGGTACTCATCACATAACCCAAGGTTATATAAATATTCCGTATACCTATAATGGGAAAACTGTAGTTATACCAACTTTAATCATCCCTTCATTAACGAACACGTTAATTCTTGGTGTCGATTTTTGGAGAAGTTTTAATATAACACCTGTTGTAAACGTATGTTCTAATATGATTACTGATAAATTAGCAGAATGTCAGCATGAAATTCAAAATAATGATTCTCGGGAATTAGTGGCAGTTCTAAAAATGTTTCGTATTTCTGATGGCACTACTATTGGTAAAACTCATGTAATTAATCATTTTATTGATACAGGAGATGCGAGACCAATTAAACAACGCAATTATCCAGTATCACCTTATATCCAGTCAAAGCTTGATAATGAACTAGACCGTATGTTAAAACTTGGTGTTATTGAAAAATCTAATAGCCCGTGGAGTAATCCAATAGTATGCGTTAACAAATCCAATGGTAAAACCCGTTTGTGCCTGGACTCCAGGAAACTGAATGCCGTTACCAAGCAAGATGCATACCCGATTCCTCATATTGGCCGTATTTTGGGTAGGTTTAAAACCACCAAATTCCTATCAAGTGTCGACTTGTCTGACGCCTTCTGGCAGATTCCCTTGGAGGAATCATCGAAGGAAAAAACTGCTTTCTCTATATCCTCTCGTGGCCATTTCCAATTTGTTGTAATGCCGTTTGGTCTCCACAACGCTCCTCAAACGCAGGCTCGACTAATGGATTTAGTATTGGGAGTAGATCTAGAACCTTTTGTCTTCGTCTATTTAGATGATATTATCATATCTACCGAAAGCTTAGAGCATCACTTACAACTCTTGCAAATTGTCGCCGAGAGATTGAGTAACGCTGGCCTCACTATAAATCTAGAGAAATCAAAATTTTTGCAGCGTAGTATGAAATATCTTGGATACATCATATCGGAAGAGGGACTGCGAACCGACCCTGAGAAGGTGCAAGGCATATTGGATTATCCGATACCGAAATCTATCAAAGGAGTCCGGCGACTTCTAGGTATGGCCGGATGGTACCGAAGGTTCATATCAAACTTTGCTACCCTTACTGCACCTATTTCTAATATATTGCAAAAGCATAAACGTTTTTGTTGGACGGAGGAAGCTAACAGGGCATTTTTGGAACTCAAATCTAAACTGATCTCACCACCAATTTTATCTAACCCAAATTTTGCCTTGCCTTTTACCATTCAAACAGATGCATCGGATGTAGGTATTGGTGCTGTTTTGACTCAAGGTGAAGGATCTGAGGAACATGTCATTTCGTTTTTCTCTCAAAAATTATCGAGTCAACAACAAAAGTATCACACTACTGAGAAAGAATGTTTGGCTGTTATTATGGCCATTGATAAATTCCGTCCTTACATAGAAGGAACAAAATTTATAGTCGTAACCGATCATGCATCTTTAATTTGGTTAAATAATATAAGGGATCCTAGTGGTCGTTTGGGTAGATGGTCATTGAAACTCCAACAATACCAATTCGAACTTAAACATAGAAAAGGTAAATTCCACGTAGTGCCAGATGCTTTATCACGAAGCATGGCCGTTGACTTAGTGTCAAATGGAAATGACATATGGTATGAAAAATTAAAAGTTGGATTGGAAACTGCTCCAGAAAAATACCCTTCATTCAAACTTGTTAATGACAAAATATACAAAATATATCCGAATGATGTCGTAAAACTTGCTGTAAAACTGGAAGACCGCATTAAAGTTTTGGAAGCATGTCATGATAGTCCCATTTCCGCTCATTTGGGTGTAAATAAAACAATAGCGCGAATTAAGGAAAAATATGTTTGGCCAAAACTGGCCGCGACGGTTAAAGATTACGTGCGTCATTGCGAACTTTCTAAATCATCTAAAGAATTTCCAACGGTTAAGTCGCCAATGGGAATGGCTAAAATTCCACAGGAACCATGGTCGGTAATTGCCATCGATTATTTGGGACCACTGACGAGATCTAAACAAGGAAATGTTTATATTTTTGTCGTTCTGGATATTTTTACCAAATTTGTTCTACTTTTCCCAATGAGAAATTCGGAAACGTCTAAAACTATTAAAATTTTAGAGGACAATGTTTTCTTAATATACGGTACTCCAAAAACCCTTATATCAGATAATGGGCCACAGTTTACTTCTCATCAATTTCAATCCTTTCTCCAGCAAAATGGAGTTCATCATTTTCGTAATGCTCGATATCACCCTCAAAATAATCCGGCGGAAAGAGTCAACCGTGTGATAATCGCATCTGTGCGTGCGTATATAAAAGATACTCACAAGGATTGGGATAAAGAACTTCATAAAATTGGATGTGCTCTTCGAACGGCAAAACACGAATCAACAGGATTTACTCCATATTTTCTTAACTTCGGTCGAGAAATGTATCACTATGGATATGACATTGGAGGAGCCTTGAGAAGTGGAAACGACGTTGATATAGAGGAAGCTATCATACCGGACAGAGTCAAAGCATTGGAAGATTTTGCCAAGTTAAAGTCCGTCGTACAGAAAAATTTAGCTAAAGCTCATGATAAGGCTGCTCATTATTATAACTTAAGAACACGAACTAAGACGTTTGCCAAAGGTGATATTGTTTGGAAAAAGAATTTTACGTTGTCTGATGCTACTAAAAATTTTTCGTCGAAGTTAGCAAAACGAATAAAATGCAAAATTAAGCAGAAAATCGGTTCTAACGTATATATATTAGAGGATATGGATGGAAAAGAGTTAGGAGCATTTCATACTAAAGATTTTGCTCCAGATTAAACTATAATAGTTTCCATTATTATCGTTGAATTCATCTATTATTTAGTTTTAATTTTATTCTTTTATTTCATAATCTAATTCTTTTATCATCTAGTTCTATAGTCATTATAATTCCTAAATTTATTTTCTAATTAGGAAATAAGATAGATTGGATTGGATAGTTAAATCGTACAGCTATGAGTAGATAAATTCTATTACAGGAAAAGCTCACAAGTTTACTTGTTGAACATTACCAAAATATCAGTCAAGCGTCAGGTTCTATTTGTTTAATATTTCGAGAAAGTTCTCTAAACTAATTAACTAATTTAATGTGACAATTCATCTTGGTGTTTTTCGTGAACTTTCTAGTTTCTTTAATGGTTCATTCAATTTGGTATACCGTATATCATATACAAATTGTTACTAATGATATGCGAGGAGGTGTAAAAAGTAGTAAACACCTCTGAATTTTATTATTACTTATTTTTTTTCTTCATCAGATTTTATCTCTGAGTTTTATCAATACCAGGATATTTTCTTATGGAATGAAAGTAACATTCCTAATTTTTCTTATTCTTTGACCGAGTACTATTGACATTTCGTTAGTTCTGAGTTCTATTAAATACCAGACTTAAGGGAGTCAATATGAATGGTCATAATTTTTTTTTATTATTATTATAATTATATATTTATCTATTCGAACCGAAGTGAAATGGTCTCATGAAATACGTGAAACAAATCAAGTAAAGCATTAAATATAGTGTGTTAACCCTCACCAACATATAAAATAACTTTAAAAAGAAAGAAAAAAAACTCAGATTTAAAAAAATACAGTAGAACCTGGCAAATATAGTAAATTTTTGTATTAGGTTCGTTTTTTTGGTGGTGGATATTTTATGATATTAATTTACATATTTGAGTAATCTATAGTATGCAAAAGGAAACAAAATTTAATTAATTTTGGATAAATTAATTAAATTTTTTTTATCAATGAAATGATATATTGTAAGGTTCTAATGTTAGTACCTTTTCATTGATTTGTTTTTCGTTTGACTGTTTCCCATTAATTATGAATTCAATTGTTTAAGTAGAGATAATAATTTTGTTGATCTCGGGTTTATAAAATGAGAAAAAAAAGAATGAATGAATTTCGGATAATAGATGTCAATATGGGTTATTTCGAAATTTTAAGCCGGGTTCATAACCAAGCTTTTATTTTTTTGTATAAAAATTGAAAAGTTCAATTCGGGTTCTACTCCATGTTGCACTTTTGAAAATAGAATTATTGGTAATCGACATTTAAAGTACGATTATCGATTACAAGATAATTGTGAAAGATTTCAGCGATTTGGTCGGGGCCATGATAGAAAAATGGCGAGGTGAAGGTTTCCGGCCTGGGAGATGGAGAAAAAAGTCTATATAAACTCGGGTGGACGAGTTGGTTTTTTTTTTTTTGGGTGGAGGAGACCGATACAAAGCAGCAGTGGATTACGGGAGAGAGATCACAAAAACTAGAGGCAGATAAGTATAGTGGGATTAGCAGAGCTATTTTAATGATAAGTTTGATTATCATTTTTTTTTGATATATATATATATATATAACTTTAAGTGATCAAGTGGTACAAAAACAAAGAAAAAAAAGGAGTTAGATTTTTGATGAAATTGTGTTCTTGAGTGGAAAAAAAAAACTTTCATTACAATTTACAATATAAGTTATAAATTATACAATTTATAATTACACTAACACAGCTCGTGAGGTGATATCTAAAAACTATAACGCCACAAACCCAACAGATTTCATAAATTCATACGAATCGAGATACTATCATCACTGGTGAAATCGTAATAGAAGAATTTGGGCTGAGGTATAAAAACATACCCTCGATGTTTTTGGACTCCCGGGGAAAATTAGTGAATTGATCCAGCCAAGAGCTGCCGTATCGGATCGAGTGGTGAAGTAATTCGTAGTACTCACGCTTAGAGTGGAATGCGGGTTGAGCTGACGGCGAAGCGTGCTGTTGATATCTGGCGCCCAACTTAAAAAAAAAGTTAAAATTAATCTAAATTGATATCTGGAGAATTTACCATGGGATTTGCTCAGTGAAAAACCGCACTATCCTCGTCAAATTAGTTGTTAAGAACTTAATTTTTTTTTATATAACTTTACTGGAATTTGTTATTTTTAATTTATATAGTTTTCTTTATGATTATAAATCTATATTTGCATACATATATTTTTTTTACATAATATTTTTTTTTATAACAAATTAAATAAATTTGTTGCTATTAAATCTTGTTCTTAAATTCTATTATTTCAATAATTATTTTCTTTTAATTAGCATAAAATTTGGTTTTAATTTTGGCACGCTACAGAACAGTGAAGACTTGCATGAGGTTTTCCATAGTGGTTCTACTCGCGATAAATCAAATACAACGAAACACGGGTTCAATCAATCAACACAACGAAAAAAGGATTTTTAGATTGGAATTAAGGTAATCAGATTGACCTGATGAACTAGATGATGATGAAAATGTGGAACTTTTTTCTGATTAACGAGAAAATGAATAACAAATTTTTAACATTTTCATTTTTAGATATAGTATATATTAGCATAATAGAAAATTTACCCAAAAATCAAACTTTTTCAGTAACTCAAATAGTTTGTGAATCAGTTGAAGACGCGAATAAAAAGGTGTGAAATTTTTAATCGAAATATTAAATATAACAGGAAACAACTATATTTATACGTTGATGCACATAAGGACAACGCATCTTCTGCGCATATATTGCGCCACCGCGTACAAAATTTTGGTATATGTTATTTTGGATTTACATTAATTTTATAATACACTTTCCATAATTTGCAGTCCACTGCGGTTATACAGTGATGATCGTATTATAGCCTGTAAGCATCTTGTTTAACACTCGTGGTAATACGATTATTCACTCTAATTATTATTATGGCTATATATTTCTCCAAATATATTTATTTATATATAAAAAACAAAATTTCACGATATTTCACTTATTATATAGTATTTCTTATAAAAAAAATAAAATAATCTATGGCTTAGATGCCGTAAACGGCCCTTACCGCGTCTCAACTGAGACCTTATGAACCATTTTAACGATTCGTGCACATTGTAGGTGGTCAGCCCAACGAATGTTTTTACACACAAACGCGTTTATATGTCATCCGGTTGCATGTTAATTTTTAGTCAACTGCAGGAATCGAACTCGAGACCGCGGCGTGATGAGAAACTCTCTTAACCATTAAGCTACATCCGGCGACCTTATACTCTTTATGTATTCTTTTATAGTATTCCTTATACTCTTTAAATAAAACTATAATAAGAATATTTTAATTGGTTGATATAAAGTTGGTCAAAAATCTGAATTCCATTCTGAACGACGTTTTAGACCGAAAATGATTCTTGTGCAATAGAATTACTCTTTTGATTTTGTCATGATACGGACCAGCTCTAGTAAATATAACAAAACCATTCGGTGGATAGATATGGCACAATCGAGCTGTGTTCAAATAGTTTCATATACAACAATTCTATAATTTGAGACATTTCGGTACCTGGCTCCTGAAAACCTATTGGGTCGGAAATGATTCTTGTGATCTGAACGCAGTTTGATTCTGCCAATTCTATCCACCGGATGGTTGTTATAGTTACCAAAGTTGGTCCGTATCATGACCAAATGAAAATCACATAAATCATTTCCGGTCCAATAGGTTAACAGGAGCCAGGTACCGAAATATATAAAATTTCTATAGTTTGAAAAAACTGATAAAAAAAATTGGATGAGATGATAAAGTTTTTTTTTATAGTTTTATTTTTGTTGCGAATTTCGAATATAACGTAAATACTGGGATGGAATAGAAAAGTGTTTCCTGATGCAACATTTTATTTTTGCTGGGATGAAATACTGAAATAACTTCTCATGCTTATTCATTATAATATATTTCTATTGTTTTGTCAGTTGACAGATAAACAGTTGCATGTAAGTAAGGAATAATTAAAAAAATAAGCAAGAAGTATATGAAAATCCATCTTGGACAACAGGATTCTGACAGAACTTTCGAGCTCACCGACGAAGATTCCGAATTTTTCCAGACAGTAAATAATCGAATACTTGTAAATTAACTTTATTATCTATATAAACCAATATTGCGGTTGCAAATCGTAATAAACAAAAGTAAGAAGTTGTGGATCAGAAGAAATTTGACGAGTATTTGCTTAATAAAGCTTTTTATTTAAAATTTTATACAAATAAGTTGCTTAGGTAGTTGATTTTAAACATTGCCGTTTTATTTTCATGACGGAATTCTCGTTTCGCGAATTTCGTTTATTTTCGTTTAAGTTCTACCAGATAAATATAAAATTGAACAGCTATGTTTTCTCTTAAAAATGTTATACAATTTTTCAATTAACTTTTATTTTTGTGTCACTTTTAATGTTATGATATTGCTGTCAAAATAAGTAAGCTAATCGTTCCGAATGGGTTTCACATACTTATTCAAATAATAAGTATGTCTCCACAGTAAGTATGTCTTCACAAAATAAGTATACATTTCGAAAAGGGCGTAAGTAACAATAGCATAAGTAACATAGTTGCCTTCGAGGGCGAAACAACGAGTAATAGCGATTTTCCAACTTTTCGATACCACTTTTATAGTACGATTTCTCTTTCTCGTCCAAAAAGCCTCATTTTCCGTGATTACTTCTACATTGGACTTAAATTTCTTTCCAGCAAGCATTGTCATAACATCTAACAACAGGAATAAGTTACTAATGGTTATATCTGGAGAATATGGTCAGTGGGTAAGCAATTCAAAGCCTTATTCATTCAATTTTTCCATCATTTTTCCGTGTCACAGCGGTGCATTATCAACACTTTTTCATTTGCAAATGTGGCTGTTTCTTGGCGATTTAAGTCTTCCATCGATCCAAAAGTTCACAGTAATAGTCGCTGTTGTTAAAGTTTAGTAGTTTTTGGAGATATTCGATGAATATTATTCTCTTCGCATATCAAAATACAGACGTCATCACTTTACCGGCCGACTTGGATTAGGTTCGTCGACTGCTGTTTACTCAGCTGACTATATTTTGGATTCTGGTGTATAATTGTGAAGCCATGTCTCATCCATTGTCACATATGATAGAATTTCATTTCATTGCGGTTAACAGCCCCAAACACTCCTCTGTAGCATCGTTTTGTTGTTGTTTTTAGTCGCCTGTGAGCTGACGCGGCACCCACTTTGCACAGAGCTTTCGCATACCCAAATGTTCGTGTAAAATGGTAAAAACACTATCATCTGCTATCTTGACAATGTCAGATAGCTCGTGCACCTTTAATTTGCGATCGTTCATAACCAATTTGTGGATTTCTTTGATGTGTTCTGGAATAAGGGTCTCATTTGGGTGTCCGTTGCGCTCTGCATCATTTGTGCTGGTACAGTCACAGCTATTGTTTGATTTCCACTGTATTTTTTTCATCATAAAATAATGCTTTATTAAAACTCAAAATCCACTTTTTATACCTTCCATTTTTTTTCAAAAACAACAGTCGCTTAACACAAAATGCTATTACTCAAGAATCAAATGTCAGATTGCTGTCAAATGTATACACGTATCGTTTGAAGGTTCCTACTAGGTACCAACATCTATGAACACATCTATGACCCCCTGTTGGAGTGCAGAATTCATGGACCAACCCATCTTCCATGTCAGTACTATAGACTGGCATGAAGCTATGCAATGTGCTGATGCTTCTACGTAAATCGGACTCATAGCCGTACGTTTCCGATTTGGCTGTAATCGCGTAAGGTAAAGACGTAAATAGCGAACCGCGAAAGAGTTGTAAAAGCCTCGAGCCCCGATACAGATTGTGGAGATAAAAAACAGAAAAAAAGTTATAGAACTGTTTCAATTATGACAAATGATAAACATGTTTTTAATAATTCCAGGGTGTTTTTAAATTTCAATAAGCCTTTCAAAAACGATATCACAACGTTTTCCAAACAACGATCGCTTAAGTTTAGTAATGGGCTGAATAGATACTTTTAAAGATCAAAATCGATTGATCCTTTTTTAGTATTAACCTGATCTTTTTGATCAATTGATTCTTTTTTTTAAAGGGATTTTAATCAAGAAAATTATTATAAAAAAATATTTTACATCGATTTTCTAGCTAAAAATAACTAAAATTAAATTAATATGAAATAAAAAAAATTTCTTTAAAAAATAATTTTATTTAAATATATAATTAATGTATTTGAAAAAATAAATATCAAAATCAAATCAAAATTATTTCTATAAAACTTCAATTAATCATCACACCATTGAAACAGAATCATACTTCAAAATTTCATAACAATTTTTTTACGAAATCAACTCTTTCAAAAGAATCAGTTCGGTAAAATGATCAATTCGTTCAAAAGAATCATATCGATCAAAAGATCAATTCGTTTAAAAGAATCATTCCGTATTAAAAGATCAGTTCGTTCAAAAGAATCGGTTTGATTGAAAAAAAAGAGACGAATAGATAAAATGAGTTAAAAAGTGATTTTCTCCTTCGTTGTAATAAAGTTGAGAAAATTATGCTTTATAGTTAGCTACCTTTCACATTATGAGAGTGAAGATGCAGTATAACATTAAAGGCATACAATTATTATATATTTTTGTGTTATAATGAGAAGAATATTATATGTGGTTTATTACGTCTCATTTGCAAAATAAAGTAAAAGAAAAAATGCCATATGATGGTTTTACAGAAATGAACGAATCGATTCGTTTGATTCTTTCTAACCTGTGTCGCGATGTTGGTCACAGTTTTGGTAGGTTTTCTCCAAATGAGACAAATTATTTTGTAAACATACAAACAGAATAATACACAATATGATAATGCATCCTGTCAATTAATTTGTTTGTGGTAGTGATATTTGTATTTGTCTCATTCCTCTGAGCCAATTGGTGTGGTTACATGAATATTTATTGTGAAACGGTACAAAACCGAAACTACGGCGGATAGGGTATTTTATGAGACATGTTTCACCTACTACATAGTTGGGGAGATAGCAATTGTTTGGTTTATTTCGGTTAGTATATTCGGTATTTCAAAATAAATTTCATTTTTTGTAAGAAATATTTTTCTAATCAAAATGACGGTAAGTTTTTATGAATTAAATTTAAATTTATTATATTACTATATAATAATTAGTATGCAATCAGCAAAAAATTGTTACTAATTTCAATTTGTATTACATATTTTGTTTATATTTTATTTATGTCGAATTTTTCCATTAGGATTATAATATATAATATTTCCAGGTAGCGCAATGGTTAAAACTGCAGCAGTTGGAGCGGGAGGTACCGGCTTCGAATCCCGATTCGGGGCAAGATTCAAATGGGTTTTTGACTTGCAATCGGGAAAAATGAACATATATCTGGATCCCCTGTCATGTTTAGATTCCATGGGCCGACCCATCTGTCATGTCAGTACTATAGGCTGACATGGAGCTATGCAATGCGCAGATGGTATGTACTACGAAAATAACTCGGACCTATAGCCGTAGAAAGTGGTATCAAAACGGAGCGATCGCCGGTCTAAGTGTGCGATAGCAGCCACAACAACCTTACCTAACCTACAGGTCAGTCAGGATGACTAATGTTCAGAAACAAATGTTATTAAATTTCTTGAAGAAAATTTTCAAGCAATGTTTTCTTTCGTGGGTTCCACAAGTAACAACAGAAAATTGGGATTGTGGACCACATTAACTAGTAATTTAAAAGACATTTCGGAAATTAAATTAAAAGTAGAACAATGGAAAAGGTTATATATTTTAATCAACAAAATTATCGAAATATATTATATTTATTTTAAATAAATAGATTTTGAAATTTTAGGTATGGCAGGATATAAAAAATAAGGTAACAAGACTTCGTCAAGAAAGGCTACGAACTGGAGGTGGAACCATTAAAACAGCACTGACTGATGAGACGTGCAAATCAATGATTTGTAATTTTAACCATTTAGACGGGGCCAGACAATTCGCCGAGCCTGGACTGGTAATTTTTTATAAAATACTTACTAATATTTAATTTTCACTTAATATTTATTATTTTATAGATATCACAAACCAGAAGCCGCTCTCCAATAAACAATTTTTCTTTACCCTCATCCTTGCTCGAACCAAAAATCCTTGAAGAATATTTAGATAAGTCATTCACCAACCCTCCAGAATAAACTCCAATTATGTCCACAGAAGAACATCCTTTGTCACACATCTCACATTATTTTAATTCTAAAAATCCTGTGTCCATGCCAAGTTCGTTCACATCCCAATTTACTATTATCCTCATAGTTAGTCCATTCACAAACTTACTATCCCCTGTCACAATACCTATTCCATCCATAGCCCAACTACCTCCTGTCACATTACCTAGTTCATCCACATCCCAACTGACCCTTGTTTCTATAATTAATCCATCCCCATCCCAAACAACTCCTGTCCCATTACCTAGTTCTTCTACATCCCAACTGATCCCTGTCCCAATACCTATTCCATCCATAGCCCAACAGTCCCTCATTTCCAATAGATCAAACACCCTCAGTGCCCGGCGATCGCGAATACGAAGAGCAAGAATTTCCAACAGCGGAGGAGAACAGCGTTTGCGAGGCAATCCTAGGAATGTGAGTTGTGCATACGAAATTATAAAATATGTCAATTAACGTTTTGTTTATTTTACCTAATAGGAAATAGTAGCATTTACCGGAGTAGAAAGGGCGATGAATCTGCAGCAGGACACAAACAATTTATTACGGGAATTAATATGAGAGGTGTGGACTTCAAGAATTGTTTATACTGAAACCACCAATAATATAGCACAACAGTTAAATAATATTATAGAAATCTATAATAATCAATATAAAACAACCAATTATTTATTTGATTTTATTTTTAAATTTTCGGGAAATACACTTCCGTTAGCGTCAGCATTAGATAAGGAATTTCAATTATAAAATTTGATTTACTTGAAACAAATTTAATAAAAATAATCGGTTTTCTTCACCAACAATTAATATGTTGTGTAACACAACGTAAGTGTAAATAATATTCGCTGATCTTTCATGGCTGTAATGGAGATGACCGGATGATGTTAAAAGGCAGCGGAATCTGCTTTTTTAAACTCCGAAACAACGTTCTATGCCGCTTCTTATTTTACTATGTACTTCGTTGAATCTGTATTAGGTGGCTATTCTTGGGTTACGATATGGAACCATCATGTACGATCTTAATGCATATCCACTATCACCTGGATATATATATATATATATATATATATATATATATATATGTATATATATATATATATATATATATATATATATATATATAATATAGGAATTACACGTGTATGCCATAATATATGGTTGAAGTTTTTACCCACCTTGACAATGTTTGCTAGTATTGTCCGAAAGTACCGTATATATTTATACATTAGTGTTATATTATTGCCTAACTTAATCTATTGACTAGCATACTTTATCGGTGAACGTATCCCCCGTTTCGCATTCAGATGTTGAATCGCAAGCATTCAACAACGCTTTTGGCCCGCTTGGATTGTGAATTATATCCACTACTGTTTAGGTATTACTAACTGAATCCTGTCCATCTATTTATAATACTGAGTTCTCAATAGAGTTGTGCGAATTTATCTCAAACTGTAGTCATTGTTAGCTTCAAATAGTTTAATTGGTAAAACTTTGCGACATGGGACTAGGTTTGCATGCGAATGTTTAAGTTTCCAATATAGGATGAAATATTGCATCCAAAAATATTGCAATTTGAAATGCAGCTCTTCACACTTAGTAATTATTGTCGACCCATTTTTGGGTTTTTTACTATAAGTTTTCTTTTTTTGTAAATTTATTTAAACTTTAAAAATTTATGTAAAATTGTTAACTATTAAGATTATTTTAATATGGCGGTGTTTATTCGAAATATGAATTTTCGAAATATGAAATATATTAAAGATGTTCGAAACAATCGAAATTGCAAATTGTAACTGAAAACATCGATAATTTGCTTCGATTGGACTTGTATCGTAACTGGAAAGGTACTAAATTTTAACTTTATATCAACTAGGTTGATATTTCGAAAATCATGAATATGTTTGACTATAGTTTCTAAAATAAGGAGGTCAATATCGAATTCTTTTTAAATCTGGGATAACATTTTCTGTGTTCAGGTCCACCAAAGTTTACCATCCTGAATCAAATAAAAATATTAGATTTTATAAATACCATTGATTCTTTATAAAATATTACATGAACATGTAGGAGAGTTTCTCATCACGCCGCGGTCTTGAGTGCGATTCGCGCCGTGGACCAAACATTAACATGCAAACGGATTTTGTTCTTCCGTAAACAGTATACATGTTTCGCTAGGCCACTTCGGTTTCATAACGTCATTGAATAACTGAGTGATCGAGAATATCAATTCTATTTCATCAGACATACTGACAACTTTACTTGATTATTTGCGCTGTGTTCCATTATACTTATGCTATGTCAAGTATAGGTCAACAATGAAACAAATTAGAAGCTTTATTTTTATGATTTAAAAGATCAAATTCATCTCATCAAGCATAATATATGTTGCTAGACTTGATGTACTTTTCAATTTGTATATAAAGTGTGCGCGTATTGCGACAGAATATTACAAGTTACTTCCATATGCGCTTTTCCTTCTTAATCAAAACTATAAGCAATATACAAATAAATAAATAAAATGAACCCAGAAATTGGACCGATCGAATGGAGTATACTAATTAATATGGAAATATATTAAGCCAGTTTTGTTTTATTAAATTTTTAAATCTGAATTTCTTACATTACACCCTGTTTATAGGATTTCATAGCTGTAGTCATTAATGTTGGGGTTTCCCAAGGCTCTGTTTTAGGGCCATTACTATTTTTGATCTATTGTAATTCTATCTTTGATTTTAAACTACATGGTAGTCTCGTTGCGTTTGCGGATGATATGGCGTTTCTATGTTCGAGCTCAGATATAAATTCATTAAAATGTGCCATTACAAATGACATGAGTTTGCTAAAGAAATTGTTCTACTTACATGATATGGTTCTTAGCTGCAAATCCAAAATTATGCGTTTCAATGTTAGTTATGTCATCCAAGACCGTAATCCAATATTTTTTCATTCACTGGCTTGCAATGAGTTTAATTGTAATGCTCTTTGTGTTCTTATTGAAAACGTTACATCATTCAAATATTTAGGTGTGACCTTGGATTGCCAACTGAACTTTAAAGAACATATAGCCAAATTAAAAATGAAACTTAGGCAAACATTAAGAACATATTATTATTTGAGAAATATATGTAGAACGTATAGCCAACTTAAAAATGAAACTTAGGCAAACATTAAGATCGTCTTATTATTTGAGAAATATATGTAGTTCGAAATTTTTAAGATATCTGTATTACACATTGTTTGATTCGCATCTTCAGTATGGCAATACGTGTTGGGGTGGCATTTACCTGTCAATTATCAAACCCTTAGTGACTATTCAAAAACGAGTATTAAAAATTATGAATAACTTACCAAAGACCACGCCATCTTTTCCTTTGTTCGTACATTTAAAAATCTTAGCTCTGCGCTACCTTTACGTTTTCAAGGTACTAAGAACGTATTATGTGATGAGCGGGCATTGTTTAATTAATTTTCATATTTCTGTGCAGTATATGTTCCGGAACAAAAACAGAATTAAAATTCCACAACCGAATAAAGAACATTTTAAAAAAAATTTCTCATACACTGCTCCGAAATTATATAGCCAAGTACCGACCGACATAGTAAACGCAATTATGCAAATACACTTACTAAATTTAGTCAACTACTAAAAAATTGGTTATTTACAATTAGCAACATCGAAATTTTATTTCAAGCATTAATTTAATTTAGTTTAAAAAGTTCATCGTGTATGTTATGTTTAGAACTAGCTTTATTGTATGGTCTCTATTTATTACGCAAATGAATCGTTTTGTAAAAAAAAAATATTTTTATTTTTTATTATTAGTATTATTATTTTTTGTTTTTTATAAACTATGCTCGTATGTATATTAAATTTTATTTTTTAAGTATGTATAACTCTACAACATTTAAGATTATTTTAAAATATGTAAAAATATCGAATCGTGACTCCATGGCATTTTCATAAATAAGGAGTACACTAAAATGTAAAAAAAAAGTTAGTCGCATTCTATAATCACTGGTTATTTTAGATGTAAAATAGGTCGCCCCTAAAAACACAAAAACAAAGCTCATAAAAAAGTTAGCCAGACTATACCCAGGAACGCACCTTTCAAATTTTTCTTTTAATCCCCTTCATAGCGAAATCTGGTTTTATTCCAATCGCACATTTTCATGCAGATTACGAAATATTATAAACGCCGTTTGAAATTCACAAAATATTTCATCGTTTCAACTTAATCTACCTAAAGTAGAAAATTCCACGAGGCGTTACGCCTCTGTGAGTTGTCAAAACTTCTTTTTCATAATATCTTTATAAAATAACAGTTAAGAGTATATAAAATATTTCAATTTACAAAGAAACCAATTCATCCGAGTAGTAATAACAATAAAATAAGATGAAGAAGAAGGACGAGATGATTTAATTTGCGTTAAAGGAATTTCTATTGAATTTTTATTTTATGAGAAAGCAGATTTCCTCAAATATTTTTTTGTTATTTGCAAGAAAACTTTCAATTATTATTAAAATTAATAAAAAGAATATTATTTCAACATTATAATAATATTAATAATACAACGAAATATTATTAAAATTTCATTTTCCATTTTTTTTATTAATAAAATTGAAAAAAAATTCTTTTTAATTTAAAAAATGTTTTTTTATTGCGAATGTTTTTTCATTTTAATGTTGAGGTTTTAATATATTGTTTTAAAATATAAAAATACAATTTATTTAATTAAATTTCCCTCCTATTTATATTTTGTTTTTGTTCGCTATAAATTGAGATAAGATTGAAGATAGTAAAACGTTATTAAGAATTTATTGGTATGATATACGGATATGGAGTCGTTCAAACTCATCTTAAAGAATAAAATTTCAGTTTTCACTATACACTAAAATGCACAACCATACATGTTATCGCGTTGTACATTGTTCAACAATGTATACATATCGACGATTGACCAATTTGAAATCTAACCACGTAGTATTATAACGACGGTATATTATGTGTTATTACTGTATTTAACAACTACCAATGTCCATTGCTAAACATATAGTTCTTGTACCATTGTGTTTTGAACCATAATTATTGGTGTACAGGGTGTCCCACTAAAATGTAAAGATTCAAAAAATTTAATAAAGCATAAACGGATTAATATACAGTAGAGCGTCGATTATCCGAACTAATTGGGACCGTAGATCAAATATTCGGATAATAAAACATAAAAGTAAAACTATTAAATATTAAGTAATAAATGTGTACACGTGTTTAGTTTTATACATTATGTATGTACTACAGGTTCAGTGGCACAAAATATGTAGTCAGTAATTTTTTTCTGAATAAGATTAGTTCGTTTTTTTTGTCTAGCTGAATCTCTTCAATAGCAGAAGTTGTGTTGGGCAACTGTCCTATTATTGCTCGTACCACGGCATTGTAGTTTCCAATACGGTAAAGGCTTCATCATGACTGACATTTTAAAAACAATCTTCGTTATCGTCCCCATCTTCATCATCGGTCATCATATTTTCGTCTAGGAAACATGTAATAATTTCATCGTCATGCAAAACTTGAAAACTAGGATCGTTATCGTCTTCGAGCTAAACTTGTGCATCCTCGGTATCACAATCGATATATCCTGGAAGTTCCTGAAACATGCCCATAAATTCATTTATATCATCAGATACTTCGCTGGCGTTTTAGTGTTTCTCAATAATGGATTGTTTAACAATTTATTCCACGCCAATTTAAGGTTATCTTGTGAGAAACTGCTTTTTTTAAATTTTGCTATGATACGTTTGGTGGCAAAAAAAATTACATCGAAATTTTCGAGCATCCGGGAGCAGAAAATACGAAATGTAAAAAAACATGCAACACTTGCACGTATGGTTAAACATTTTTATCTGTAACAATATTGTTCGGTTGATTTTTAGTACATGTTGGATTGTGTCACAGCTCCCCGCAAATAAACTCAAACAGTAACCCGTATGTATGCGTTGGCTACTCCACATATCCTTGCATTTCTCCGATCCGCAAATGCAACAATTTCGAAATTCGCCTCATCCGAAAATATAATTTTTTGAGCAAATTCTAGATTAATTTTTAATTCCAAAGTTTGTTGGAACAATAGGCGACTTATTTCGTCAACTAGAAATAATATACTGAGTAACTGTCAACGACATTAGTGTTGCCAAAGCCAACATAAGCAATATATCAAATCCGAATCGGTTATTGGGACACCCTATATAGTTGAAACTCACCTCATGTTCGATATCATTACGTATTCGAAAAATACATTATTATTAAAGACTACAGCTTAAAGTTCTGGCAAAATATTTAGAAGGAAAGCTCAACTTTAAAAAAATGATTTTTTCGGTTTTTGTTTCAAACATTTTTAGTTTTTAATCTAAATCTGTGTGGCATTTAAAACCACATTATTTCTATTACTTTTTGTGTTGTGTGTGTGTGTATTTTTATTATATATCTTGTTTAGCCTTAATGGTTTTATCCTATAAATATCCTTTTTACGGGATAAAAATTGTTTTTTTTGTTTGTTTGTTGGATAATTTTTTCTGTTCGTTTCTTTTCCGAACCATAAAACATAAAAGATCAAATTTAATGATAAAACTATCGTCTCGTATAAATTTTAATAAATTTTGTGTATATACACACACAGACACACTCTCATATAATAAATTAATGGGTTGATTAGGAATATCATTCGCTTTATTGATATTCGATAGTATGGTCGATGGGCATCCAAAATTGTGTTTTTTTTACTGTTCGATGTATGGGTATACGAATCGATCGATATTGATTTGTGAGATGATATTTAGTTTTGGGGTAGGAAATTTATTTGCACGTCATGCTGGTTAAATTGCTCGTAATAAAGTGATAAATAAGGACAGGTAATGGATTAGAATATATTGAGTATGATAATCATATATAGACACGTACAAACAGTTTTTTTACAGGTATTGTTTCTCGTCAATCATAATAAGGCTCTGATAAATTTTACTCAGGAATAAACCACTATAGTCTTCCTGTGGACATAAAAACTAGTGTTTTTGAAATAACTAAGTTAAAATAACGTCATTATGCATCAATCATGCTCAATAAAAATGTTAACGAAGATAATTTGACTATACCTTTGTGAAGTTGGCCAAAGTTATATTTATATCCCAAAAACCACGATTTTTAATCTTGGCAACACCAACATATAATATAATGAAAACATTCATGATATAGATGTATGAATATAATTACATTTATTCAATATATTATTTTCTGTTATTGGTAAGGTAAAATTTTTTATGTAGAATTTCAAAATATTTGATAGTCATTATGGATATATCAAAGCCATAATGGCCAATATATAGGCTATTCTAAAAATAACATTTCTATCCTATTTTAATGTCATCCTAAAAATAATTATTTTACGACATATCAATCGTGATTTATAAACACTGTAAGCCCTACAAAAATTGTATCACGATACTAAAAATTTACAGTCAAACACTCTTAAGTATGTATTGATTTCGGAATGATTTGTTAATAGTTTTGGTTTTAAGCCTGATGATCATTATGAAAAAATCAAAAATACCATTAGAGTGACAGAGATTGTTTTTTACTTTTTTTTTAATAGTGGGTATATTTTGACATAACCAATAAATTTTCAATTTTCATAACCAATAAATTTTTGTTATTGAAAATAAAAGACAAAAAACACTTTGATTCTACAACAATAAATTTCAAAAAAATAAACTTAATATAACTATTCATTATTTTAATTATTTCCACAATGAATAAAGGTGAATGATACAAAACGAAATGTTAAAAATATTAATTGACCATAAAATAACTACTATAAAATGCTTCATACAACCGATTTGTCATCCATATTCATTTTCCTATAAAATATGTTTCCAGTACTGAATTAAAATACTTCTCTTGATATACTTTGTCAGTACTGCTATAATAGTTTTTTCAGTAACCATAAAAATGTATTCAGTACTGAATAAATATTTTTTACTGGAAATGTTTTTTATTTCTCTCACACTTAAAGAGAAATCATATATTTATCCTACTTTGACTATTTTGTCAGTATATTTTTCATAATGGAAATCAGAGGCCTTACTATTGCTTTTGAACGCTTTTGATTTATGATCGTTTTATTAAAATTGTACTATTCCTTTTGATCGTCAGAACTATTTATTTTCGCCTGTTATTTTTGCTGGAGTTTTTGGAAAAAAATCGACATATAGCTACTGCATCCCCTTTATCAGCAGAAGGTCGAGTTACGGTGCGAAATTTGTGGGCAAATCAAGCCATCATCTTAAACGCAGCCGGTCCACTAGTAAAACGCGCTTACAAATTCTACTAGAAAATCCATCAGTACCAAATTTATCAAGCATGATAAATGAAGAACCACGGAATACTCGAAATGAAACAAGGGATGCACGTTTGTAATCGTCAAATAGTTTAAATATTTTCACCACAGAAGTGGTTCAACCACAACCAACGTCATCCGTTCGACGCAAACCGATGTCAAAAATTCGTTGCTTCAGAAGCAAGTCGAAATACAAGTAAACTGGATCGATAACAAAACATATATTTAAAAATATATCTTTTAAAATTGAAAAAATTTAATTACCAGAAGGAACTAGATGCAAACATTCTAAGTAATTCGAGTTAAAAATTTGCTATAAATTAATTTAAAATGAATTTTTTCTGTGATGAATAATATTATAAACGAATATTTAAGGGTGCGTTCGTTTGTAGTGAATTAACTGAATTTATATTGAGTTACAATTCAGATAATTAAGTTACTATTCAGATAATTAAGCTACTGAAGTGAATTGGATCGTTCCTTTGCTACAATTCAGATAAATGTCAAATTATTAAATTCGTCAAATTATCAAAATTTTGTGTTATAAAATTATTAAAATTATAATCTTTAATTATATAAAGAAATTAATATTAAAATTTATTAAAATTTCCAAAATCTGAATAGAGCCCTTATAGCAACTGTGGCTGTTATCGTGCTTCATAATTTGTGTAGCAGGGAAGATAACGTAGAAGTAGAGGAGTTAATAACTGAAACGCGGGACCAACCACAATATTTTGACCCAGAGGACATCTCGAAATACTCGGACCAGTAGTCGACAACAGGCATTTTTACAGCTATTTCCAACTTCAAATTAATGTGCAATTTCATATTAAATAATATTAAATAAATCATCTTAATACTTATAACTATATATTTTTAATTCAATATCACAAAATATCAGACTTCATTTAATTTGTTTCATATTAATAACCAAAATGTCTACATTTTTTCAATTCAATTAATAGTATTCTTCTTTTGAATTAATTTTTCTCTTTCTTCGATTTGGTGCCTAAAATAATAATAATAATAAACAAAATGTCAAAAAACAATTATACGATTTATCTACACAAGCAAAAATATTATTCAGTTAAATCAGTTGCTCAATATTTTTAACTGAAGTGAAGCGTACCAAACGAACGCGCAAATCACTTCAGTAATTCAGATAATTTAGTTAATTCACCACAAACGAACGCACCTTTAATAATTTTATAAATGAAATTTCAATTTATTATTTAGACTACCTACTGTGTAGTGTAGTAAGAATTGGAAAAAAGGCTGAAATAATAATTAATCAAAGATTTTTTTTCATATTTAATCAAATCAAAAGTTTATAGTAAATATGCTTTATAGATTTAATTCATTGTACGCTATAATTAATAGGGTCTAGTTTTTTTTTAATATCGTTTCTAATTTTGAACACTGTTAGCTTTAAATCGTCGTCAATTCCCCACAGTTTAGCTGTTTGCAGGACGCTGTGTATACTTTGAAATTAATAATGATAGGTGATAACCATCCCAACGGGTCATAAAGTTTTGAACTTTCTGACAATATTTTGAGTTTTTTCCATATCTCGTATTCCTTCAGATTTTTAATTTTGAAGGTAAACGTGTCACTAACTGGATATCACATTATGCCTAGTGTTTTGGTACTTATTTCATCTTCAATTAATTTTGGGATGTTATTTTCTTGTTTGGCCAAGGTTAAAGATTTTAAAAAGTTGGACGAATTTGACTTCCATTTACGTAATTTAAACCCCGCGGTACTCATAATTTTAGTTATTTGGTCCTTTAACGCTAGTGCTTCCTCAACTGTAGCACTCCCTGTTAGTAGGTCATCCATATAAAAGTTATTACGGATTACCTTGGCTGCTTCTGGATATTCTGATTCAGACGTCTTGGTTAGTTCCTCTAATGTTCTAATAGCTAGGAATGGTGCACATGAAGTTCCATATGTTAATGTGGTACATTTGTATGGGTTTAACTTTTCATTTGTCTCATTACGCCATAGAACCACTTGATAATTTGTATCAGCTGGGTCCACGAGTATTTGTCGATAAATTTTTTCAATATCGGCATTGATTGCTACAATGTGTTGACGAAATTTGAGTAGGATGGTTACTAGATCTGTTTGCAGTTTTCGTCCTGTATGTAAACAGTCGTTTAGTGAAATCGTGTTTGAAGTTTTACATGAGGCATCAGAAACCACCCGTAGCTTTGTGATAGTACTCTCCTTGTAGATGCCATGATGTGACAGAAAATACCTTTGATTTTGCTCTGACGATAGTTCTTCCCACGGTAGCATGACCATTTGGCCAAGTTGAATATATTCTTACATAAATGCTTGATAATCTCTCTTATATTCCTTAGATTGATCAAATTTCTTTTCAGTGGCTATTATCTTAGTCGAAGCATTACTAAATGAATCGCCGAGTTCTCGTATCACATTTTAAAACGAAAGTTTTACTATAAATCTTCCATCTGCTGATCTGGTTGTGGTGCTACTATATAATGTTTCACATGGATCTTCTACGGCTGGCGACTTTAAATACGTGAGTTGTTCTTCCACCTTCCAGAATTCAGTTTGTAATTCTACTAAATCTTCGTTTTCAACTTGATAATCCACTCTTGTCTTATAATTTTGAATTTCATTATGGAAATTTGGGCATGTTTTCTCTTTAGACCTATTCGTTGAACACAGGCTTCTGTGATGAAAGAAGATTGCGATCCCGAATCTAGTAGCTCGAACTGGTATTTGTTGGCCGCTATTTGATTGAACATATATCAATGCGGTGGGCAGCAAAGCATGTTTCATGTGTATTAATTGTTATTGACTATGCAAGGATGTTTCATGTGTATTAATTTTTGATTGATGTTAAGATTCCTGAGATTGAGATTCCTTCGAGTTGATTGAGATTCCTTCGGTTTTCGGTATTCATTGACTGAAATACTGGGTATTTATACAATAAATGATCTTGTTTGCATGCTACACAGTGGAATTTGGTGTTTTGTGTGGTATGGTAGGTTTTAATTTATTTTGGACCAGTTGTTGTTAGATACAGTTCATCTACCTGTTCAGCTATGGGATTATAGGTTACCACGGTGAGTAATTCTAACTCATATTTATTGAAATCCTTGTACCGTGCCTTCCAGCTGTTCTAAACGCGTTTCAATTGCATCTAACGTGATATCGTTGGTAATTACCTCACTAAAGTTTTTTAAAGCCTTAATTTGACTGACTGTACGGTCTCGTGCACGCATGCTTCTATCCATTTTCGATCATTTTTTTTTTTAATAATTCACTAGCACCAACTATATAATAATATAATTCGGTTTAATTAAACACCATAAAGTTTTCCAAGTTTCAGTTTTTAGTTCACTACACCTTTAAATTACTTAGTAATTGTACAGGTCTGAAGTAACCAAAATTTTTTTTTGTTTTTATTAAAATTTTCGAAAATTATATTATATAATAATACCGTGCCAACGGATATAACTTTATTGTGATAGCGTGAAAATGATAAAAATGGTCACTAATCTGATTTTTCTGTCAACTTCTATGCGCGCTTGATTTGCTTCAATAGCCTGTCCCCGGGTTTCGGCACCAAAATGTTTGTTGATATACTTAATCTTAAGTTTGTTGATAGACTTAATTGTAAATTCTAAGTTTTTTACAATATTGTTTATTTATAGTTTTTTTGTTTTTTATTATTAATACACTATGATATTATTCCTTGGCTTTAATTTGCACTCTAGTGATGTTCGAAATATAATGAATTGCATAAATTGAATATTTAGGCTTTTTCCAAACTAGTTTTACAACATAATTATAATTATTTCCAACAACATTGCCATCTACTATTATATTCTTTGTTACAATACTGACCTCTTGTTATAGTAGATCATTTATGGTACTTGTATTTTAATTGGTAAATATACCTTATAATTGTAGGCAATAATGTTGTGGATTACAATTTACAGCTGTTTTATTTATATTGGTGTCATTCACCTAGTCTTGACAATTATCAAAGCAACAATCTTTTTTGACAGTAACATAAAATTTACAATTTTGAATTAATTATGTTTTAAGGTAATGCATTACAATTTGATTTAACATTTGTTATATATTTTAGGTGTTACATTCTCAAACATTTGCATTTTTGGTCATTAGTTTTTTGTGAAAAATCTTTATCTTCTTCTTGGAAGAGATTCTGTTAATTGTTCAACTGAAGTTTCTAACAATTTCCGTTTTAAATTGGTTCTTAGTAATTAAGTCACCGATTTCGAATTCATAAAAGGGTAGCTAATTGGATTTTTAGAGAATTTGACATTGAACTTATTTGCTAATAACTGACCTTTATTCGATAACTGATATTTATGACAGTTCATTTTGGATTTTTATTTATCCGTGTCCATAATAAGCTCGATGAGAAATTGAATTTTTATTTATAGTGGAATCTAATTACTACATAGCTACTCCAATTTTATTTTACGATTAGCAGTAGCTAACGATTCTTTCATTGTTTGAACTGATTTGCCAGAAAACGTTTCGTAGAAAATCTGATTATTTTTATTTGAATCGCTATTTATTTGTTTAATTAAAATTTAATTGTTCTATTTTGATGGGTTTTCCATCTTTTGATTTTCTATCGTTAGTAAACATTTTGGCAGTTAAAAATATTCGACGTGTCAATTTTAGATTTTATTTTCATATTCATATTCGTGGAATTTAAACATTTGTTAAATCACCTTGGAAAAGTGTATTCAATGCAATTTAAGAGGGTTGATTCAATCCTATTGTACATTTGTATGTATTGAGTATGAAGTGAACCTAAAAGAGTGCTATGTATTTATCCCATTGATGCATACCATTTAATATTTAATTTGGTAGATTTTACTGATTCAGATTTAAAAAAATATAATGGAAACATTTCATACACGTATATTTAAGATTAATAAAAAGGTACATATGTCAAGAAAATATTAATTTATATTTAAAAAAATAAATTATATCAAAAAAACGCGAGAATAAAATTTATTGATACCAATAATTGGTGTTTTGTTCTGTATAGGGTCTTCCAGAACATGTTTGACTTCGCTGTTTTAATCTATTTTTAATATAGTCTATGTTGAAACTTTTGTGTAACGCATTTATGCTTCTCGGATTATTACAAAACGTCTCCTTTTCAGATGTATCCATCACTTCCAATCGTTTTGCACATCCAATTGCTGAACAATAGTCACTTAATTTACTATTTTAATGTGGCTGGAACAGTTATCCAATGTGCTCCTTTGGAGAGCGGTAGTTTGTCTATTCGCCCTTTCCAGGAATTAAATTTAGCTCCCGTAGGATAACAAACAGTCTCGTTCTTTTTAGAAAACCATTTTAATGGGCACTACAAAATTTCTTGTTCGTCTATCACAATTAATTTCAACCACACTGAATAATGCCTAAAATTATTCAAACAACATTATTAGTACTAACCAGATACCATAATATGCATTTTTAGACAAAATTAAGAAATTCAGAAATATATTACCAAATTATACGTACCATTTTAAGTATTAATATACAATCATTTATAGCATTTTTGCCATCAGAATAGCTAGTTAACTGTAGAATGACTGGTTAGCATTCTCCGTGACTATTTTGATATTTGATATCTGCCTCTACTACAGCTAATATGCCATGCGCATTTTGAAAAATTATTTGTTTAATGGCAGTTTTGTGATGTTGATAGCCATTTAGTCATGGGGAAACCCTATTTTGCTTTTCCGACGACTAATTTGCTATTGGTAAATCTTTGGTGGCAAAATACCATTTTGTCATTGCATTTTTGTCCCCAAATAAATAATTAGCTGCAAAATGAATATTTAGCAATCTACGTGATAATTATAACATATTGACATTCTTGCTTCTGCTAATGCTATTATATCATGGGCACCATCTTTTTCTGTTAATATGCCAGAACTGCAATCTTTTCATATTTTTGCAATACATATTTTCTTGGTTTTTCTCTGTCGTTTATACATTTGCATTTCGATTTTTCAATTTCCTATCGATTGTATTTACTCCCAATTATTTAATATTTTAAAATTTCTTCAAAAAATCTATACGATAAATAAGATGTATGTATTTCTACGGGGCGATATACATTTAAGACTTACTTTAAAAACTTTCTTCCCAACTTATTTTAGGTTGACATATGATCGTGTATATTTTTGTTTTTTCTCGTAAAATTTGACCTGATTTTTTACTTCCTACTCAATATTGTACTCAAATCGAAACTAAGCGAAGTCACAACTTCCAGCCGTTTAACTCTGAAAGTGTAGGCTCGACCTCGAATTATATAGAATCCAAATCTCTAAGACGAGATTCCGAATTTTTCTTTCTTAACTTTTATCGATGGTTTTGGATGTTGTTCCTTTAGTATTATTCCAAGCGGCTATCTGAATGATATCAGTGAAGTTTTCTACCTCTTCTTCAAGTTCCTAAAGTACCGTTTTTAGTCTTATTTGTAGGCTAATATTGTTTTCTTATTCGGATCTGAAGCTCTCCCAATCAGATGGTTAATTCGTAAGAGTTGGTCTCTCTTGCAGAACTGCAGAATGAACAGATTTTTTTTTAAATTCATTGGTTTACTTAGATTATTTCTTCTTTTTACAAGTTTTCTCGCTACCAGACACCGGTAGTTTGCAGGATGGGCCTTTTGAGTGTGGTCAAATCGTTGACAAGGCGGAAAATATACGATTTCTTCTAATCTAAAGAGATTACTAAGAGAAATTCTTATTTTTTCATCACATTTGTTAGTCTTTTAATTTTCTTGACGATTTTAGATTGCGAACCGTTTAATTATTTTGTTAGATTTCTATAATCGGTTTTGGTGTCTACATTTATTTTCTGTAATGACTTTAATGACGGAGTAATTTATCACAGTTCTAAGTACTACCTGGGAATAATTTTGGTCACCTTTTTGAGGCTCTTTACTTTTTGGAAAGTTACATATTTGTTGGGAACTGCTGTTACTCATCTACTGAGGCTGCTTGACCCTCCCCAGAATCCAAAGGTCAACCGCCGAAGATGGTTCCTCCGTTCCGCTCGAAGAAGGAGATTATTTCCTACTGTTGTATTCATAACTGCTTTATTTTAAGGGTATCCTTCTCATAGCCTTTTTAACCTTTGACCAGACTTTAATTCTGCTGACTGATTCGGTGTAGACGCAGACCGAGAAGCCACTTATTTGAAGACAGAGACTTCCTGGGTTTTCATTTACTGCTGTCGTTCGTCAGCTAGATGCTAACTACGCAAGCAGTTCACCCTGTTTCCATAGTTATCCTGAACGTTTAGTTACCATTGCTGTCCAGGGTACACCGCGAGGATATAATTGTCCACTTCGAGAAGGTGATAGTCAGGCTGTACAAGCACGAAATGATATCTTATAAAATTAAAATTGATGATCAGTAAACAATGTAAAAAAATGTTCTATAATTTTGAAATAAATGATTCAAGCAATGGTTTTACTTGTGTCAAGTTCATCACAACTCTTGCAAGCGCGTGTGGCACCAAGCAAGATAAATACAAACTTGAAACTAATCAAAGTATTAATTTATTATTATAACTGCTAGAAGAGTTTATTGCAGACTCTTATTTCAACAGTACAAATACTCATCGAATTTCCACTCGATAATACGTGATTATTTTTTCCAAATTCAAATTAATTACAAAATTAAATAAAGCACAACTTTAATTCGCCCAAATTGATAAATTTATAAAAACAAAACAAAAGAGCATCAATAAAGAAGCTTTAAAATAAAAATATACATACATAATTAAAACAAAATATAATTGTAACAAATTTTCAATTGTTTTTATTTTTTGTATAATGAAAATATATTGAAATTTTATTTATATTTAATTAAAATAAATAAATTTAATTTCACTTCGAATCGCTATGTGTTTCAAATAAAACAAACTGTTCACAATTGAAAACGTACAACAACAGTTATTATTGATAGTAGTATCTATTATTACTCTCATAGAAATACAAACAAGTGAAGTCTACGTAAAGTAGCTTAACAATAAAAAAAGCTCGATAATAGAATAACAATAATAGAGGAGATGCTTTAAAACAACTTTAAATCCGTGATCTTTATTTAAAAACAATGAGAGAAAACCAGCGAACAAAATGGAATGGTAGATAATCGAAAATTACGTGAGAAAAGTGATGATAAGGATTAGCATCGTCGAGTACACAGCCTTTTGCAACAATAGTAGCATCGCAAAAAATGGAGATAATTGAGAACAAATAAAAAATTTATAATCAATAGTCATTATCATTAATTTAACCATTTTCTACACTCAGTTTTATTTTTTGCCTTCGAATTGAAATAATCGTTTTATCGATGGATTGTATTTAGAGAATGATAAAAAAATTTGTAAAGTCCATGTAACAAGTGGAGTTAATAAGAAAAAACTTGGAGATGGAGCAAAAGCTTATATTTTCGTCGAACTAACAATTACAAATTATATTAAATTAATTATGTTCAATTTTTAGTATTTAAATATAAAATATATTAATAACAAAATATAAGCAGAAGCTTTATACTTTACGCAATTAAAAATAATACTTTTCGTAAGAATACTTAAGTAAACAGACAAAGTTGAAAATAAATTAAAATATTGAAATTTATAATTAATATTGTTAGGTGGCAAAGAAGTTACATCTTTGTTGGTAAACAAAGAGAGTTGTTGGTAAATTAATTCCAGTTGGCAATTATAATTTTTAATCAATTACTTATTGTAATTGCTACTTATATTGGCTGGTTAGTTTATGCATCTGGTTCACTACCACCAAAAATTAACTATCATATTATTAGACTCACCACTAATCACTTTGACTGATATGGGGCATGAGGAGATTTTGAGAACCTTGGTGTTATGTGGAGCGACCAATATAATATAGTCTTTAAATTTAAGCCTGTTCGGCCTTATTCATTCTAAACAAACCTAAAATATTATAGTTTTGTTATTTTTATGTAAATACTAGCAGTACCCTGCACGCGTTGCTACGCTACTAACTAAAATTAATTTGAAGGAAATACATTATACAAATATTCTATTAATTTTGAATAATTTTATTGATTTTGTTCATTTCGAAAAAATTGTAACATCGCAGCGTTTCGTTTACATTCGATAAATAAATAATATTTTTTGGTTTTCCATCTGGGGCGTTAAAAAATAAATCAGAAGGTTTTCCGACGCCACATAGAGCTGCCACATAGAACTGCCCACGTTACCATTTCAACTGATAATGCGGCTATCGAATTTTTGTCGCAGTTTCACTATTGTGTGGCACATGCACGATGTGTGGCATGATGCACCATCTTGCTGGAACGAAAGGTTCGTCCAAACTAATATATTTATAATATGGTGAAAAACAGATAATTACAATAGGTGGTAGGTGATTTCGTTACCATAACGGACGCGCCGGCCTCATCTTCGAAAAAATATGGCCCACTAATGCCGCCACGCCACAAACTGCACCAAACTAAACCACGCAATGGATGCATTAGCTTATTTACATATTCTTGTGGATTTTCCGTTCCCCAAATGCGATTTTTTTGTTTGGTAACGAAATCACCGAGATGGAAATGCGCCACGTTCTGAAAGATGAATTTTGGCCCAAAATCCTTATCACGGGGCTTTAATTGCTGGACCAATTAATAGAGCCCCAAACCAAGAACTTTACGCAGAATTCGTTGCATGAAAGACCGGCTGATTTGTATTTTCGATGCACGTTGATGAATTAATGTTCTCGGCCGTTGGCGTACATTTCCGACCACCGCGATGATATTATGATTGTTCGAACACGATGAATACGGGTCAGATTATTTGATTCTTAACTAGATAGTCCGTGCCACAAACTTCTTGATACCGTTAGGTGTGAGCTCTGTGTCTTGACCAAATTTTATATGACATTTTCTTACGAATTCGAACCAACGTAAGTGGGCCAAAATATACCACTGTTCCTAATGGCCTATGGGTCAGCAATACATAATATAAAAGAAATAACACCAGCTACCATCGTTTTTGGACACAATTTAAGGTTACCTAGGAACTTGATGTTTGAAGCAATTCCAACAATAGCTTTGTGTGGACAAGCGTACTTTGATAAATTGAAAGAAGATATCGAGATACACAAATTTTTTAGAGAAAGGATACAAATTTCAAGCGATAGGATGAAGGCACGATATGACATCCATGCAAATAATAGGCTGGTTATGGACCTTTGTGAAGTTGGCCCAAAATTATATCCCAAAAAAACACGATTTTTCATGCTGACAACCCCAACATTTAAAAGGGAAACTTTCATGATAGAGATGTATGAATATAATATATGAACATAACATAATAAAATTTAATGTGTATAACACTTCTAAATTGTGTTGTATCTACACTTGTATTTGTAAAGGGTCATCCAAATGTGACGCCTAGATGTCAGCAGTATATAATTTTTACACGTGACATCTTTTCAAATGACATAAGCCATTTTGTTTTATTAGAAGGTAGTACAGTTTTAACCATGGACAGGTACACATTGCAACAACGCGTTTACATCATTAAAACTTATTATGAAAATGGGCGTTCTTTGAAAAATACCCATAGCAAAATTCGTGATTTTTTTGGTGTAAATAATCGGCCAAATCAATCTTCAATTCAAAGATTAGTGAAAAAATTCGATGAAACTGGTTGTGTTACTGATAAACCAAAAACTGGAAGACCAAAAACTGTACGCACAAATGAAAATATTGCTGCTGTTAGTGAAAATGTAGAAAATGAACCGACAACATCAATTGGGCATATCTAATTAGGCGCAAGAATTGGGCATATCTTATGGCTCCTTATGGAAGATTTTGCATTTACACGCTTACAAAATTCAATTAACCCAGAAATTGAAAGAAAGAGACCATTTACAACGTCGTAATTTCGCTAGTTGGGTTATTGAACAACGAACGACAGATCCATTGTTTTCAAGCAAAATTTTGTTTAGTGATGAAGCTCATTTCACATTGGATGGATTCGTCAATAAGCAAAATTGTCGTATCTGGGGTGATGAAACTCCTCGTGTTATTCATGAAAAATCTCTTCACCCACCAAAAGTTACTGTTTGGTGTGCATTTTGGGCAAATGGAATCATTGGGCCATTCTTCTTCGAAAATGATGCTGGAAATGCTGTTACTGTGAATGCTGAGCGATACCAATCAATGTTGAGAGACTTTTTATGGACACAGTTGAGTCATATTGATGTGTTTGACGTCTATTTCCAGCAAGACGGTGCTACATGTCACACAACTCGACAAAACATTACGTTTTTGCAATCAGAATTTCCTCAACGTGTAATTTCACGAAATTCAGATTTCAATTGGCCTCCAAGGTCATGTGATCTAACACCATTAGATTTTTTTGTGGGGTTTTTTGAAAAGTCGAGTGTATGCTAACAAGCCACAAACAATTAATGATCTAAAGAACAACATTCAAGGTGTAATTCGTGAAATAACACCAGCAACATGTCGGAAAGTCATTGAAAATTTCGATATTCGGATTGATGCCTGCAGACGCAGTCGTGGTGGACACTTGAATGATATTCTCTTCCACGTATAATTGTAATGGATCATACTTTTAATAAACAAAAACAGCTTGAAAAAATTGCAAATAGTTTGTGTTTTATTTAAAAGAAACATGTAGGCGCGAGTTACGTATCCCTACTTCACCAGATTCTATATTGATGACATCCACAAAGCAACACGATGCAACAAGCAGCAATGCAATACAATGAAACATACAACATTGTAATGCATTGAAAAGTTAACCTACTTTATAATTCTTAGTAATTCGTTATTCTATATTTTCTTTCCCACAATATGTCCAGTTTATTATATTGACTCTTATCTCATATTAATTAAAATTAAAACATAAAAATAAAACAAACTAAAGTAATTTGAACACTTGCATTTCTCCAAATGTATTTATTATGTATTTTCTTTCCCATAATATAAATCTTATCTCTTATTAATTAAAACTGGGACATAATAATAAAATAAAAGTAATTGAACACTTGCATTTTCTATATGCATTTATTAACTGTAAAATAAACATATTGCATATGTTTATTATTTTCCTTTTCTAAATAAGAATAACTAGAATATATAAATAGTGGAAAAATGTAAAATCAACTCAGAATTGAATTGTACTCCGAATAAACCTTTTAAAAAAGATAATTATTGTTAAAGTTATTTCATCTCCTCCACGACTGCAACTTTAACTGGCGCAGCCTGTAGTGGATTATTTTAATAGTCCAAAGTGTTTCTAAAAATTCGCAAGTAAAGTCAAGTATTGACATCGGTGTTGTATTAAAACAAAACTTTGACGGTTTATCAAAGTTAAGTGCCGTGTTTACAAGACAATTACAAGTGAAAGTGAAATTATAAAAGTGAAAAATATATATATATACGAGTATATTATATATATATATATACATCATATACAACGGAACGGAATGCTGAACTACTACGTGTTTATTTGGATTATATGGTGAGTGATTTTTTAGTGATTAATATCCTCTCCCAATTCTCATGGTCCTAATTTCATGGCATATGATTATTAGGAACATTTTGTATAAGATAGTACAACATATAGACAAAAATTTATATAAATAGAAAAATCTTGTGCAAAATTAATTAGGATTCCACGGTATATGGAAATTAATTTTTGTGTGTGAAATAATTTGAATTAAAAATAATAAAATAAGTAACTAATTTACTTCCACGGTTTATGGAAGATTTGATTAATAGCATTAAGCGAATACATATACAAGATATTGAACCAGTAAATAATCTTGAAAAAATGGAGCAAATAAATAATCTTATACAAAGCTTAAGGCTACCTGATTCCATTAAAGACCTTCCTAAATTCGAAGGATCAAAACACACTCTTCATGAGTTTATACTTAACGTAGACGAAATTATAGAACAGTGTGAAAAAGTTTTAGGTGAGGAAAGAATTCCTACCACCTTTTTGAGAGCCATCCGAAATAAAATAACGGGTGAAGCTGACGAAGTCTTAGGAATGTATGGTACATCCTTAGACTGGGAAGAAATCAAAACTAACCTTAGGACGCATTACGCAGATAAAAGAAACGAAACTAGTCTCATACGAGACCTACACACAATTTACCAAGCCAATGATAGTATAGAGAAATATTTCTCTCGAATTATAGATATACAGTCCACTATGATCAATCACATTAAACTAAATGAATGTAATAATGTCATAAGAATGACGAAAGAAAATTTATACAGAGAAATGTGTCTCTCTACGTTTCTTGCTGGGATCAAAGAACCACTAGGTTCAATGATAAGAGCTCGAAACCCGGATACCATTCAAGAAGCATTCAATCTGTGTTTAGTAGAGCAAAATATGCACTACATAAAGAACAAACCATTTACAAATCACAATCCCTTACCTATTAAAAGATTCGTGCCTCAACCACAACCTCCTCTGAGAAATAATCAAACTTCATTTCAACATAAGTTTCAAAATTATCAATCTCCGAGACCTCTTAATTATAACAATATTGATTACAATCATAAACCATTTTCTCAAAATAATTATAATAACAATTTGAATAACAGATTCCCCCAAAATAATCATAACTATAATAATATAAATAACAGATTATTAATAGGAAATAAACCCCCTGTATCATTTCCTAAGCAAGTTGAGCCTATGGATACAACCTCTAATGAAAATAAGTATAGGCAACCAACACGGTTCCCTTATCGACCAAACAATTATCAATCTAAACCCCAAAATCAATTTCAAGCTACTGGACCTCCACGGTTCACCAGTAAAGAACTACATAATGTAGAAATACAAGATCCTAACTATCAAGAAGCAATTGTTGACAATGATGACATTGGATACATGCCCAACTTAGATGAATACCAATATGACGTAGATCATACTCAAATCCTAGATCAACGTCAGGGAGACATTGAAGAAAATCTTGATGATGAGGTTTTTCAGCTTCGAGCCTCGGAAAATCTTTAGGATTCATTAGTTTGAATTCATATCAAACCACCTCTTTACCGTACATACATTTACAAGTGACACCTAAAATAAAATTAAAAATGTTAATCGACACAGGAGCTAATAAATCCTTTATCGACCCCAAATATATAAATCCTTTACGGATAATAAAAATTACACCAGTAAAAGTAAAATCTCTATTTCAAACTCACGAGATTACAGATAAAATTATAGTTAATGGATTGAAAGATTTTAAAATAAATGAACCCATAGAGTTTTTAAGCTTCAAGTTCCACAATTATTTTGATGGCTTAATAGGCCTCGAATTAATTCAAACATTAGGAGTTAAACTAGACTTCCAAAAATCAATATTGAAAACGGACAAGGTTACAATTCCCTTGTTGTTTAAACCTAATCATTCATCCAAACTATTCAAAATTCCTCCACGGACCAAATACATTATTCAAATTCCTGTAGATATCGAGAATGGCGAATTCTATTTAAAGCCTATTCAAGTTCAACCCAATTTAATCATTCCTGAAGGTATATATACATCAACCAATTGGTATTCTAGTGTTGAAGTTGTAAACTTTTCAAATAAAGAACAGTGTTGTATATTTGAACAACCAATTAAAGTAAATCCGTTGGATAATTTCCATACAGAAATAAACCATTCTTCTATATTAACAGAAACCAATAACACTCAAGACATTACCAATCTTATTCGCACTAATCATCTGAATTCTGAAGAAACCAAAGCTATTAAGAAATTATGCTATAATTATGAGGAGTTATTTCTTAAGGACAATCAAAACCTTACTTTCACTAACCGCATTAAACATCATATTGATCTTATAAACAATAAACCAATATTTACAAAAAGCTACCGGTATCCTCACGTTCATAAGGAGGAAGTTAAACAACAAATCGATAAAATGTTAAAGGATGGTATTATCAGACCATCATATTCACCTTGGTCATCACCAATTTGGATCGTGCCAAAGAAGGCCGATGCTAGCGGTAAAACTAAGTGGAGATTAGTTATAGACTATAGGAAACTTAATGAACAAACGATAGACGATCGTTATCCGCTACCTAATATCACAGAGATACTAGATAAATTGGGACGTTGCATGTACTTCACAACGTTAGATCTTGCATCTGGGTTTCACCAGATCGAAGTTAATCCCAGAGATATTGAGAAAACTGCATTTTCTGTTGAATATGGGCATTATGAATATGTCAGAATGCCTTTCGGATTAAAAAATGCTCCGTCAACCTTTCAACGGGTGATGGACAACGTTTTACAAGATTTGCAAGGGAATATATGTTTGTGTTATATGGATGACATAATCATCTTTAGTACATCACTTCAAGAACATATAAACAGTATACAGAAAGTATTTGAACGACTGAAACAAGCTAACCTTAAGGTACAGTTGGATAAATCAGAATTTCTCCATCGAGAAATCGCTTTCCTAGGACATATCGTTACTAGTGAAGGAGTCAAACCAAACCCTGATAAAATTCAAGCAGTTCAAAACTTTCCAATACCAAAAACGGAAAAACAAATAAAATCCTTTTTAGGACTAGTTGGTTATTACCGTAAATTTATTAAAAACTTTGCTGATGTTACCAAACCCTTAACGCAATGTTTAAGGAAGGATAAAAAGATTTGTTTAGACCAAGAATATATTGATTGCTTTGAATATTGCAAAAGTTTACTATGCAATAGTCCAATACTTCAATATCCTGATTTCACTAAAGAGTTTATATTGACAACCGATGCTAGTAATGTAGCTATAGGAGCAGTGTTATCGCAAGGACCTATAGGCAGTGACAAACCTATATGTTATGCATCAAGGACCTTAACGGTCACAGAACAAAATTACTCAACTATAGAAAAAGAACTTTTAGCTATAGTATGGGCAGCTAAATATTTTCGACCATATTTATTTGGAAGGAAATTTTCGATCGTTACAGATCACAAGCCTCTGACTTGGCTCTTTTCTTTAAAAGAACCCAATTCTAAACTCATTAGATGGCGACTCAAATTAGAAGAGTATGATTACCAAATTTTGTATAAAAAAGGAACTAAAAACACTAATGCAGATGCATTATCACGAGTGGAACCTGTAGAAGTTAATCATACTGATACTAGCTCATCATCATCTTACTCTTCACAAGAACCTTTATCTAAATTAGCATGTAAGCAAAAAGATGTAATTCCTACCACCGAAACTCACTTAAACGAATTCAAGAAACAGTTAATATTTAAACTTCAGGAAACCAAGGAAGATTTCAATGTTGATACCAAAATATTATTCCTTTGTAAGAGAAGACAAACAATTGTTAGTACAAAATTCACAGAAAGAATATTACAGGATATTATCTCAGAATACGTATGTCCTGAACAACTAACAGGTATTGCATGTGATCAAGAAACCTTTCGAATTTTGAACAAACTAGTTAAAACCAAATATAAGGAATCTAAACTTAAATTACTTAGGTGTAAAACCATGGTTCAAGATATAGAAGAACCATTGGAACAAATTCAAGTAATTAGGGATATTCACGAAAATAATGGTCATCGTGGAATCACTGAAAATTACCAGCAACTCAAAAGGAAGTATTACTTTCCTAAGATGAGAAATATTCTACATAAATATATTAATCGGTGTGAAACCTGCCAAATTCAAAAATACAATAGGCATCCAGACAAAATTAAACTAGAGATTACTGATACCCCAGGAAAACCCTTGGAGATTATACATATGGATATCTTCTCTATTCAGAATACAAACTTTTTAACGATAATAGACAAATTTTCTAAATTTGGAAGTGCTTTCTTATTAAACGTACAAAATGCAATGGAGATTGTCAAAATTATGAAAACTTTCATTACCACCCATGGAAAACCGAAAAAAATAATAACTGACCGAGGAACAGAATTTAATAACCAAATCTTTAAAGATTTATGTATATCTCATAATATGGAACTCCACCTCACTACTCCAAAAAATTCTACTGGAAATTCCCCTGTAGAGAGATTCCATTCAACCCTTATTGAAATTTATAGAGTTCTTCTAGCAAAGAATCCAAATCACGAACCCGAAAACTTAATGCTAGATACTTTAATTGTTTATAATCATACTATCCATTCTAGTACTCAATTCACACCAATGGAATTAAAAACGGTCATTATCAAGAAACTGAAATTTTTCCCAATATTGTTAAAAACCATTAAACGAATATATAATAGACCAAAATAATAACTATAAAAAATTATGCAATTTGATACAACAACGAAATAGTAGGTTAAAAACAAATCTTATTAATAGATTAAATCGAAATAGACAAGTTCCCAAAGTATACGAACAAAACGATATTATTTATGAAAAAATAATAGAAGAAATAAAGTTCATCCACCTTTCATTAAACATCAGGTCTTGAAAAATAATAAAGTCACTATAACCACTAACAAAAACCGAAAGGTTCATAAATCTAAAATCAAAAAACCTTTGCAGGTTGAAGGGTGCCTCCAGCCAATCCTTGGAAGTTTATAACTACAACGAAAACAAAGGAATCATACCAATTCAGATAGGGGAAGCTAGAATTATCAACAATTACAATAGATTATTACACATAGTTGATCTAAATCAATATAATCAAATAATTCTAAATTTAGAAGATAACCTCAGTCAAATCCAAAATAAAATGCAGCCACATTCATACATTTCCTCTTTATATCAAAATAAGATATATATCCTTGCAATGATCTAATAAAGCTCAAAGAAACATTAACCTCATTAACCCCCACATATAGAATTAAACGAGGAGCGTTTAATGGATTAGGATCTATATTTAAAAGTATTACTGGTAATCTAGATAATGATGACTACGTGGAAATAAGTAAAGCATTACAACAGTTACAAAATAGGGAATATTTGTTAACATCAAAAGTTAATGAACAAATTGATATAAATAATAAAATGATAGAAAGATTTACTAACATTCAAGAAACGATTAATAACAATTCGTTAAATTTGGCCAACGAACTGGAAATAACTAGGAATTTTTCCCATGAATTTCAAAGCATAATGCTGCTGGAACAATATCTATATCATACTATGTATAATATAAACACACTACAAAAACATCTTGATAACATAGTCGAAACTATATTACTGGCTAGAATTCAAGTTATTTCACATCACATACTTAACCATGTAGAAATTGAATATATTCAAGAGTATTTGCAAAAACAAGACGTTACTATTCATTCAGAAAACGAGTTATATAAATTACTGTCACTAAAGGCCTACTACAATCAGTCTAATATCATACTGTCTATACAAATACCTAATTTTTATTCAGCTAAATTCAAACAATACATTATACAACCTATTAATATTAACAACACCTATTCTATCACAATTCCTCATCCTTTATTAATCGCTAATGATCAACACTATCAATACATCAATGAACAAGAAAAGTCATGTCGTGAAGTGGAAAACATAGCCTACTGTAAACAAGGTTATCTACGACAAAGCCAACATCATTGCATTACACAACTTATATACAATACTCCTGCTAAATGTAATTTAACAAATGTTACCCTTCCTGAGGAAGTCAAACAAATATTACCACAATATATCTACGTCAATAGTAAAAATATGATGGACATATCATCTACCTGTTTACAAAGACAGAAAGGAGTACAAGGAATCAACCTCATCAAATTCCTCAATTGCACAATAACTATCAATAATATGCTATATACCAATCAACTAGCAACATATATGGACGACGTTTCATTACTTCAACCCTATAATGATCTAGTTATACAAGAAATCTATCCAGCAATTAATCTTCACATTTTAAATAATTGGAGCATACAACATCAGGAACACATCACACAATTGCAAAGCACCGCAGACTATCATGCCATTAGCCACTATACTTCATGGATACTATATTCCATCGTTATCTTAACTATTATAATATACCTTTTAATTTCATATTTTAAAAAATATAAAGCAGCAGTACACGGAACCACATCAACTACATCTGATGACCAAAAACCTTGTAGATTTTGGCCATCACTTAGGCGGGAGGAGTTACGTATCCCTACTTCACCAGATTCTATATTGATGACATCCACAAAGCAACACGATGCAACAAGCAGCAATGCAATACAATGAAACATACAACATTGTAATGCATTGAAAAGTTAACCTACTTTATAATTCTTAGTAATTCGTTATTCTATATTTTCTTTCCCACAATATGTCCAGTTTATTATATTGACTCTTATCTCATATTAATTAAAATTAAAACATAAAAATAAAACAAACTAAAGTAATTTGAACACTTGCATTTCTCCAAATGTATTTATTATGTATTTTCTTTCCCATAATATAAATCTTATCTCTTATTAATTAAAACTGGGACATAATAATAAAATAAAAGTAATTGAACACTTGCATTTTCTATATGCATTTATTAACTGTAAAATAAACATATTGCATATGTTTATTATTTTCCTTTTCTAAATAAGAATAACTAGAATATATAAATAGTGGAAAAATGTAAAATCAACTCAGAATTGAATTGTACTCCGAATAAACCTTTTAAAAAAGATAATTATTGTTAAAGTTATTTCATCTCCTCCACGACTGCAACTTTAACTCGCGTTTTTTGGATGACCCGATATATTTAATACAATATTTAATCGAATTCATAATTAAAATCAAAACTGAACAGATTGGTACGTGTAAATCGAAAAAATAATAAAAGCGATATCAAAATGAAAGATTATATTTATTTAATACAATATTTTTAGTCATTGGTAAGGTAAAGTTCTTTATAGAATTCTAAAAATACAGATAATTATTATGAAGATATCACAGCAATATATAGCCATATTCTACAAAAAACATTTCTATCATATATAAGTGTAAGCCAAAAAAATTATTGATGTCAGCCCATATATTATTGATGTCAGCCCAAAAAACTATATCTATCGTGATACATAAACACTGTCAGCCCTAAAACATAGTATCACGATTACAAAGTCGAAATTTACAAATTTATACACGTACAAAAGTATGAATTGATTTCGGAATGATTTGTTGATAGTTCTGGTCTTAATCATCACCAGTGCAAAATATTAGACGATTCCAATGGGGATCTCAAAGCCTCAATGGCCCCTTATATAGCAATTCTAAAAGTGTTCACTTAATTTCAATGTAAGTGAACATTTTAAGTTTTGGTCATCGGTCTCGCTATGGTTTTTTGATAGTTCTGGTTTTAATCATCACCAGTGCAAAGTATTAGACAATTCCAATGGGGATCTCATAGCCACAATGGCCCATATATAGCAATTCTAAATATGTTCACTTCATTTCAATGTAAGTGAACATTTTCAGTTTTGGTCATCGGTCTCGTTAGATTCTTTGATAGTTCTGGTCTTAATCATCACCAGTGGGATCTCATAGCCACAATGGCCCATATATAGCAATTCTAAAAATGTTCACTTCATTTCAATAGTGAAAATTTTCAGTTTTGGTCATCGGTCCCGCTATGATTTTTTGATAGTTCTGGTCTTAATCATTACCAGTGCAAAGTGTTAGACGATTATAGTGGGGTTCTCATAGCCACAATGGCCCATATATAGCAATTCTAAAAATGTTCACTTCATTTCAATAGTGAAAATTTTCAGTTTTGGTATCGGTCTCGCTTTGATTTTTTGATAGTTCTGGTCTAAATCATCACCAGTGCAAAGCATTAGACGGTTACAATGGCGATCTAATAGCCACAATGGCCCCTTATATAGCAATTCTAAAAGTGTTCACTTAATTTCAATGTAAGTGAACATTTTAAGTTTTGGTCATCGGTCTCACTATGATTTTTTGATAGTTCTGGTCTTAATCATCACCAGTGCAAAGCATTAGACGATTCCAATGGGGATCTAATAGCCACAATGGCCCATATATAGCAATTCTAAAAATGTTCACTTCATTAAGCTATAAACAAATTACATATAGTAGTAATGTACAATTTTGCACAATATGTGAAAGTACCTCTCTGTTGCTCTCACCTCATGAAAAATATGATGAGGGATATAAATTCTCATTTTTGTCCATTACTAGATTTAGCCAATAAGTATACAAAAGAGATTATAGCTCATTTTTTTATAATTCAGGATTATAATCAAATGAAATCCATATTTGCAAATTTTGTAATTTTATTAAAATCGAAATTTACAAATGACTGTTACTGCCTTCAATGCCATTATGAAAGAATCATTAAAACCTAATGAAATAAATTCGGATTTGATTGAAGATAATAATGAGCTGGTATTTCAAGATGATAAAGATTTATTTGCTAAATCAATATTTGAACATGGTCCTTTTTTCCACGATTTTAGTCAAATATATAATAATTTTACGCCCAATGAGCAATCATTCAGTATCCAATAAATTCTTTCTATAATCCTCAATTTCAAGAAAAATTCAGAAAAAAATATATTTTTTATCTACCAATGTGGTCACAACTTCTTATTAAAACTGGTCGACTAAGCAACAGTCATGTCGAAAATTATTTTTCAATTATCAAAAGACGCTGTCGCGAAGCATCGCACTTGGGAAAACTTCCGACAAAATGTCTGAGAGTGTTAAAAGAAATGTGTATGTTTTTAAACGATATAAATCAAAAATCCCAAAACGAGCTTTAAAAAATTTGTCAGTAAAATCCAAGAAATCAGGAATCAGTATGTTAGACAGTTTGAAAGTGACAGAAGTTTGGAAAAAGCATAATAAAACACGGATACAATCAAATTTTGATGTAAAAATATATCAAAATTTAATAACAGTACAGATACGGATCAATTAAAAATTTCAACCAACTTACTAAGTAAACCAAAACACATATTATCACCTATAAAGAAAATGAAAATTGAAAATTTAATGTATTTATAACATTAGATTAGATAAAAACTGTGCATTTACAAATGAATTAGATCCAACTTCTAAATTAATTGATTCTATGTGTCAAGAAAACTATGATGACGATATTGAAAAGTTACGATATGAAGCATTAGATAAAGAAAGATTTAAGATATGATTTTGGGCTATCTGTAAATTGTGAATCAATATAACACTTATATCGGACTATCTTTTAAAGAAACAACCCAGTGTCATAGCCGAATTTTATTGTCCCAGTTGATTGAAGGAAACAACAAAGAAGAAACCATATGTACAAATAGATATGCAATTGTTGGAAAAAAACAGGATTGGAAAATTTACAAAATTGTATTATAACATTTCCTCCAAAGCCTTGCTGCACACAAACAGTTAATTCAAAAAATATAAATTTAAATTCTTTTATATTTTTTAATACTGAATATTTGAATTATCACAGTCAACCAACGGTTTCATTAAAAGACATACCATCAACAATTTTATTGAATGGGTCTGAAATTACAATAAATTCTCTTGTTTATTACAACTTTGAACAAGAACATTATACAGCGTACTGCAAACAGCCTAACTGTTGGGAATTGTTTGACGATTTATAACCAACAGTGGTAAAAATAAGAAATGATATCAAAACAACTAAACCCGATTTGATATTGTAGATAAATCTTTAAACCAAATTATGGTTCAAATTTCACACAGTATGAACAACAACTAAAATAATCATAATCAAACCAAACTGCATACGCTCACATACTAAAAAACCATCAAAAAATTGCAACGAGACCGATGACCAAAACTTAAAATGTTCACTTATATTGATATGAAGTGTACATTTTTAGAATTGCTATATATAGGCCATTGTGCTATGAGATCCCCATTGGAATCGTCTAATACATTGCACCGGTAATGATTAAGACCAGCACTTTAAAAAAATTATTTCGAAATCAATATGTTCGATGTGTACTTTTAATAATTTGGTTCAGACTGTTTGACTTTAAATTTTTACAGTCGTGATACCATTGTTTTTGAGCTGACAGTTTTTATACATCACGATAGATATAGTTTTTTGGGCTGACATCAATAATATGTCGTAATATAATTTTTTTTGGGCTGACACTAAAATAGGATAGAAATGTCATTTTTAGTGTTGCCATAGCATTTTTTTGGGTTGATTTTTGGGCCAACTTTACCTACATGTGTTATGGACGCGGCTGCAGTCTCCCTATGACGTCAACTGTATGTTTGCAATTGGAAATCACCATGAATGCAGTATACAGACGAAATAATAAACAAATACAAACTTCTATTATGATCGAGAAGCTGGCAAATTAGATAAAAAGTTAAATAGTGAAAGTAACAGTGTTAAAGTGAATTGTGCTGATTAATATTATATATATTTATATATATATATATAAATATATATATATATATATATATATATATATATATATATATATATATATATATATATAAATATATATATATATATATATATATATATATATATATATATATATATATATATATATATTATATATATATATATATAAATATATATATATATATATATATATATATATATATATATATACATATATATATATATATAAATATATATATATATATATATATATATATATATATATATATATAATATATATATATATATATATATATATATATATATATATATATATAATAATTATATATATATATATATATATATATATATATATATATATATATATATATATAATATATATATATATATATATATATATATATATATATATATAAAATTATATATAATATATATATATATATATATATATATATATATATATATATATATTATATATATAAATATATATATATATATATATATATATATATATATATATATATATATATAAATATATATATATATATATATATATATATATATATATATATACATATATACATATATACATATATATATATATATATATATATATATATATATATATATATATATATATATATATATACATATATTTATATATAAACTTCTCGTGATTGGTGAAATATTTCAACCGTACGATTGCAACCTAGCTGGTAAATGCAGAATCAGATCTACAATAGAATCACTGTTAATCGTTTGAGGAAAATTTCCGACCATGATCAGGAACAAAAGTTGACCGTTACAGCAACGGAGTTTATGGCAGTACTTTTATCAACCACTAATGCGAGTAATGCAGGGCCTCTATTCCTGAATACGATACGAAAATGCATTCGATACGAAAATGCAATTCGTTTCGAAAATAAATTGGTATTCCTGAATTCGAACGTACTTCATATTTTAATTGTTACAGTGTACATAAAGAATTTTTTTTTCTAAAATTTCCTTTTAAAGGTGAGTCAAAATTTATTTAATTTTGACATTTCTGTTTTCGTTTTAATAAATAAATTGTGCTTGGTTTTGTGTTATAAAATAATTGATAATATTGTATTAATAATAATTTTGTGTGTGAAATAAATAAATTTTTGAGTATTTTTTATTTGAATAAATATCTAATATATTCGATATCCATCTGCAATTAGATACCGGAAAATTCGAGATGAATCTAATATGTTTGAACTTCCTGATGATAAGTAAGTAAAATCCCCATTATTCCTATGCTAGTATATATTTAATAATGAGCTTCGATCCAATTTCAGATTTTTGCGTTGCTTAGACTCTTTAAACCTGCTGTTAAATATTTAATTGATGAATTAGAGAATGTGTTGTCGATCCGGTCAAGATCAACATCAATTCCAAATTCAATAAAAATAGCTGCAATGCTTAGGTATTGTGCACATGGCAGTTATCAGGGTAGCGTGGGTCAAGATTTACTGGTTGAAATGTCACAGTCGACAGTTTCAAAAATATTGACGGACATTTTAAGTGCCAAATTTCCGGCAAACAGAACGCGATAGAGAATTGGCGGCAGAACATTTTTATCACCAAACTGGATTTCCTGGTGTTATTGGATGTGTGGACGGGACACATATTAATATTGTACGCCCAAATGAAAATGAACACATATTTTTCCATCGAAAAGGAAAACAGTATAAATACTATGATAGTAAGTATACATACCTATAATATTTGAAATCGGCGTACATGTAGACATGAATGTATGTTGACATTGTTAAACATCAACTATTTTCAACGAAGGCTTGTGACCATCAAATGAGGATAATGGCAGTTGATGCTAGATACGGAGGTGCATCACACGACTCGTTTATTTGGAATCTCAGCAACTATCGTGAGCACCTACACCGCCATCAACAAAACACAAATAATTCAAGCTATTGGCTGCTTGGTACGTATACAGTTTTGCTGAACATAATAAACTCTTATTTTAATTTATTTTATTAGGTGACTCAGGATATCCTATAGAACCATGGATATTGACCCCATTTAGATCGGGCTGCCGAAGGGAGTAGAGAAGCTTTATTTAATACAGTTCATTCTAAAACTCGCAATATCATTAAACGATGTATTGGGTTATTGAAAGCGAGGTTTAGATGTCTCTTGGGAGCTCGCGAAATGCATTATGCGCCGATAAAAGCATCTCAAATTATTAATGTTTGCGCCATGCTGCATAATATATGACTTCATTTCAATGTTCCGTTTGAAATTCAAAATGAAACAGTTACACCTGTTCAAGATCCTCTAAACAATTCATCAGCTGAACCAGAAAGTAACACAGCCCGGAGAATACGTCAAAACATTTTGGAATCAATAACATAAACTTATAACATATTTAATTGAAAGATATTTATTCATACTCAGGTATTAAAAATTCAATATATTTCTTCTTAGTACTAATAATTTAATAAATGTATTTATATAACTAAAGATTTATTTTAATAAAATATTTGTTTAAACAATTCATGTTTTTAAGTCTGCTTTTATCACGTTTTATTATAATAGTCTTAAGACTCGAGAATTCACATATTTGTAAAAGTTTTAAAGAATATTTTGTTGTTGTAATTCCAATTTTTGCCGTTTGATTTCTAACTTATCAATTTTCAGTCTTCGATTCTCTAGAAAGTCCTTTTCCTTTAAATTGATTTCTCGTTCTCTTAATTCTAGTGCTCGTTTTTTTTTAGATCGTACGGCTTTTCTTTTAGACGAACCTGTCGCTTCAAAGATTTGCTACAATCATTAATTATGTTTACTATAGAATCTAATTTATTTGTTATGTTGTGGGAAGTTTCTTGTAAATTGATTTGTTTTTGAATAAGATGATCCCTTGTAACTTTTGTTCTTGTTGTTTTTCCCCTAGGTGTCTGTGGTTCAAGATCATTGCTTTCACTGTTGTCATCTAATATATCGGATAATATTGTAGTTTGGTCATTAGGGGTTTGGTTTAAATTCGGTAGTTCTAATATGTTGTCACCAAGCGAGGATGTACTGACGAAACCATTAACGGAGGAATTTAAATCAATTAGTTGTAAAACTGCCTCTTCTGTAGGTGAGAACGTCTGGATTCTAGGTCGGCCTACACCTGTGCCCGAAATGCTTAATCTATTGAGCTTCATTTTCTTTTTAATATTAAACTTATAATCAGCCCACACTTTCTTCCAACCTTCAGGATTTTTTATAGGTGGTCCGTGGCTATTAAGTTGGCTACTTATATCTGCCCACAACAATTTGGTGGATATTCTGCCATCTGCTGTGAAATTATAGCCTTTAGCTAACGAAGGATGTCCCTCCATAAATGCAACCAGCAATTCATATTGCTTTGCCGTAGTTACTTTGGCCCTAAGAAGTACACATATTTAAACATCAAGAATACTTTTAAACATTTCTTAATAAATTCATAAAAAAAATTAAAATAATAAAATTATAACTAAATAAATTATAATAAGATTATTTAACAATACATATATTGTAATTAAAATATATATTATAATAAAAAATATAAAACAATTTACTTACATTGTAATTCTTATTGTTTAAGCTTGGTTGTCGTTAGCAAAAATGAATACGTACATATTTTAGTTCATGAACGAGCAAAAACTACTCGAATTCATATTCCTCGATAAGGGAAATTTATGAACAAGTCGTTTTTAGACAAATGCGTGTTGAACATTTTCGAATTCGAATTCCGGAATACCAATGATACGTATTCGTGTAATTTTTAGTCGAATTCGTATTCAGGAATAGGGGCCAGATCACAGAAATCAGATATTAAAATATTATCATTAATTTTTAAGATCCGGTGTTTAACAAGTTTGGCACACGTGCCTTGTATTTTTAATCTCGTCCATATACTCAAATGCCATTTACAGACCGTTTTATGGACATGAAACTTTTAACAAACATGTGCATGATTTGTGATCTTACAACAGAATTTAAATATTATTCTTAATCAATTTTATTATACTTTCACACATACCAGAAAGTGATTAATTAACTAGAACTGATTACATTATGATTACACCGTCATCATCTAAATTACACATGTATATGTTTCAACACATAAAAACAGGATATAATAATTTATTTAAATATGGAACTGCATGTCATGTGATTTTTCATAAACTGAACCCAACCTTTTTAATATCTTCCGTTCATGTTGTTCCTTCCTTATACCGCACCGCCTCATCTAATCTATCACCTTGATAAATTAGATTCAATTTATATACATACACATATGTGTGTGTGTATGAAAAAAAAAAGAAAATTCATGTGAAAATTATGACAAACACGCATAAATACATAAAATAAAAATACAAACGAACACAAAAAATAAGAAAAATGATAAAACATTTTCCGCATTTTGTAACAAACGAATACACCATAAATGGCATATAAACTGGCACAGGCCTAAAATGTATTCATATGAAAGTGTCATAATGTATAGCTATTTGGTTTTCACGACTATACTGGTCTCATACATTTATATACATACACAATACATACTTATGTATTTATACACATTACACTAATAATATGCGGAAATGGATATATTTATTTTTTTGTACAACCATATATATACCAAACCATCCAGTTAAACCAACCCGAGCCAAACAACAACAAAAAAAATACGAGCAGAAGAAAAATGAATCTGAAATTTAAATAAACCAGAAATAAAATCACATTTCCATGTTTTAACATAAATTTTTCCTCGGATGGTTGTAATTTTTCTTCTTGTGCCAACAAATTTTTGTTCCTCGGAAAATACAATTTTGTTTTTTTTTTACGTTTTGTGTGCTAGCTACCCGGACATCTTCTTATAAACATTTTTTTTTGTTTTTAATTTTTACTCTACACGATGATACATTAAAGGTTAAGTATAGTTTTCCTGCATTATCACAAATATTGTGTTTTTGTTGGTGTGTGTTGAATTAATTTATCATTCTGCATGTTTAGTGGAAAATTTAATTTTTTTTCTCATTTTACAAAAACAAAAAAGAATGGGAAATGACTTAAAAGTTAACGAGAAATGACAATTTAATTAATTTACGAGGAAAATACATATAAAAATCCTTTTTACTTAATTGCACGTCAATAACAAGTTAACTTATACATTTCATAATGATGTATGTGTAAAACGTAACGAAGAAGATTCTGAATCATTTAATTTATTTCAAAATTGTTTTTGTTGCTCAAAAATAGTTGACATACCATGTGATGTCGATGACACATATTAAGTTTATAAAGGTGGAAAATATTTTTACTGTAATTATCGTCACCTGGGACAAAACTATACATGTACATTATAAATGTGTGCTCTATAGGAAAGGAAATCCATTAAAATTTATGGAAATTCCATTCCATCAGATGGGTTTCCCTTTTCTGGTATAGTTTAAAACATCAAATATCTTTCAACTATTTCTTATAACTATGTGGGTTTCATAATAATTATCAGCATCACTTTACACTTATACACATCGTATTTGTTGAGGGTAGCACTATAGTTTTTAGATATTAAATGTGTACATCGTTCAAGAAATTAATTATCGTAAGATGTCATAATTGTAATGAAGGGTAAATTGTTTCTTAGGGGAAGTAATTACTTTAAGTAGTTTTTTGAAACTTATATAGACATATGTTTACGGGTAAATATCCTTCCGTATACACAAAAACTTAATTAATAGAAAAGAGGTTATTGCTTATTTGGATACGGAATGGTTAATGAGTTGTGGGAAAATGGATCTTCACATAATTTCAATAATTTTGTATTTTGTTTAGTTTTTATTGATGCAAATAATTTTGTAAACCAACATCTCTTATAGATCTATATGATAACTATAAGGGTATATTGATATAGATATGAAAATCGTTCCTAGACTAAGTTAAACCTTCTAATCGTGGTATATAGAAGCACTAGTTTTTGTACTAAAAACTAGATCAACTTTTAAGCAAACTTTAAACTAATATTATTATTAAAATATATTTATTTGTTTAAGTCTATTCTCGAAAACAATGGTAAAGGATAAGAAGGGGTGTAATTTAGGAAAAAACGATCCGGTTACAGAAGTTCATTGTATTTAAGCAAAATGAAACGATTGTTAGACTTCAACTGATACTCCCCAGATAACAAAAATCAAAAAAAAAATTTTTGTTTGATTTTGTCATTTCTCGTGAGTTAAAGCCAATATGCAAATATTATCCTTAAATCGCCAGGTCCATATCATGAAGTTACAATACAGATTCATTACGTCATAAATTAATCTTATTTAGTGTAGTATATGATAATGGGTCTAATTGTAATTTCTACTGGCTTTACTAGAGATAAACCCTCATAAAGGCATATATGCACAGATAGGCCATTATATTGACCAGTTATCCTAAAAATCCGAGGTGCATATCATGAAGATTCCTTACGTCATAAATTACTCTTATTTAGTGTAGTGTATGATAATGAGTCTCATAATAATTTTTTTTTGAGAAAACTTACACAGCTCTATTATTGAAAGACAGACGAGTCTTAAGTACAATTAGATCAGAGAAATTATTATCTAATGACAATCACTCTTATGATATACAAGACATTCATTTAGAAAAACAAAAGTCCGATCAAAATAATAATACTTTATACATAATGCAAGATGGTGTCAATCCTTTTTGTGTAAGAACTTGTTCAATTAATCAATGTTTTGTTCTTAAAAAAATTAAAAGAACTGAGCCATTTTGACGGAGCCTGTGAAGTTTCTAACAAAAACATTCCATTGGAATTGTATATGTATGCAATGTCAATCGTATTGGAATCTCATTACATTTAAATATGTATTAGTGTTTATAATGTATCTGTCTCTTTCTTTATAGATGTATGTGTCCTTTTTTCTAATATTTTTCACTCACCATTTTAAAAAATGTCTATATTTATGATTTTTTAAAAACCTAAACAAAATAAAATAAACCTGAATAAATTAAATAATAACGAAAAATTTGATTAATTAATGTATGTCATTTAAGTTTATTCCAAAACGGAGACCGTGGATACTTGTTAATACCACTTTTTCGTTTAAGGGTGTTGAGTTAAATTTTCGATTTTTTTAATTTACACCTATTACAAGAGACTTAGGTAACATTTGGCAATATAGGTGAAATTTGTCCATATATGGCTCATATTATCCATATGAAGCGATTTTTATAAGTCAGGGGAAACCGAAAAATAAACTCATGTGTGATCAAACGAGCTCCTTATATAATTTACTTTCGGTGTTATTGGATTGTACCAAATATTTTTAGAATTTAGGTATTCAGAAGTTTGAGATTGAGAAAAGTTAACTTAAACATTTTTTTTTGGAAATTCCTTCAAAGTTAATCATACACGATTGGTATAAAGAAAAAAACGTTTGCACATAGCATAAAAAGTTGTCACTTTATGTCCTATTTTCAAAAAAACTAATCAGGGAATTGAGAACTGTGACTCTATACATGCTTACTGTCTTAAAATTGGTTTATGGAAAATAAACCACTGATTAATTATTTCAATTACGTATAAACCTTTACCATATGAAACATTAACATACAATATAAAATATTTCGTGATATGTGATACATCTATTTTTGGATTTCGAAAAACCAACAAACGATCACGAGACCATTAAGATCACATCTTACCTCGACAATCCAATCATCGTTTTGGATACATCATATCTGTATGTTTAAGTATCAATCGGAGAAAAATAATTTCACAATTATCTGATATTTAGTTTTAGAGACTACTAATGGTGCACTGTATTCAGTGGTGACGTTTGAGAAAGAATTCAAATTAAAGATCTCTCATTACTTTTCGCGTTTATAATTAAAATATTTATTTTTAAAAAGTGTTAAAAATGATCATTATGAAGAACTGGCTTGTGAATTAAAATTAATTCGTCCAGAAACAGTAAGGGTCAAACCTTAAAAAAACATACGAGTAGTACTTAGTTTTCAAAAACGGTACCTGATAGAAAACATATAGGGAAATTAGTTAAACCACAAAAATATTGTTTTCCTTTTTAAAAATGATTGGTTATTTGATTTTGAAATAATAATAAAGAACTTGAAACCGATACTAATAATTTATCTCGTACATCAACAACTTTATGACATTATGTCATTCCAAATATAAACCAAAGTATGTTTTGATCTACTTACTTAACTCATGTGCAACTGTAGTCTACAACAGAACATTTATTTTTAGTCTCTCAAAAAAAAGTCGGTCTCAAATATAGAACTAAACCGAAACATCCATAAATAAATAATATAAATATAGACTTTAAATCCTTTAAGAATTGTTTTTATTTTTATAATTGATTTTTAACTTATCGTAGCATATAAATACATAAATACATATATTTGGTACATCTGTACTCTCATATACTAAATATAGCAAAGAAGGAAAAACTCCAGTTCATTTTCAATTTTAAGTTGGTTACTAACTCAAACATATACTGTATACTACAGCTATATCTATGTATGTACATTTCTCCCAATTTTTTTTTTACTTTATTTTGATAACAGGGATTATGATTTAAAACTTAAGGATTATTATTTATAGAATACTATCCATGGGTGTGTGTGTGTGTTTAAAACAAAAGAAAATAAAAACACTATACCCTTATATAGAGGCATTTGTATGCCTCTAGAAAAAACAAAACATTTAGATAAACCCCAACAACAAATACCATTTGTTTGTGCCTTGATAATCTTCAATGTAAAATAATATTAAAACTACCATACATGGCAACAATAACATACAAGGATTCAAAAAATATCCTCAAAAAATTATTACTACCAATGTGGTTTTCTTGATATTCCCGTGATTTAGTGGGAAATAGGAAAACAATTGTTTCCTGGTATTATTTAAAAAAAGCTCTTTACAAAGCTTTTCTGTTTCAATAAAGAAATATCTCGTATATGTTTGTGAAATGTTAGATGGTGGGGACGTACAATTTTTTTTGTTTTGATTGATTGAAATTGAAATGTTGTTGAAAATATTATTGACGAGATCAAATTTATTTTTGAATGTTTTTTTTGTGTACGGGAGGTAATTTTGAGGGTATTGTTTTGGAATTATTTCCCATTAATATCGATTTATTTTCCAGTTTAATTTATAAATCAACGAATTGAAAATTTATTAAAATATTTGAGTAGATATTTCGACTAAAACAAGATTATGTTGTTTATATTCCACTTTCCCTTAAAGCTACAACAAATGGTTATTGTTTTAGAGTTCCTAAGTAGGGAGCAAAATGCAATAATGGAAACAGGCGGACCCTATGCGGCTCACGGTTCAATTCACATAGTTACACATTAAAAACACCCAATCGTACTTTTTGATCATCACCATAGTAAGTAGCGTGCTTGCTTTGTCGCCTAATGACAGAGCAAACACGCTACTTACTCTACCGGAGAGGGTGACTCGTTAGCAAGAAGCAACTCAATAAAAAAATTTCTATAAAGATAATTCATATCCTTCTATTCGTTTTTAAGCAATGTATTAACAATTTTGTAATTAAATTAAACAGAATAATTGAGATATAAGCTGATATTTATTCCAGATCTCGAATTTGATCTCATATATTTGACCAAAGCGAGCACACATTTTCCATCACTTTTTCTCACATGTCGTCCAGAACATTGATAATTTCAAGTTTGATATTGTCCCTGACCTCATCTAACGTTATTGGTTATTTATCGTAACGCAATAAAATGAAATCAGATGGCGTTAAATCGCATGAGCGAGGTGACCATGCAACCAGACAATTTATCAAGATTATATTAATGGGTTATACAATTTACTTTCAATAGATCTATTGTTTGTAGCGATACCTAAGACCGACACATGGCCATTAAGCCTAAAATGAGTTTCATCATTGAAGATGATTTTTCAATGAAACTAAAATTTTTTCTTTAAACTTTAGTATAGCCTAATCGCAGATGTTTCGGCACTGCAAATGATCAATAGGCTTTAGTTCTTGAATTAATTTTATCTTGAATTACAAGATTATGACGCAAAATTCATTATGACTGAAAATTGTGTAGTAAGTCGCTTTTTAGCTTGAAAAGTAATGAGAGAAGAGATACTACAAAACGACGTGCAAATCAGGTGAATATTCAATAGCACGCACTTTAAAAAAAAATTATTTGGACTCATTTAACTAAATCTATATATAATGACGAACAATTATGATGAACGAATTCAAATGACTAACATTTATCAACCTACAATCACCGATTCCTATATGTGGTTCCATACATTATGATGTGCCAAATGTAACGTCTGCAGTATGCAGTGAGTGAGTAAGCAAAGTAAATCGTTGTGGGACGTCACGTCTTCTGCATGTGTTGCGATCATTGTTTTTATGCTTCTTTCGTCGATGCTGATTTAAACCGATTGGATATGATACCAATCGGTTAGTTGAGTGTAGTCCAAGATTTGCGATACTTGAATAGCCACGAATGTCTTCCAGCGATTGAGCGAGCTGCGTAGCTAACCAAGAACCACCTGCGAGTCTGTCCACGCAAAGATTTGGATTTGAGGCACGTCGAGTGACGGAACGATAGTGTGCATTAGTTTGGTGACAAGTACACTGGCGCAAAGTTTGGTGACAAGTACACTGGCGCAAAGCAAGGTGCAACCTTGGTCTTAGATGCCAGCATGGTGATTTTTGCGTATCCATCTGTTAACGTTATGCGAGCATACACCACCGCCGTATGCTTTCTCAGAGGCGTCGCTGAACCCGTGAAGTTGAAAATTATTGCGAGTTGTTGAATGATGTAACCAGCGATCGATTCTTAGAGTCTCTAACGATTTCAGGCTATCTTGATAAGCGAGCCATCTTTGAGTAATTGATTTTGGGATGACTTCATCCCACGATATGCCGAGTACCCACAGTTCCTGTAGTATGATTTTTGCGATGGTTGGAGTCCAGCCCAGAACGTAGTTTATTATTCTTCGCGAACCGGCGATCCATATATTGTAGCCGGATTACTGAATTCTCTCGTCTGTTTCCAAGGGGCGATGGGTTCTCATTCATTGGCAGAAGTATAGTATACCTTTCATCTCAATTGCGATAGTGTGTCGTTCACATTCTGACTCGTCGTGCGTTTATTATCGAGATGAATGAACATTTTCGATCTCCCAAAATGACCTGAGCGTGCTGTCGGTTGTATCATAGTCTTCGATAGTTGTCGTTAAACAGCTCTGGTGATTAGCCCGTCCGACGTTCCACCTTGCCGAACAGGATGTAGCCAAGATTCGTATTTTGTGCGAATGGCGAGCCATTCACGCTGCTGATGCAACCATCCTTCTGAAGCATCCCGATAACGTCGGCTCTATCTTATTTGGTCGATAATAATGAGGATCGGCCAGTCCCAAGTAATTCAAATGCGGCCTTTGATGCGTGTCAATTGATTGCGATGGTAGCGTGCCTGTGATCTTCTCCACGACGAGGGCTGTGACTGAGATGGAAAATGTTGAATCGGTTCGAGAACGTAATACAAATTCGGTAATTGAACGCGACGTGGGCGCTTCGTTCGTGCATATTCCCCTGATCGTATCTGCGGCTGGTCTTCTCGATAATCCGATGTGATTTGCTGTACTCTCCGAAATGAAGCTGAGCCTCGATTTTATCTTGTATACCACAAAACTCATTGTATCGGGACGCCACGTGGTCGATCTGTGTTTGGATGGATTCGATGCTTATCCCCGGCGTATTGATCAAGATATCTTTACTTTTTCTCACCGCTCGTTCAAGGACTCGTTGTATCTAGGCTTGCTTAACGCAAGTTGACATTACAACAACGAGTTTTTGTTGGTTTACCACCACAATATCACTGTACAGCAGTTTACTAAAGTAACATGCACTAAACAAAAATGTTGAAATTTCTTACTAACAAGAATACGGCACGAACAATCCGATAATGTCGATAGGTGCGATATAAAAGAGGAATTCAAAAGGTGTCATCAGTCCGGTAAACTCGACTAATCCGGCTCGAAGGACCAAAAAATGTTTGAAATAAAATTGATTTGTAAAGAAAAAAACTAATTTATTATTTCATTAGTATGCGTGTTGTTCGGTCAACGGTTGATGAAAAAGAGAACGAGTTACATTCAAACAAGTTATATTGTACATTCAAATAAGTTATTTACACAGACCACGAGATTTCACATTCTACTGATGGTTAGTGGGTGCGTTCGCTATTGTCTCCAACAACTTACGACTGGACAGACTTTAACTACTGCAGACAAGGCTTATTCCGTTGTACTAGATGATAAATCCACAATTGTAATGACGTTAAGGATTACCTTTTCGTTTACGTCTAATCGTGGACAATCATGACTTTCTCGATACTAAATAATGAACTTTACTGGCAATAGGTGGATTACTAGTTTCTATTTCATTTGTATTTCACTGCCGTTTCTCTAAGTTAAACGGTAGTTAAATATGACTGGACAACTTACGGACATCAGGATGTTATTATAATACAGCCTTTAACTACTTCAGACAACGCTTATTCCGATGTACTGGATAATAAATCCACAATTGTAAAGACGTTATGGATTACCTTTTCGTTTACGTCTAATATCTACGAACAACCTGTATAACGAATAATTATGTACATCGGTCTAACAAAAATCTGACATTTCAAACCAAGTGGCACTGTGAATGGTATTGTCATTGGTGTTTACATATAATTTACGTTTAATTTAATTTACGCTGTTTTTACATAATTAACATCAAACATTTAAAAACGGGTTTAATATGTAGAATCCCAACTGTGGTTCAACTGACAAAATATGTGGAAAATATGTAAACACGACATTTACATACATAGCTTGTCAGCTAAAAGTTAGAGTGTTAAACGATAATTTAGCATGTCGTCACCAAACTATGTATTTCACTTACATTTTAAAATGTGTTAATTCCTTATCTAACTAACATACCCCAAGTGGTCCACCGAAAAGAGTCGGTACAGTAGTCTCTAACCTCCATTATCGTACCAGTTTTGTCTAATCAAAAGATCCTATCCTGATTCCGAGGAAGAAATTTTTGGTTTATTGTCCGAAAATTACGTTGGGAAACTAAGCTTAATAATCTTAAGGCTTAGTCCTAAAAGAGCATAGACGGCTCATTGTCGTACATTAGGTCACTTTTAAGTTCTTTGATAGAAAATTTTTTCACGACAATAAAAAGCATGAAAATACACAAACACCTCTTTAGACCTCAAATACCACTACTCTATCAAAAACTTGATATTAGGTTTACTTAAAAGGGTTTGGTAAGAATAATCAATCATGAATTGAATGTAATTAAGTGCTCAGGTTGGTGTGTATCCAAGGGGATAAAAACAAGATCTTAAGCAGATGCTCGCACTGTCTTTTCGCAGCGGCCTTATCCAACTGCTATGTAAAATGGGGACGCTGAAGTGTAGTAGCTATTGTCATCTTATAGAAGATTGGCATTGGGTTATCATCTAAATTTAGAAAATCTCATTGTTACGAAACCTCAACAAAAGCCTCGGATGTATTTGCATTCACAACAATGACCTCGGACACGATATAACGGCAACGATTTCAAATTTAAAACATTGAACGTCCTAACCCTAAACTTTCTGAATAGCTTCAGCACCTCTTCGAACAAGCATGTTAGTATAAGCTCTACATGAATTTGGCGTTGGTTAATGATTGATAACCAGGCTTCATAGTCGTCACTTTACGTGGGTGAACAATTAGCAACGAAGATATCCGAACCAACTTTAAAATTACTTTATCAGGAATCTTGAAAAAAATACCATAGTTGTTGACGCCATTTATAAACACTGTCACCTACAGTTTGGGTGGTTAATATAAAAACTCAACTCCATCGCTAAATAAATGATGGAGTAGAGAAAAAGGTCGCCAGTTGTAGCTTAATGGTTAAGAGAGTTTCTCATCACGCCGCGGTCTCGAGTTCGATTCCCGCCGTTGACAAAAAATTAACATGCAACCGGATGACATAAAACGCGTTTGTGTGTAAAAACATTTGTTGGGCTGACCACCTACAATGTGCATCAATCGTTAATAAACTGGTTCGTAAGGTTTCAGTTGAGACGCGGTAAGGGCTGTTTACGGCCTCTAAGCCATAGATTATTTAGAGAAAAAGGAACACTTATGTCCTTATTCGGATTAGTATTGTATTCGGACTATTATTGTATATTGCTGAATCACACCTTATACATACACATATTCGTAGATACATATATGTTCTAGTGTCCTACACGCGTTTAATAGAATTTATGGACCTCTTAACATTGATGACTTCATACCGAATTCATACCTATCACTTCATATTAAATTCATACCGAATGTTAAAGTATGAACCACTCACACTAATGGTTTTTACTGTACCTACATGGATTGACCAATGGAAGTCAATATTTTGATAACTCATGTCATAATACTGTGAATAAACTAAATCTATCTTGGCAATCAAACCTGCATTAAATATATAACAACTATTTCATATTCTAATTAACATATTACGAACACTTCTTGATACATGATAATATACTCTTGTAGTTATATAACAAAGAAAACACTTTATACAATTTTCAATTATCCTTGAGGCAAATTAAATTGCATCGGAATAGAAAATAATTCAACTTAATTTTTCTTCTCTCTTATATATAAATTTTCTTATCAATACAGTTTGAATAATTTCACATCATCAATCTTTGTTCTACCATATCGTCTCTTTTATCTAATCCAAACAAAGTAGAAAAGTTAAGAAAATTCTTGTTCGGTTTTCTTTTCTCGTTTAAACTTCTTTTTCCACATCTTCGTGTGCTTTAAATTTGTCAAATAAAAGCTTTTTTCCTTTTCCAGTTTGCCTTGTGATGCTGTGTGTGTGAAAATAAAAAAAATCCCATAAGATATCGAATTTTTTTTTGTGTGAGCTCGTGAAAAACCCAAAAAAAGAAAAACGAAAACCTAACTGATAACAAATAAAATACATCTCGTATGTATGTATGTGTGTATGTATTATATACGTTTGAGAAAAATGAAAAAGAAACATCCTCATGTGAATTGTAATCAATTTTCTTATTATGAAATTATCCTTTTTCTTATTTTTTGCACTGCTACCATATAGGAAAATCCTTTATAAAAAAACAAACTTTCAAAGAGAAACTAAAATAAAACACGTTTTGGGAAAACGGAAAGATTTCGAGTTCGATGACGATAGAAAAGACTTATTGTTGTTTTCTTTTAAAAAATAAACATCGGGGTTTTGCTAAGTAATTTGTAGAAACACAGCATACACACTCACTCATACATACAACAAACGATAAAGTTTTCCTTCTTTTATTTGTCAAAAAGAAAATCGAATTGGTAATCAAAATAATGTTTTGTGTATTATTATTCTTGTGATTGAGAACTTTTTATTCCATGTACCATCGGAACCATTTCGTTTTGGCAAATTTTATATTTTATTGAAAATATAAAGGAAATTAAGGTTATTAAAATTAATCAATTTTATGTTGAACATGTTACACATGTATGCTACAAAACGTTATACATGTATGCTACATGTGTGTGGTAAAAAATGAAACGTGTCACTGGGTTTTAAGTATTTTATTTAGGTAATACACTCTGCTCAGATTATGTATTAGGAAAAGCTATTTCATTATTATATATAATATATAACATAAGTATACAAACAAATATATTAATACATACATACATACAAATGTACATTTACTCTTCTCAAAACACAAATTAATGTCATGGCGGTAATTTTCCACATAATAAATAAAAATCTTCGTAGAAAACCATTATAACCATTAATATTATATAAAATTCTCAGTAATATGTCATCCACCTTTTGAGGCAGCCAAAGAAAATGGATAAGAAGAAAAACGATATGGTGAAGAAAAAAAACGTAAATCTGTTCAGCAGCATACGTACCCACATATACACATAGATATGAAACGAAAATGAGAAAAAGCTCGAATTATTTCTAATTTCATGGAAAATTCTTGATAAGAGATAATTTCCTTCTTTTTTCGTTTATTATCTTGAAAATCCGATTTAGATTTTTGTCGTATTATTTCAATTTAGAACGATATCTTATATACATTTCTTAATTTTCTGTTTTTTGCTACTTTATCTTTAAGACATTTCCCGTCATTGTTTTTATTTCCCCTGTTTTGTCTGTATATGTGAATCGTTTTAAGACTGAACTACCTTTTATTATAAGCAACAACAAAAATTATATACAAAAATTGTAAGAGACTTACATCTTCAATGAATATGTAAGTAAATATTATGTATACTGAGCTTTTTCGAATTTGAATGTATGTATTGTATAATATATTGGGCTTAAGGTAAGAAGGATTTGGTGTCAAGATTACTGTACAATTAGAAGAAAATTGCGACAAATATTTTATCAAGCCCAATTTCTATTTAAAACGTTAATGAAAAAAATAAGCCTCATTACATCATGTATTGACTAGAATATCTTCGTTCCAAGAAACTCAATACATTAAAATGAAGATGTTGTATCAGAACGAAAATAATTTTGCCATAATCTTAATACTTATTAAGGCTGAATGAGAAATCGAATACATTGCAACACAGTTGGGCGTTACATCTTGTTTTTACATGAAAGGTTTAACACATGTTTTTACATGGAAAACATGTAAGTTACTTAAAGTTAAATGATAAATGTAAAAAAAAATAGGCGCCATCTCTTATCAAATCCAATTTAAAATAAAGCACCATCTTTTATAAAATCTTTTTACTATTTTTTTTAACGGTTTTTACAGGCCATTTTTGGCCCGTACCGTGTCAACAATCTGACTCCATCGGTTTCGATCACGAGTCAGCTCTTCATACTGTTGCAAGCAACCAGAAAATGCCAGATCGCTCTCTACGCGGCGGAGCCATCGTCGCCGACAGCGTGCATTCAATTCCTGATCCGTGGTTGAAACGAACTCGGTATGTGCCATCGACGTCGCGTTTTGGGCCATATATCACACGCATGATTCTTCTCTCGAATGTTAGAAGCCATCTTTCATACTCATCCGTCAGAGTCCAACTCTCACATCCATACATGACAACGGGTCTGATCAATACTCTATACAGTTTCAGCTTATCCGCATTTGCAAGATATTTTGATTTCAGCAGTGGACGTAGAGGATACAAAGCCCGATTGCCAGCGGTAAGCCGAACTTTGATATCCTCTCCCACACTATTATCGTGAGTAATGAGAGATCCAAGATACTTGAATCTCATCACTCCTTCAAACGTGTGGTTTCCCCTACTGAAATCAATTGCGCCTTGGTCTCAAAAACCAGAGATCATATATTTTGTTTTGGACTCATTAATTTTGAGACCAACGGAAGTTGAAAACTGTTTCAGTGGATCAAGTATCTCTTTCACTCCGTTGCCATTTAATCCAATCACACAGATATCATCTGCATTTGCAAGAAGTTGATTGGATTGTCGGAATAAGATATTGTCCTGAGGTGTTTCACTTTTACGAAGGATATATTTCAACATGAGATTAAACAGAGATGTACATATCTCTGTTTAATCTCATGTTGATGATGTACATATTTTTCGGTATTCCTAAATATTCAAGCGCATACCATAGCCTCTCGATTGATGGAGTCATATGTTTGAATCGAACAAGGTCGAAAAGACAGTTCCACAAAGTTAGCCCTTCGAATATCAAGAGCTCTGAATTAATGCAATTAACTCCTGGCGAACGATTTTTCTTTAGTCTCTGCATGGCCATTGTGAATTCCTCATAGGATGGATCCTCAATGAACATCTCTGTGGTCTGTATTTGAGGGTATTCAAACACAGCTTGTGATGCATGTGGAACATGAAGTAAATCAGAAAAATGTTCACGCCATGTATCGAGTACCGCATCGACGTTGACACAGAGATTTCCATCCTGGTCCCCAATGGCAGTTGACCGAGATCTTAAGGTATGGTGCAATTCAGTGATTCTTTTAAAGAAACCTCATTGCTGAGTTGTTGTACTCTTAAGACCTTGGCCTTCCAACATTCCCGTTTCTTCTGTCTACAAATGCATTTAGCTGTCCTACTAGCAAGAACTGCCTTGTTTTTCCTTGCAATTGTAAACCGAGTCTGCGCTTTATTGTAGGGTATATTTCGTTGCTCAACAGTAAAATGACACTCCTCATCAAACCAATCATTTTTGGGGTTAGTTTTCACTATACCGAGAGTGTGCTGGGCCGAATCGACAACCGAGGTTTTCAATACTTTCTAGATACTGTTCACATCATCAGATTGGTAATTGGTTCGCGTAATGCTATTGCTGACAAGTTCTTGATATTTTCGTTGCGTTTCTTAATTTATCAGACAGGAGAATCGCGTTGTATATTCTCCTGTCCTCCCTGACTTGTACGAAAATCGCCATCGTAGCTTTGGAGTGACTAGATAATGGTCACTGCCTACAAATTTGGTTGACGACCGATACGATCTCACGTCTTGGACAACCCGAGGTCGGCCTTTAGAAATCAACACATGGTCAATTTGGCTTCGGGATGTTTTACGTGGATGTGTCCATGTTTCTAAGTGGATGTTTTTATGAGGAAAGAATGTACTTGCCACTTTGAGATCATGAGCGATCGCAAAGTACATCATTCTTTCCCCATTTTCGGTCGCAGTTTCGTGTCGGGAGTACGGACCTATATTATTGCATAAGTCGGTCTGATTTCTGCCAGCTCTAGCATTAAAGTCACCAATCACCAATAATTATCCAAATTATTATAAACTGAGTCTTTATCTTGGGGTTGGCTTACATCAGTGAGCGCATGTACACAAACTATTGACAGGTTGGCTAATTTCATGTGCAAGCGGAGCTTACACATTCGATTATCGACTGCCTGATAGTCCAGTACAGCCTTTTTACCTGTGGCCCAATGAGAAATCCAACTCCAAGATTTCCGAGGTCACCTCCACTGTGTAGCAACGTATAGCCCTGGGACACATGGTCTCCACTTTTAGGCCATCGAGTTCCTTGGAGCGCTACGAGTTCCAGCCGATACTCTTTCATACATGTGATAAGGCCGTCAAAAGCGCCTGGTTTTCTTAGTGACTGCACGTTCCACGTGCCGATCCTCATTCTCGTTTCCGGGTACTTAAGCAGGGTGTCATTATTTTTTGGCGGTATCCGATTTTTTGTTGGTGGTTGACATTCTTAACAATTTTGAATTTTACGGATGCGGGTCGTCAGCCCAGCGATCCAACCAGATTTAGTCGCCTCCTACGACAAGCTCTGGACACTGTGGTGGTATTCTATGGGTCTCATGTTTCGTTCGAAATATTTACGAAACATATTTGCCCCCACCCACAGGGCTTCTATTACATATGTAAAAAGACTTTGTCGAATAATTAAATGTGTACAATTTTTTTCTTTCATATGCTGAATGTCACAATAATTTTTTTGGGAATAGAACTAGCTGGCTCAGGTGAACGTAAAAATTCTCTTCCCAACTAATTAAGAGGACTAAAATAATAATTGATTTTACAAATACTCATTTATCTATGTTAATGACCGTATTGAACGTCAGCAGATATCTGAAATTTTACAACAGATTGCACTACGAATGGTTTTTACATGCAATTTACCTACAAAAACCCAACTGTGTTCGAGAGATGCTCATAGTTGTGCGCAGTCGGAAAGTATCACTAGCGAATACACTGCAGTGTTTATAGCAGTCTAGTCACTAATTTAAAAGATGTTTTGAGCGAGAAATACTGTCTTAAAATCCAGTTAATCTCATGACCTCGACGAGTTGTACAGTTCTAGAAAGTAGACGGTCAACATCATTCAAAAATGCCGTTAAACTGCTATGTGGTCTTTTTCATCGTGATTTTTGTAGCTGCGTAAGTATACATCAAGCAGATTTATTTTGGTTTTATAACTAGTTGTCCGTAAAAGTTTTTCTATTGTGTACTTTCAGTTTTCTTTCCTGTTATCTTTAGGCCCGATTTTATGAACGACGATAAAAGCAAAAAAATCCGAGAGTAAGGATTATTCTTTACTCACGGATTTGTTTTGTCGTCGATTCTATGAACGACGATAAATTATAAAAATTCAAAAATTATCACGGGTTTTATTGTAGTTCTATAGCAGTTTTCTGAATGGTGGTAATACTTTTATTTTGACGTTTAACTTATATTTTGAACTTTATAATAAAAATTCGGTGTAGTCACGTATATAACATTCAAAACATAACATTTTAAATATTACAATATTCACGTGAAATTTTAAATTGTGTTCACTGTTTAAATTGTGTTGATTGTTAATTGTTAATTTTAAATATTATATTAAAATAAAAGTTTGTGATACGTTAACATAAAGTGATTTACCATATTAAGGTCTAGAGATTTGAAATGGTTAGGACTAACAAAGTTCTATAAATATATTCTAGTTACAAAATAATATTATTGGTTTATTTTAAGATGGAATTAGAAACATCAACATCGTCAGATTCCGAGTTATATATGGAAGCGCGAGATTTAAATTTGCGTCGTCCAAAAAATTATAAGCAGGTATAGATTCAGCAAATCTACCTTTTTTTATATTGTCGATTTAATAAAACGGGATTTATGCCATTCGGATATGCGAGGCCTTCCGCTTTGTGTCGAAGATCAGTTAGTAATAACCTTGAGATACTATGCCACAAATAGTTAACAAAATGTTATTGGTGATTTAGCAGGAGTTGTAACATTCACAATTTGCACTACAGTAAAAAAAAGGAAATCGGGTTCTTGCTTCAAAATTTCATGAATTTGTGAAAATGCCAAGTACCGGAGAACAACAGACCACAGCGAGGAAATTTTTTCGAATGATCGGAATTCCAAGAATATTAAGTTTGATAGACGGAACCCATATTCCAATGGTATCACCCGGAGGAGCCAACGCTGAACCATTTAGAAATAGGAAAGGGTGGTTTTCCATCAACTGTCAGCTGGTTAGCGATGCATATTTCAAAATTATAGATTTGGTTACCAGGTATTTATAAGCAAATATTAGAAATGCGCAGACAATATTATTTTTTTGAATTATAGATGGCATGGGTTTGCACATGATCAAACCATTTTTATTTTCTTTGTTAAAAATTAAATTAGATTTAAGCTACAAATTTTTGCTTGGGGATAGTGGATATGCCAACAAAAACTATCTCCTAACTCCAGTAAGGAACGCGCGCACCGATAAATAATTATTGTACAATACCAAACATAAAAGCACGAGAAATTTGGTCGAAAAGTGCATTTGTATATGAAAACGACGTTTCCCAGCGGTAGCAACGAAAAGTCGGCTTCACATAAACAATACATTACAAATGATTGTAGCTACAGCCGTTCTACACAATATTGCTATAGCAAAAAAGAGATAGATATCTCAAGTGTTGAGTCGGTACCGTATTTCCGCAGCCGCACTGAGAGTTCTCCTGACGACACCGTTAGGAAAAGTATCATAGATACTTTATAAATAATTAATAATAATTTTTTGAATTATCTATTTATTAATTTATTGTTTTAAATTGAATCTTTTGAAATTCAGTTTTTTTATTTATATATTATAATAAAGTTTATTAAAACTAAAATTTTAGTGAATTATTATGACGGTTTATCCTTGTAACATTTTATTTTAATTTTTAACAATTCCTGTTTTAATTTTTCAGTTTTTATTATTTGTCTCATCATCTCATTTTTTAAATTTTCTGATAAGTTTATACGGTGAGCTCGATAAGATGACTGTAATTAAGTAGCTCGAGACTTTCTTGAACTACCTTGGTCTAATACAAACCGTGTAAATGGTAGTGTATCTACTACAGTGATACTGCAAATTGCTTCACTGGTATTCGGTAACGTTTCCTTATCAAATATATCCAAATTATTACTTTGGTTTTCATAGCATTCATTTCCACTTTTTCGTCAAGAAACACGTCTTCCAAAACATCGTCCTAAAATGTTAACAAATATTTAAACAATAATGGTTAGTTTTTGAATATCTTCCTACTTCAAATAATGCATCTGATGAATCTATATTCTTCAAAGGACGAACTGAGGATTCCACAAATGTATAAAGCGGATTATTCTCTGATAATTTTGGTTTATATGGGCCACCACCAGTTTTAAACCTTTTGGTATTTTTTCGGTTACGGTTTTTCGTTAATCCTCCTTATTTATTTTTAAATGTATTCCTCAATTGCATTTCAGTTTTTCTGTATGCATTTAAGGAATTGTATTGCTCCGTAATATTTTTCCAGGCTTCATTTTTTTTGGTGTTTGATATGGCATCCATTTTTTTTAAATAAATTTTTTAACGTCAAAAATTTAAACTAACTACAACTTTGTTGAAATTCATATTAAGAATTTCTCTAATGTGTGACTTGTTCCACTTTTAAATTCAATCAAATAAAAATTTGATATTTTAAGTTCAAAAATATTCCTTAGGTATAGTGGATTTTTATTTTTTATATTAGAAATATATTTCGGCAATCAAGATAAATACATGATAAATACTGAAGATGGCAACTTGATTGCCGAAATATATTTATAATATAAAAAATAAAAATCCACTATAAGGAATATTTTTGAACTTAAAATATCAAATTTTTATTTGATTGAATAACTACAACTTTTTTAACCCTCTGAATTACGCGTAAAAAACAGCAAATAAAACAGTAAGTAAAAAATAATCGTCGGATTGATTTTGTTATTATCGTCGTTCATAAAATGCAAACAACGATTAATCCGGGGATTTTTCTTTTACTCGCGTTCATAAAATCGGGCCTTAGAGTCTTATCTATTTGCACTCAGTTATAAATTGTTCATTATCAATATGGCACGAGTTGAGAAACTCTTTGATTCTTGGGCTTTGAAATCAATGACATGATGACCCTTCATGTGGTTCTGCAATCTTTAAAGCGTTCATCGTTTAAATATGTCTGTTCTTTGAAGGTTTATCTTCACAATGCCAGATCTCTACTTCAACACAATATAATCTTGGCTCAAATATATCCTGAAGCTCAACCTAGATGTTTGTGACGTTCACGCAAAATGTCTATTGTTCATAATGGTTTTGACTTTTTTATGTTGCTATTGTGTCGAAATAGTTGACTTGATTTGAGCTCTTGTTAGGGAAGAATGTCGATTTCATTATCTCTCACAACATTGCGTGTTATATAATTTTACCTAATTTACATAAAACTGTAAAAACGTTTTTTACATGTAAAATCTCAACTGCCCATTGCAATAAAATCAATGGAACAAATGGAAAATTTTCTGTCAGAGTTTAGCAACTAAATAAGTTGGCAGTGATCAAAATGCCTGATATAAATTAACATTTACAAGTCTTGGACGTCCGTGACACAACCCATCACGCATCTTGTAGGTTACCATAGTTCAGTGATGAAATATGAACCCAACTTTATCCTCATGACGTTGTGCAGAACAAAATCTATGGAAACATGGCAACAACAGAGCCAACACAGATTGGTTATAGAGCTATACAATGTACAGATAATACATTAATAAACTGATGGATACAAAAGGCTGCCACAGTGAATAAAATGTGCTTTTGAGTAGCGCGGTTTTAAAACATAATACTGTGTTAAAATTAAGAACAGACTATTCTCGCGTTCAACATAAAGATGCAAAGTCTCTGTTTTTATAACATCTTGTCGAAGTTTATCTTTCGTTTAAAAGAAAATACCTCACTAACCACCTTTTTTACTTCATTTAAGTTTCTGATAAAAACCACAGCACATCCACATGTTTGAGCCAAATTTGGTATTGTGTTTTTCACATTAATTCTCAGTACGAATCAAATCTTTAGCTTAGAGAAATTTGAAATATGATATAAAAATGATTAAGTATCTGAAAAATTATGGTAAACAAAATAAATCGGCCCGTGAGTCATACTTGATACACAAATCTAACCGTAAAATTTAATTGCAAAACAATAGCCTGGAATGAACAATAATGTTAATTTTGAAAATTAATAATTTTGAGAGACACATACGGTATAACATTTGTTCAAATAGTTCGATTGGGTCCTTTCTTTAAAATTTAGCTTTAAAAGCTCCTTCACCCAACGCACGATCCTTCAAGTAAAAGTTGATAGCCGCCTTAAACTTGTGCATTTTATATTCCAACGAAAGATGTTCGGTAAATAAATTCGCGCTTTGCATCTTCAGTAAATGTTGGTATTTTCTTCTTTAATTCTACAGAGCATTTACCATTAATTAATCTATAAAATACGCAGAGTTCTGCAACATATCTGCGGTGCTGTAGGCTGTCTAGATTTTTCGTAAGTCTGGAGTTTCATAGTATTCCGATTGGGACGCCACTGTGGTCTATTCAGCAACTGGAGAGCAATGCCATATGCTCTGTCCCTTCCATTTTAAATTACTGGTAATCTAGAAATTGAGTCACAACCCAAAAAAAGGGTATTCGTTGTGACTTCTTTTACGGAAGAACCTGCATATTTGTGTTTTTTCTCGTTAATTTTGACCTGTAATATTGTACTCAAATCGAAATAAAGAGAAGTGACAACTCGAGCCATTTACCGTTTAACTCTAAAGGTGTAGGCTCGACCTCTTAAGAAGTAGATTAGTGCAATGTTGCGTCATCAGCAAAACTGCGGATAGGATTCACAGTTCTACAACAAGTCATTATACATTAATGATACAAAGTTGGTGACAACTTCAGGTTCCTGAAAACAATTTCCTCCGAGATGTTGACAGGATCCATTTTGGAACCACAATACGGAATTGATGGAAACGTAGCTCCATCGAGGACAACAAAGGTCGAGTTCGAAGTGTAGACGTTTGCCAGTAAGTCGGCTGCAAATATGGATCCACCACCAAAGCGCTGTCTGGATATTTCAATGCTGAAATATGTTTGAAGAGATTTTCAAATCAGAAGCCTTTGCGGCTTTCTTGTTGTCGGCACTTTTCGCTTCCTTAGCACAGATTTGTTTACAGAATACAGATGTTACGTGTGACCTTATATTTTTCAAACGAAATTTCGTTGTGCTTATATTTCTTGTGAGCCAATTCATTTTGTCTGGCTGCTTTGGCGACTTCTTATGAAAAAATTTTAAAATTAAGATTGGTATTGGAAAAGGCTAATGGATATTTTTATTCATTCCATGTAGAACGGTTTCGGTGAAATTGGAAATGGTGTCGTCTATTTGATTGTTATAAAACCATAGACACCTTTGGTGCTGCCATAGACACCTTGGGTGCTGTTTAAATTCTAGTGGTGTTGCGACAGATAGTTTTACGGTTTTCAGGTTGTGGTCAGAATTTCCAATTCCAGCCTCGACACGCGCTTTCATGGAAAGCGGAATTGTTGTGAGACAAAGATCCAGAATATGAATGCTTGTAGAATTTTGACATTCAAATGTGGAATCACTAACAATCTGTGTAAGGTCATGCAAAGCAGTAAGTCACTCCGTCTGACGCACTGCACAATTCGTATTTTGATGATTGAACCATTCTTTATGGTAGGCATTAAAGTCACCAACTATAATTGATTCGCAATAGGGATGTTGATTGCGACTTCGAAGGAATTCATGGTTTCTGAATCCGTTTTGTTGGGTTCTTCGAAGAAAATCATGGTTTCTGAATCCTAGATAAACTAATTAAAAAACGGAATTTATTAGGAAGGTATATTTTAAGTACAATAGTTTGAGCGGTCTTTGAGAAAATGTCGTACCCCTGATACGGGTATCACATGCCTGCGCACGGTATGTGGTATATAACGATTATGCACCAGCACACTCCATGTTACAACTCGAATGCTTGTTCGAACAGGTAGTGCAAGAAGTAGAATTCGTTCTCGTAGATGTTATGAGATACTTTAGTTTCTGTTAGCACTAATATGTTGATTGCCTTTTACGACAAGCAGTGGGTGTTGTGGTGGAATTTCTGTGCGTTCCCTCAATCACAAGGGATTGCTCCCTAACATCTGCAAAGCTTTTGGTCTAAGCGAATTCGCTGCTGATTTGATTTAAACAAGAAACTTGTTTAAATCAAAGACGTCAAACAGAAAAATTCAAGCATTTCCCTTTATGATTGTAAATATGAGTATATGATTTTGTAAGGCACTTCAAACCTGCCACTTTAACGCATTTTTACCTCAAATTAACTTTATATTAACAATTTATTACTCAAGAGATTCCTTATAAGGTATCAAATGTTGAAAAATCTCGCCTAATAAAGCATTTTACTTTATCTTCAGAAGTACCATTTGTATGCTGGATTTCTTTTAACATTTTTATCAACACTTAAATTGTATCTTATAAAATTTATGACGTATACATACATATATGTAGAATTATTTTATGATTCTAAAGAATCTTCTTTTGTATCCCAAATTGAACGAAATCATTTTGCCGGGTTTGAATTTAGTACATTTTTGCTGTGTGGGAAGATAAGGTGCATGATTTTTTTTGTTTTCCTCAAGTACCCACCTATCATCACAAGATATTTAGGTCAAGAATTTAAATAATGTTTTTTACAAAAATCTTAACCACTTTAAATTGTATATACAATTTTTTTTCTTATCTTAATCCGTTACGTACTTTCCAATTTTCTTCTTAGAACAGGGATTCTTTCGTTTTCTTGCTATTTTTTTGAAAAGATGACATATGATTTCTAAATACGAGTACATAACAGAGAAGTTGATGGAATGAAGATAGAACAGATGTTAAATGACGTGATTCTACTTTAAATGTTTTTATTTACATTAAAATGGGAATAAGACAAAAAGTTGGTGTTGTTGCTGTAAAATCTTAAAATATCAAGACGATGTGTATGTATACCTACATATATGAGATGTATATAAGGCAAAGAGCTAAAAATAAAAAAAGGGAAGAAGGACATTAAATTAATAGGTTTTTATATTATCGACACTTAAGACAAATAATGACGATGTGAGGGAACCAGACAAAAAATTATTAACTTAAGAAATTAAAAAAAAAACTGTTTATGCAATTAGATATTTAGGGAAGATAATATACATTTTGGTGACATGTGTTCATTCAAGGATATAATATATGTGGCATTTCGTTGAATGGTTTTGCTTTGATATGTGTATTTAAGAAAATTAGTATGATTAAAAAAGTGGTACCGATGAATTGATTTAAGCTACGCGTGTGTGCGCTCTTGAGACTACTTATGTTGAAGCTTGTTTATTTTAGAGTATTTCATATTTTATGCAGGTGAGAAGCGGGAAATTTTAATATTTTACTATATGAGACATATACCATGGTACAACAATGTTCATCCCCACTTACTTCACTTCTGTTGATACCAGCTGAAATAAATAGAGAGGGAATCAATGATTATTATAAATTATGAGGCCCACTTTTTTAAAAAGCCTTATATTCCTTGCTTGTTTGTCGAGAAACCGGTTTGTCACAATACGAAAGACAAACGATTTCAAGCCCATGGAATCACATCGTTGCGTAGAGCAAACGATAAATTAGTCCCAATTAGAACATAATAACTGACCAACTAAAATCTACTAAAACATTATGTTCGTAGTGGGAATCTTACCATTGATGAGCAGTTAGTCCATTTTCGAGGAAGGGTATCATTTCGGCAGTATTTTAGTTAATTTTTACCATTAGTTCAACGGTAAGAATCCCTTAATTTTGAAATTTTTATTTTCTTTTTATGAATTATTGTTGATAAATAAATTTACAGAATATTTAAGGTCAACGAACGCTTAAAAAAATATAATTTGGATTTTAAGGAATTTCATGTATTTTTTTCGATGTTTCGGATCGCTCTAAATCTGTACATATACACCTTTGGCCAAAATAAATCCTAAAGTAATTTATCAACTGAGCAGTTTCGATGGAAAGATATAATTGTTATCATAGCAATAATATTATAATAGTAGTTATATTTTGTTGTGTGAGAATCATTCGGAACATCATAGAGTATAATTTATATTCGAGTATTCGACTTGAAGAAAGCGTATTGCTTTATGTAATGTAATTGTAAATCCGAGTAGTTGCTTGTTCTTGTAATCCACAGGCCGGTTTTGATCTGATGATGACGTCATTCAATGACTAGGTGACCGAAAAGATCAAATCCATCTCATCAGGCATATGTTACCGGACTTGATGTTCATACTGTGCGATTTGTATATATACGTTTAGTTGTGACGCGAAAGTACAAGTGAATTACAAGAACTTTTACTCGAAATATTTATTTTATTAATTAATTGAGAATTTTGGCGTGAGATGATTTAATTGTATTTGTCGGAGTTGCTCAGAATGCCACAGACTCCTATAGGTTACGGTACGGGTAAAGAAGTTGTGAATTTTGTGCAACAATTACTTAGTGTTTCGTTATATATGCATTGGCTATATAGCTAGTAACTGTGTTACCGCCATATTCAATTCGGAAAATTCCACGTGGTACTTTCCAGTGAAATAATTTGGAGGAGTTTGGGTTTGGATATATGATATTGTTAGATTTTCGTGCACTCAGGGCTCGCGAGATCTAAATACCTATACGTATATATATATATATATATATATATATATATATATATATATATATATATATATATATATATATATATATATATATATAAATATATATATATATATATATAATATATATATATATATATATATATATATATATATATATATATATATATATATATATATATATATATATATATCTAACGAATGTTTATATTTGTGATTTTGTGAACATTAAATTGAAAAGACAACAACAACATAATAATTAAAAACCAAAAGATAAGGAAATCAAATTCCATCAGAAACAGAACCACAGAAAGATGTTATGAAAATGTTAATGGCCGAATACAAACAGGAAAGAAAGATCACTGACGCGACCCCAGTGAAAATAGAGAAGCGATTTATTCTGTTTTATTTAAATTTAACTACTTTATTACAATAGATTTTAGATTATATTTTATACTTTTCATCATTTTTTTGGCAATAATAGTTGTGTATTGATCGATTGGCAAATTTTTAATTATTATTGGTTGTGTTTCTTAACGGAACTGATTTGTACTGCTTTGGACTTGGTTCGATACTGCCAATATAGTGTATATTGCACTCATGGACAATTGTCTTCTTATTTCTATAGAAAGGAAATTTTATTATTTATAAAAATATAAGAACCAGTAGAAAAACTATGCGAACCATTTATACGAACGAATCGCAATAAAACTTTCGACAAAATCTGTCACTAGTTAGCGTGCAGTTCATTATCTAAAGGTTTGACTATTTTCAGCACACTGCGTAAGAATAAAAGGTGCATTCCACTAAATTCAAAACGTGAGGTTCCTTTAAATATATTTTGTTTTCGGTAAAACCATAATTTGGTTTATAATGTACCGAAGAAAACTCGGGCAGTACTTTTTCTTTCCACATATTACAATAAATTAAAGGGCGCTGTAGTAAGATTGGATCAAGTGACCATTACTTTTGATTCAATCTAATCGATAGCAGAATAGCAGATTTCGTCATATATATAAATATTGTGACGAATCTTCATTTATCAATGTTGTGAACGTCATAGCAGTCAGTAATCTAGTGGTTAGTTACTTGAATATAATTTACTTGAAATCGAGACCAACGAAGCTATTAACATAAACAAAACAAATTTTATCAATATAATAACAAAAAAAATAAGCCCAAACGTTCACCGAAAATCTTAACATAATTGAACATTACATAGAAAAACAAACGTGAAATCCCGCTATAACAAACAGTCAAGGGACCGCCGCTGATGTTTGTTATAAACGGAAGTATGTTATAGCGAATCTTCGGTTATAACAAACGATGTATGTTATAGAGAAACTTCGGTTGTAATAAACGATGTGTATTATAACCGAATTTTGTGTGCATAAAATACATATTTTATTGTATTTTAATCTAATGTGAAATAATAAAATGAAGTGTCTTAATAAGTATGTATGTTTTTTTTGGTGTAATTCATTAAAAATTATGCAAATTCATACATGCGTTGACCTATACAATGAACATAAATAAAAAAACATAACAACAAAAGTAAAACATGTAGTAAATAATTCATTTTTTATTAAAAATAACAACTACGAATATGTGTACCCTCAAACGAGTGCAAATTAAAACTTAAATATAATAAACAAAGTTCAAAAGTTAAGCCTTTTTGAAATATGTAGTAATTTTTTCTTGACTCATTTTCTGATGAACTAAGCTATCAATGGAATTTTCAATTAAATTTAATTTATTGATTTCTTCTTCGGTATTGAGATTTGTACTGAGAAACATCCGTACAGTCTTAACAGCTTTTATGACTTCATTCGAAGAAACTGGGGTAAAGGAACTAGAAACTGATTCTAACTCTATATCCGAATCGTCCGACGTACAATTGAGGACGTTTTGCACTTAATCAACTACATCGTCGTCAGTCAATATATCCTCACATACGGTAGTTAGATCATCCACTGTTACGAAATCATTTAAATTAATATTGTTGGTAATGTCGCTTAAAGTTGGATTTGACCAAAGTGTTTCCAAAATAGGTTCTTTGTCTTCAACGATTAATTCGCACTCGGTTTCTTCCATTTCCGTCGCTAAATAAAACCCAGCCTTTTTGAAACAATTAGCGATAGTTTCAGGCTTTACACGTTCCCAGGCCCGTGTTACAAAATGTACTGCATCTAGTAAATTTATATTTATATCTAATGCATTTAGTTGAGGGTCTTCACCAATTCGTTTTATCATCTCCTTTACGACGTACTCTCTATAAAATAATTTAAAATTGTTGATGACCCCTTGGTCCATGGGTTGTGACAACGACGTAGTGTTGGGTGGTAAATATTCAATTTTGATGCCCAGCCCTTCGATCGGCAAATGTGGTGGAGCATTGTCTATGACGAAAAGTACCTTTCGGTTTTGTTTTTTGAATTTTTTATCTAAAGCTTTAATATATTTAATCCACTCGGTCGAAATCATCCAAGCTTTTTTATTTGCAGCATACAGAAGAGGGAGCGTTTTTACATTTTTAAAAGCACGCGGTTTTGCTGATTTTCCTATAAGAAGTATTGGTAACTTTTCTGTACCGATTGAATTGGCTCCCAAAAGAATGGTTACACGATCTTTGCTCAATTTTCCACCACGGCAAGGTTCATTCTTAAAAGCCAACGTTTTATTCGGCATTTATTTGAAGAATAACGCTGTTTCATCTAAATTAAATACGTCTCGATGTTCATAACCCTCCAAAATCCCAGGTAATTTATTTTTTATCCAATCGTCACAAATTTGTGGTGGCACAGATGAACTTTCACCCACTATTTCTTTAAATGAAATAGCATTTCGTTTTTTGAAGCGATCTAGCCATCCGTCTCTAGCACTAAAACTATCCAATTTCAGTCTCTTACTAAGTTGTAGTGTCTTTTCTTTCAAAATTTTGCCGTTTATGCTAACACTAGCATGCCTCATAGATTTTATCCATATAATCAAGGCCTTATCTAAATTGGGATAGTTTCCAGATCTCATTTTTTTTCGTTTTTTGCACTCGCCGTACTCGTTGCTTTCATATTTGTTACGATTTCGTACAATTCCCGCCACTGTTGATCTAGGCAAACTCATCATTTGTGAAATTTGGTCATAGCTTTTAGTTCTACCGTCAACAATTTTTAAAATTTCAATTTTTTTATCCAAGGATATGGCCGATCTTTTATTGTTAGCGCTTATTTTGTCTACTAATAAAATTACAATACACAATTCGTGTTAAATAAATAAAAATTAAAAGTTTGTGTTAATTAAAAACAACCAATGAAAAAGAATAAAGAAACCTACCTTTGCGAAATCTAAATTGAAACTGAAGCGACAGTTAATATTAAGTTAGAATTATTATTTTAGATCCATCCAATATCCATCAATAAGACGGAATGTTAATGTCACGTGTTTAAAACACTTGCTTAGGTAACAATATAATAGGTAGGATATTCACACGTGTTGCAATTTCTCATTTAAACGTAAATGCAATTGGCTAATACATGTGCGTATGTATATGTATGCAATTTCAACCCGTTTAGATGAAACAATAATATACATTCATATGTAAATCAAATTGTTTGTTATATCAGAATTATTTTATATTGCAATATACTAAAATTTTACAAAAAGTGTTTGTTATAGTCCTATAGCCGAAGTTTTCTATAGGCGAAGTTATTATCATACATTTTGTACTGAAAACTCATGGGACCAGAAATGTTGATTGTTATAAACGAATGTTTGTTATAAACGGTGTTTGTTATAGCGGGATTTCACTGTATATCGAAAATCATAGGTAAATCGGCATGATTGCAGATAAACAAACAATTTCTAAACAGTTGGAAAATCGCTTAAATATTACCTTTATTGAAAAAGAAACAAAATCAGCCTAGTTTCGAACCTAAGCAAAGATCGAATTAACATCAGAAGAGTATAGCGAAACAATAAAAATAATTTAGAAATACGACTATAGCTACGAAATTCATTTACCACGACATTGACTGTTGCGAGTAGAATAGAAAGATCGAGAATCCCACAGTTTGGTATAGCAGTACTAATTCATCGTATCGGGCATGTTTTGATTTTAACCAATAATAATCTATGGCGTAAAGGCCGTAAATGACTCTAACCTTGTCTCAACTGAAACCTTATGAACCATTAATACGAATTTGTGCACTTTGTAGGTGGTCAGCCCAACGAATGTTTTTACACAAAATCACTTTTTATGTCATATGGTGCTTGTAAATTTTTGGTCAACGGAGAGAATAGAACTTGAAAAAGCGGCATGATGAGAAACTCTTAACCATTAACCGGCGATTGATTGTAACAGGTAAAGTGAAGTGAAGACTAGTGTGATAACCCCCACCAGTGGCAAGCGGCTAGTCTAGAAGTAAAGTGAATTAGTGAAGTGTGATAAATTGTGTTGACAAGATAAGTGACCCAAACCAGTGGTTAGCGGGTAATCTTTTAGATTTATTTGGTGAATTGAATAAATCAAAGTTTAAATAAACTCTGGACGTTTTAATTTTGATTCACGTCAGAATCGTCAATAATTCGGATACAAACCGTGCAGAGTCGTAACAATATATTTGATGCAAAATAAAGTAATCAAAGATGCTAACTATTCCTCAAAGATTAAGCATGGATAATGGTAAAATTAAGTAAATCTATACTTTAGTTTGTTTGGACATGAATTCTAAATACTTTATAAATAGATTTCAGTTCAAGACCTACACACTGAATATTATTTCCACTGTCTTGTTGTTACATAAATATTTAAGACTGCCCTCAATCAGTTACATATAATTGGTAATTGAAGAAGTCATATATGTTTGCACACATCTGGGAACCCGTTGCACTATAGTAAAAAGTACTAAAGGTACGTAGTTTAATCTTACCTGAACCAACTAAACAAAGTAAAAGTAGAAATCAAATATAAACAACCATTTAAATAAAATATGTCTCTAATTTTCAAAACTCATTTTTAACAAACTGTTGGGAGTTAATATAATTCGACTCGTCCATTCGAAATCTGGATGTGAAAATGTGCAAATACCGAGTTAAAGATAATTAAATAAAATTCTCTTTCATTTTTTTTAGCGTTAGCCATAAATTCGGAAAAAGAGAAGTTTTCAATCTCTTCTGTTATTATTATTTAATCGAATGAGGTAAATTCATTTAACTCAAAAGCATCTAATTAAAGATCATATAAATCAACCAATTTAAGTATTTTCGTCAATTTTATGAATTCTACACTTTAAATCAGACAACTGTTTAAAAATCTGCCGTATGTTGTTTTAAGCCTTACTCGTGAATAACTTCAAGAAATGACTTTCTGAATTTTCGTTTATAAGATTGTAAAATGTAATCACAAATAGCCAGATTTTAAGTATCAACAAATGACACCATTCCTCAGCTAAGTGTAGCAAACTGTGTACATAAAGTTGCACTAAATGCCTGAAAAAAACTTTCTATGTTTTCGGCAAATGTTTTTAGCAATGAAGAACCAAATTCATTATTTGTAATGCATTATTTTTTATTCAAAAGCCCCGGAAATGAAATGGCAATAAAAAATGATTCAAAAATTCAAATTAAAAAAATATATTATAAATTATTGGAAATAGAAGAGTATCTTTAAATTCTACAGGACCAGTATAGGATAAAAACTGGCTGAATGCAGTGGGTTTCTATCATTGAACCCTTTTAACTTCTAGATGGCACATTAAATTCAGATGGTAGCTAGTTATAAAATTATTTAAATTTGCAGAAATTGTATTTATTTGTAGTTGGCTAGCATTTCTTTTTTTAACCAAAAATAAAACTGTTTGGTAATACCTTACATAATGCAATGCAAGTAATCTATTGAGAGTTGCGTTACACATCCAAAATCAGTTTTTTCGAATAAAATTTTTCGATCCTAACTTCCTTTTTAATTTTATATCCTTATTTATTAAAGATCCATTTGATCTCAGGGCTGCCATTAATGATTGGGAGAGCGAATATAATATTCCTTTTATACAGGAATATGATATGCCTTTTAATCTGATGCTTCGCACAAGAAAGTAACAGTTATTGTGATTTTACATTAAGCATTTTACTCCTTGCGTTACTATCGCAAATGTGATTTCTTAATTTAATTTGAATATTTTTTGAGTCATAGTCGAAACCAAGAACCCTATTATTTACATTTCACCTATAAAATATTTCAAAAATAGTTGAAATCTATATGACAAGCATGAACTATACCAGCATATCTTTGAAAGCAAACTATATCGTTCATAATTGGGAAGCCAACAATTCCCAAATCTATTTCTCAATTTTTAAACTGAAAAAGTTTGTATTTCGTTAAAATGGAAATTTTTTTCAATATAAGTTGAAGGCTGACTTAAAAATTCACTTTGAATTAGGTCAGTTAGCTTGAAATTTGTTTTGAAGTTATTTGACTTATAAAGTATGTTGCAGAAGCTTTCCAATTTCCTTTGCAGTCGTTTGTTCTGCATCGCCTTTTTATTAAAGATAAAATACACTCAAATAGTTTTATCTATCTAGAAAAACAATGGCTTATCATTCATCTACAACTTTTGATTCCACTGAAATTATAATTAAGTGAATTTTAAATTACGGATCAAACACAATAATTGATACATTAATAATTCAATTATTGTGTATGATCCGTAATTCATAATTTAACTTTTTGTAGACAATAACATTAAAATTAAATAATGTATGCTACAAAATTCATACTAATATTAGTAATCTTTACACTAGTGGTTTAACCAAAAATTGCACTCCCAACGCTCTACTATCGCAGGTTATTTTTAACATTCTGCCTTACACCGAAGCCAAACCTAACATCTGGACCATTTTTTCACCCCAGCCTATAGTACTGACATGACGATGGGTGGGTGTATCGCGATTCGAACCCGAAATTAACCACTCGAACTGGTACGCTCTTGGTACAAGCAAATTACTATAATTACGATAATTTTTCTAATAAATAATTATATTTAATAAAGTAATTAAATATAATTATTTATTTGAAAAATTATATCACAAAAACTCTTTTAACCATTAAACTACAACCTGCGACACAACTGTAGTGGGCTAAACTTTGGAATCATCACATTTAAGCAAAACCAAAATTTTTGGGTAAGCGCAAATAAATTGTTCCGGTTGTGATTTTGGTTATTTTTTATTAAACATCTCGTGTGTTTTCAGTTGATATCGATATTTTTTTCGTTCCTCTCCCGTTTAACCTACGAAACCGGTTTTGACATGATTTCTTTTTTCGACGGCAACTTTTTGTGATTCTTTGATATCACACACAAATACAAACAAAATAAAATTTCAAGGAAAAATTATTTTTTTTGTTATTTTATGGTTTAGTTTGGTTTTGAATTTTGAAGAGAAATAATTAAAAATAAAATACTTAAACTGCATACCACATTCGTACTAAATAAAATAAAATGGAAGAGGGATGGAATCGCATACAAACTATATCATTAATAAGAGAATTAAAAAAGCATTCTTGCTAAAAATAAAGTTATACGATATAAAAAATTAAATCAAATTTTGAATGAAATAAAATAATATAATATAAAAAAATAAATGTAGCTATTGGCGACATAAATAAAAAAATTCGGTCAGTAAAAAGCCAATTATGGAAGGAAAGGCCAAAAATTATAAATTCCAAAAGAAGTGGCTCAGCTGCAGACGATATTTATGAATCGAACTTATACTGCTTCAATGAACTTTCATTTTTATTGCATGTAAATGACGCTGAACCTAGGAAAAGTAATATCGGATGTAAAAAAAAGTTAAGTTGATGTGGCTGCTATCACTTAGACCAAAATTGATCCGTTGTGATACCACTCTATACGGCTATAGGTCCGAGTCTTTCCGTAGAGCCATCTGCGCATTGCATAGCTCCATGTCAGGCCTATAGTACTGACATGGAAGATGGGTCGGCCCAAGGATTCTAAACACGACAGAGGATCCAGATTATGTTTATTTTTCACCACCGATCGCACCGCCCAAACGATCGAAGGTGAAAAACCCATTTTGCATCCTGCCTCGAATCGGATTCGAACCCGGTACCTCCCGCTCCAACTGCCGCAGCTTTAACCACTGCGCCACCTGGGCGGTTAATATATCGAATGTAAGTTTCATATTATTTTCTATACAAGTTTCGATTTTACATAATGATATTGTATTTTTATTTCCAGATAGGTATATACGATATCATTGAAGAATCGAAAGAAATTACAATAAACATAACCGCAACAGTAAGTATATATAAATACAAATATGTATGTGAAATCATTTATTTATTAAAATTATTACAGGTGAAATTATACCATCCCTTATTTGATGTATTTCAATATTTGTCCTTAATGCGAACCCATTATTTTTGTGTAATGTTTTCTATTTAATGTACAATTTTAGAAAATAAAATCAAAAGTCACTGAATTAGAAAGTTATTGAATGCAAGCAATAAAATTTATGAAACATTATTTTGAGAATCGCCAGCGAAAACCACCACCACCACCACAGAAACAAGAATTTTGTCCCTATTTATGCCTCCTTTTCAAAAAAATTAAAAAAAAGTGTAATTTTGATCAAGTAACGTATGAAATAATAAGTTTAGTTAATAAGAAAATTTTAGAATAAAACGTTCAAATTAAAAATTATTTTTTACCTATTGAAAGTTTGGAAACCAGTATGTCCGTAACATCCAATTCCTCTCAATCTCTCTTTAATTCTATATCGCCTATGACAATCTCTAAAAAAAATTCGGTAGATACACCATCACCCATACCAACTTATCCACATACCATAGACGAACCATTTTCTTACGAAGCGCGACCTCCTGCAATCCCAAATCGTACAACCATGTTGTTCCTCACGAACATCATCACCATCAACATAGCCCAGTCCATTTATTCCCAAAATCACAACAGAACAATCAAACAAGCAATCCGTCAAATCCAATACCTTCAACATCAAAAGAATCGAAAACACATAAAAGAAAACATAAAATCTACCTCATCCTCAATAAATTCATCAATAATAAATACTTAGTATGTATTTTGTTTTAATAAATGTAAATAATATGTATTTATATTGTAAATAAATGTATCTTTTATGTCATATGAAGTCTATTATTCTCAACAAACTATTTCTCGATAAAGAAACGACTGATACTTACTATTGACAGGTCAGATCTATAAATATTCCTTGGTTTCTCTTAAGTAAACTATTTTCAATAATGATTTGCATTTCGAAATGATAAACAAGCAGCTTTCAGATCAACTCTCTCAAAGTGATTAAAAGTGAAATAAAAACGGATAATTCATTCAAAACTTAACATTTAAAATTAAAACGCAGAATTAAATTCATACAAGTTGGTTTTTATTTATTTAATTACATTTTTTTTATATTTTGCCTTCATTATTAAAATATTCAGTTAATTGCTGTCTGACGGCTTCCCCAGATTTTGATGTTGAATTATTTGAACTGCTATCTACTGTCTGTTGAGACGTCGTGCTGTTTTGAGGTGCACATTCAGTTTCCTCGGTATACCATCGACTCCTGACAGTTAAAAAGTTGTGCAAAACACAGCAACATTGCACTATTGTTACAACTTTATCTTGGTGTAAAATTATTGGTTTTTGGATAATTTGAAAACGATTGCTTAATATTCCAAACGCTCTTTCGATATTTTGTCGAGCACGACTTAATCTACTATTATATGTTTTTTTGTTTTCGTCGGTAGTTGTGGACGAATATGGAATCATCATGTGTTCTGATTACGGGAAGGCATAGTCACCAATAAACATATGCGGCAGATTCCTCGAGTTTCCAATCATTTTCTTTGGTGGTAGGTATATATTTGGTTGTTGGAACCCATCCATCCAGTTGCAAAACCCATCCATCGCTGATCCTTCCGTTACAGCCGACATCAATCAATATGAACTTTGCATATGCATCTGCAAGGCCAAGAGTACTATATTATGTAACCCTTTGTAATTATGAAATAAAGGTGTAATTTTTTCGATGGCCTGAATTCAATATGTTTGCCATGGGGGGCGCCTAAACAGAGTGGAAACTACCATTACAGACTGTAGTCATCGGTAGTTTTTGACCGCACTTCTTTTGTATTGGAAAACTGAAATAGTATAATGTATTATTTAATTTTTATTAAATTTTTCGTTTTAATTTTTCCATATTTACCTTTCAAAATTGCTTTCGTAAATGTTTATAAATTGCCTCACAAACATCCAAAACTGCTGAATCCAAGAATGGTTTTGCAAACTTTGAGTTGTAGTCTAGCTCCATAAAGCTCTCGCCTGTTGCTAAAAACCTCAATGCTACTGCCAGTTTTTCTTCTGGATTTATGCTATTTCTCATGCACTAAAAAAAACTATGTTATATCAGATTTTGTTATTATAATAGATTAGGTTAAAAAAAATTGTTCACATTTGATAAATATTGTTTATTGAAACAAATATTTTTTATTTGGTTTAAAAAATTGTAGGTTGTATTAAAAAATGAAATTTAATCTTGTTAATTGTTTGTATTAAATAATTGTTTTTATTTTTTACCAAAATTTGTTTTTATATTAATTAAATTATTTGAGTCTCCAAAATAAATTGAAAAAGTTATTACGAACTTATCTTTGTTAATAAATACGAACTTATCTTTGTTAATAAATAAACTTTCTTGGAAGTATCATCTGGATTTCAAACTACAAAAAAATAATACTTTGCGCTTGAGGAATGCTGGGGCATGGAATTCTTCAGGTCATAGATAAATTTTTAATGAATTAACACGAGCTATGCCAGAAATCGTCATAGTTACTGATTGGCTTCTGCCTGTTTTTAATTTCCACATATAAGGTGGTTTATCCATCCAGGAATATCTGGTTCTCACCAGATTTGTTCCAACAGATATCCGAATCACTTGTATTCTTTTCAGATGGTTCATCATGTAATTTGAGAATCTGTAGCAGTTTGTGGTACTACTGTACTGTTCATGAAGCGACATTAATTGCGGTTACTCACTGCAGAATTTGCTGAACCTCCTTGGTTGTAATATTAAGGTAACGGTCATGAAGGTTCTCACTCGTTGTGACATTGATAGCAACGAAGTTGCAGAGAGTTTCGCTTAAACTGATTCTTGGTTAAAAAAATGATTCTTGCTTATTTTTCGTAGGCCCTGAACCAGCTTACCTCTTCACACAGCGAAACAAACAATTAAAACCGTTGCCCTATCAAATCTAAAGCTGACGGGGTCAACCACCCCTACTTGCCGTATGTCAAAATATGTTGTCAGGGAGCTTCACCTGAAGCTGACCAAATACGTTAAAAAAGGAGAACTTGAGAATATAGGTTTCTTTACTTACTGGCCATAGCCGTTTCAAAAGTTATCTTCATCGCATGGGACTTGCCGGTGATGCCGTATGCGACGAATTTCTTGAGGATGTTTATGACAGCCTACACCTCATCAGCAGCTGTCCGGCTTTCAATCGCATTAGATCCCTTGTGTTCAACTCCAGGAATATTCCTGTATATCAACTGTCTTCTCTGCCCTGGTTCAAACTGCTGCAGTTGGCTAAGGTTGCAGAACGCACTTGTGCGCTTTGATGAAATCTTAGGTTTGCACCGTACGCCCTTAGTGGCATTGAACTTTAAGTCTTTCAGTCAACTCTAATTCTAAAAATAATGTTAATTTATAATGAGCAAAGCGAACAGATGCTCTGCGAATGGTGTTGTCTTTGTTGTTTGCATATAAAATTCCAACAGTGACGTTTACTCCATCCATAGGGTGGCCAATTTAATAAAGTAGCTTATATATTTTAGTATAGTCGCACGAATAATATTCGGCTACCGCTGTAAAAGACATATCTTTGAATAATATTCAGCCTCTACAGATCATATTTAAAGCAAAATAATTCCGGATAGTAATCGTATGAATAATTCTCAGCTGATACTTACACAAATATATAAACAGTTTAGTTCCTTCTCGAAACTCAGTGTTTTGGGCTTAATTAGATCAAAAACAATCAATTGTTTTATAATTAGATTTAACTGTTTAATTTCCCACAAAGTTGCAAAAAGCTTTTAATGGGATTCATGTAACAAATACTATATCTAAAGCTCTTCATTCTCAATAGTACAAAAAACTAGTATTTAAATCAATTTGAATTACTTCGTTTAAATTAATTTCATTATTATTATTCGATTGCAAAATAATCCAACATTTTTTTGCACAACAAAATCACGTTGTTAGCTTTATAGCCGTATACGAGTAGTATGTTTTTAACAATAATTTTAACTGTTTCAATTTGTAAATTTATATATACTTTTTTTTTAATTTTTGTATTTCCTATTTTCACAAATAAAATAATAGAAATGAAAAAATAATAATAATAATAAAAGTTTAATAAATCTTTACCCATTTTGTTATATAAAATAGTAATCATGAAACATATACTGTGCAGAACTATATACTATGCCATGTACAACAATTGGAAAAACGTAACTTTCGCTATTGCTTCTATTTTTTCCAATGAGCAGAGTAGCAGTAGTCTATAGGGTGATGCAAAAAATCACAAAACCTATTTGTTACAACATTCAGTGTTACTATCCTGTCAACAATTATTTTTGGCTGAAAACTATTTTGTATATCGGAACAAAGCACAAATAAATGGGAAAAAACAAAAAGCTACTGTTAACCGGCATTTGGAAAAGTGAACGATGAATCAGAAACAATTTCAGTTGAAAATTTATATTTTTACCAAATTGTGCCTTACCTACACATATAGTGTACGTACATATACTCTTTCTCTATTGTTTCTATATATAAACTATACATACAATGCAATTAGCCGATTGGCAATTATGAAAATTAAAATAAACAAAAAAAATTTTTAAATTGAAAATTGAATTAACTATTTTCGGTTTGTTTTTGGTTGAGGTGAAAATTACTTTTCCTTGAAAGCAACATTACGAAAAACGTACTTCTATGGCTGATGTCTGTATTTCTGTGTACATCTAACATGTATATTGTACGTATCATTGAAATTTCATCACATTGATTACAACAATGTTTTCATCTTACTTAAGGTATTGTGTAGTAGAAAACACCGGTGTACAGAAAAAAAACAGTAATTTTCAATTCGAATTTTCACCTTTCTTTCAGTTTCTACACAAAACCCGTAAAGTAGAAAGAAATTCTTTATGGCGACAACAAAAAAATCTTGATTCTTATTTTATTAAATTTATAAGGTAGCAGACGTTAAGGATAATTTAATAAAGTATATTTGTAGAAAAGAAGAGATGGGTGGAAAAAAATCTCTGGGAAAATTTATTGTGATTTTTTTTTTGGTTTGAAATTTTTTGTCTGACATGCACAGTGAATTGAAAAGTATACGATAAAGGTAATCAGTTTAAATTATGCAACTTAAGGTGTGTGTGTGTGTGCTGTGGAAAAAATTCGACCCAACTTTTTAGACGGAAAATATTTAAACAGATAGTCAACTCTGTATTACTTATGGGCAACATAATCCAAATTATAATGTAAGGGGAAAGCGGTCAGATTTATGTGTTGGTAGATGATCTTTAAATAAACTTTTATATTAATAAGGTATGGAATAGAATAAAGTAAATGACCTCTACGAATTTACTGGCGCATACGCAATTTAAGTTGAAATGTTAGATGGACGTTTTGCGTAAATGTGGTTAAACCTTAGACTTTCTGATGTTAAAATGTTAATCAATTCTGATTATCACAATACGAAATTCGATTAAAATTGACTTGCACATTAATTGAATTGTTTTTTGATTCTATGACATGTGGTGCCTGTCTTGTTAAAACCACATACCGTCCATATCTATATATTTCGTCTTCCTTATCTTTACCATTAACCGTTATTTCTTGATCAGTTGCATTTTCGAAAGTTTGTATGAAAATTGCAACCGATTAAACTGTGTAAGGTGAATTGAGTCGTATAGGATCAAAACATTATCTCTTCCACCTCATGTTGCAATCACAAAACAATAAATGTTTTTAAAATAAATTGTATACTTTTTTCATAAAAAATTTATTATAGTTTATAAAATAATAAAATACAGAAAATAATTTCGTAAATTGCAATTTATTTTATTTAAATAATATTAAGAAAAATAAAATAGAATGAAAATACGTTTTCGTTTCTTTAGATCCTTAAATCGACATTTACTTCTAGCATTTCACAGATTTCATCGTTTTCGATATCTTCTACATGGGTTAAGGTTTTATCAAAAATGTTTTTATAAAACTCTAGAGAATCTTGCATTCGCCAGTTTCCTCCAAAATTTTTATTTAAAAGATACTTCACATCCTTTTTCTTTTCTAGTTTTATACTAATTCCAACTGGTAATATAGCTGGCTTCATATTTTTTAAAATTTTATTTTTCTTTAAAACTGACAGCAGTCCCAATATTCAATTTGTAGTTTGGTTCTCCTCAAATCAGAATATTACCAGACTTTTTTGATTTATTAGAATAAATCATTTAGCCGAGTTAAATTTAAAATGCAATTCCGCTGTCGGTTTAAAAAACTCTGCGATTTGTTTTTTCGAATCCATTACTGGACACCGATCAATTCTTAATCTAATTATAGTCCCTTATGGTTTCTCGGGCTTTGACTTTTTTTCGACAAAAGCAAATGCCCGATCTGGGGGTATAAATGAATGTCCAGGGACGGGGAATATATTTTCCAGTTTTTCTATCCAGGAGCATTAATTCGTAGCTAAAACATTAACATACCCATTATAATTGAATTTATGTTTTGGGCCCCACAACCGTCGCAGATTAGGCGCAAACGTTTTATATTTTCAAACGGTGTATTACATAATTGCCAATAAACGGCGGACGCGATTTCGTTTGCACCTTTCAGACGCTCGTTTTCATACCATATAAAAAAGAAATACGTTATCTGTAGTTAAAGAAGCTTTGGTGGATCCGTTAACTATACAAAAATTATACAGATTCACCTGACGGCTGTAGTAAGCTGGCTGATCCGATAGTTAGAATCATATTTTTCTGGCAATCAAAACTAAAGGTGAGCATGTTTTGAAACTCCTCTTTTGCCAACTCAAAAAAAGCTTTTTTTCGAAAAAAGATGAACTCGTTTTACAATTAATAACAAATTTTTTTGTTGTGGTTGTTTTCCAATTTTTATCCTCTTGAAGTGACAAGCGTGTGGATCATATGTACATCAGTGGCCGGTGATTTAAATCCAATATTAAAATTAATATTAAAAATATGCCGAAAGTATCTTCTTTTAATGTCGGTTCCCTGATTTTCACTGCAAAATGTGCGGTACATACCATTATTTGAAAACGCAGATGGTAAATACGGTCGCTCGTGTTTTTAGAGCGGCAATAATTTCACGCACCTTGTATTTTTTTATAAAACTTATGATTTGTTGTTTGTTGGGAAAGAACTTGTAGGTTTTTCTGTCGCCTCCTCTTCGTTCAACAGATGCCGATCCGGTAATCATATGACGCGAACATACACCCTTCATTCTTAATTTTGTTATATTAAGTATACCCAAAAAAGTGCTTTGGCAAACTATCAGAAGTTTCCCATAATTTTTTTGAATAAAATGTTCTACAGAAATTTTTTTGCCTGACCCATGTTTTCTTCTATTAGTATTCTTTGGAGAAATTCTTTAGAAAACGAAATTGCGTCAGCACCACAAGTTTTCTTGCATTTCAATAATGTATTCGCACTTTTATTATTGCATTACGGCATTGTTGGTAATCGCTTTGATATATACCTGACTAAATAGAGCATATAGGTAATGATTGACGGAATAAAATAAGTAAGTCGATAAATTTAAGTAAAATGCTCACCTGTTCTGTTTTGCGTTTTCACTTTTTCCATTCGTTTTGTTTATTTTGTGTTTTCTCGACCGACCATTGCCAACTTCTATAGGCGAATCCATATTCATAAAATCAACAGGATTTAGCACTTATTTTTAATATAAAACAATGTTAAGTGGTGAATAAAATAAACTACCAGCCACATTCGTTGAAGTTCTAAAAATTGTGTGAATTTGTCAAAATATTACCGTTACTCAAAACGTATTGTTTTTTTGGAAAAGAACTGTTTTGAAACCAATGAAGTAATATTATGAAATTTCCCTACAGGAAAAGGTAAAGCTTTGCAATTAAAGGGTTTGTCAAAAAATGTGAAGTTTTGAAAGAGTCAAAATAAAAAAAGGAAATGGTTTTGAAACCAATCATACTTTATCTGCGCGATTTTACACGAGAAAACGTATGATTTTAAAACAGATATTTCTCTCAATTTTTAGAGTTTTTTGAGAGTAACAAAATTCCATAATTATCTCAATTTTTGTTAAAAATGGAAAAGATGATGTTTTGATTCTATAAGACTCAATTATTATAAAAGCTATGTCTAGGTCAAAACATCGGAAATCTGATGTCAATGTGGTAAATGAATGATTACAGGTGATCAAATTAAAGTATTTAATTTAATATGGCCATTGTTTGCAATTAAGTATGCTAGCTAGGGAATCCAAAACCGTTTTCCGGTAAAACCCGTTTCTAGGCCAATTCAAAACCGAAAACAGGGTTTAAATTTCTTCAAACCGTTTTTTTTGTTAAAACTAAATATTCTATTTATTAAAAATAAAATATACATAAAAAATTGGTTCGTTAATTTTTGATGATTAAACAATATTTGACAAACTTCCGTACTCTTTGGCTTCGGAAACGAGTGTATTACACACTCTTTTACGAACAATACACCAGAAAAAATTTCCAGAAACAGCGAAGACACTGACGGTGGCGATTCTTCAAAATATCAAAATAACTCAACCTCATTATGCCGTGAACCACCAAAGAAAAAGATTACCAGCTATTTTTCAAAGGTTAAGTATGACTCTTTACCTGCTAATTATATCGCGTATGACAGCAAAAGATGGTTTACCATTTGCTATATTTTGTACATCAGAAGATCTTCGAGTGCTTTTGATATCAAAAGGATTTGAAAATATTCCGAAGTAGTCTACTACAATTAAAACCATGGTTTTAAAATATCGTAAAAAATTCGTGAAATCATTAAAAAGAGATTTAAGCGACCAAAAAGCTGTGGGTAATTGATTAAGCTTAATATTTAATGAGTGGACTTCAGTAAGAAATCGTCGACATTTAAACATAAACGCTCACATCACAAATAATTTCTGGAATCTGGGATTAGTGCGGATAAATGGAACTCGACCAGCTAAAAAGATTATTGATCTTGTGACACATAAATTATTTGAATATGATTTACATTTTCATAATATTGCATGTTTAACTACAGATGGTGCATTAGTTATGCGAAAAGTAGGAAAATTAACTGGAATCGATCAGCAACTTTGTTTCGTTCACGAGATTCAGTTGGCCGTCTTAAGTGTTCTCTACCCTTAAAAGTCTTATACTGCGAATACTGTTCATGATAATGAAGAAACTAGTGATAGAGCTCCAGTTGATCTCGATATAGAAGATGAAAACGAATCTGTGTTAGAAGAGACGGAAACTGACGAACATGATAATTGCGATCTTGAACAAAACGTTGGGGCTTCTTTTGATGGCGATGACAGTCTGGAAGTAGAAATTCTTGAACATTCTTACTTACTATACCTTTAATTTTAAAAGTTAGAAAAGTTGTTCTTATTTCCAGACGTTCACAAACAAAAAATGACGATATTCTCCAGAAAAATGTCAAAATACAATTCGGACATGAGCTAAATTTAATTTTAAATTCCAAAACAAGATGGATTGTTTTAATGCTGGAACGATTTTGCGTACTTGCATTCAAAAGTCGTTAATTGATCTAAATGCCTCTTATGTTCTCCGAAGAAGAGTGAAAATAGCTTTCAGAAGTAATATCGATTCTCTTGCCTATTAAGCTAGCAGTTGAATCACATTGTCGAAGAAATTCTACTCTTCTGAATGCTGATGCCACTTTTCATTTTCTATTAACTAAATTGCATGAAGTGAATACATTTTCACTAGGAATAAGAGTAGCTTTATTTAATAGAATCAAGAAAAGACGCACTCAACTATCAAGAAAAATATTCAACTGACTTATTTCTTAAACTTAATAAGTCCGAGCTTTTAAAAGTTGTAGTAGCATTTCTTCAAAGAACTCAAGTTTTGGACGACAGTAATGATGTAAGCTTACAAAGCATAGACGAAGATGAAGAAAAATGTTTTACAATAGAAAATTAAATTCCCGCCCGAAATATAACACAACTGAAAACCTTAGGCAAATTATGGACAGAACAATTGAAAAACAATTAAATATTCCACCAGCTGTTCAAAATAAAGAAAATGTTAGTATGACAACACGATTGCGTCGTGAAATCACAATTTTCGATGATAAAGGAATGCGTAGCCATTATTTAGATTTGGTATACAAATCGCTTTTAACCATTCCACCAACCAGCGTTGAAGCAGAGTGAGCTTTCTCTGCCGCAGGACTTCTCAGCACGAAAATTCGTTCACGACTTTCAGATAAAACAATAGATTCTTTATGCCACTTACGATCTTTTTTCCAAAAAGTCCGAAAACAAAACTAATCTAGACTGTGAGCTGTGACTATCGGTTAGAAGTAGAATCTCAATCTTATTGAATTGTCTTATTTATTAATTTACAACCTTTCTTCCTTTTCTAATTACTGAACTGAATTTAAAGACTGATATACCATATGTAGATATGTTTTATGATTTTAATATGTTTTGTAATATTTATGAATTATTATAAATAATTTCTTTATTTTTAAACGAAAGTAAATACAGTGTAAAAGCCAAAACAGTGTTTACTTTGCAGGTTTGCGCTCACTAAGAGTAATGGCCTTTTTGTAATTAAACATTTAATGCTCAATCTACTATTATTTAACTTTGTTTTATAAAACCGGTTTTAAAACCGGAATCTGGGTTTCTATAATTTTCAACTCAGAAAACCGGTTTTATTATATTTGTCAAAAATTGGATTCCCTAATGCTAGCTTACTCAGTCTAAATTGAATAACGTGCCCCAGGTATCTAATAATTTTGGTATTTTAAATTTTTTTTAACGGTTTCTATCCTTAAATCCCAGGCAGTTAGTATTTTTAAGATATCACGACTCACTGCTGACTTATTGCTGGATACCATAGTCGGATGCTGGCTTCAACCTGATTTAAGTGTTTACCGGTGTAAAAGCATGTTATTTTGATGAATATTAGGCTTCATTTCCTTCCAGTAAATTATTTATGTTTAATGTAAAGCTACTTTACTTCCGTCTCAACATGCCCTTTTCATTTAAGCTTTGCTTCAAGGGTCCCAGATATTTTGCTTTCTGATATCTGCTCTGTAATTAGATCATAATCGTGACTCATCATTTGCTCTTTGTCCTGAGAGCGGTTGAAGGTGCCTTTAAATAAGTTTACTTTATCTTTTGTACCTTAATTGAGGATATTTGCATATTTACTCCTTTAAATGTGTTTGTTGCTCTATATAAGGGAACCCTCGAGATTTTACGAAAATACGAAGACTTGGTTACGAAACTTATGGAAAAAATGGTTCTCATTCCAAGATAATGGTAGAAATGGCGAAATTTGTACACAAGATCTTTTTAAATCGGTCGATAAAACACAATTTTAAAATTTCTTTCAGCTGTGGAACAGCTCTGTAAAACTTAATATGATCATAACTACAAGTGTCGTCGGTGTTAAGAAACAAATTTATTTAAACTGTAATATGAATGATGATTCTGAACTTCCTTGTACTTCGGCGGTAAATGATGTTTCGGGTACGAGTAACGAATAGTTGTAATAAATAGTAAAACCAACATCTAATCTAGGGAAACCCAAACACCGAATAAGTAAATCATTGACCGCCTGTGAACTGAAATGTCAGACAAAAGTGAACAGCAAAAAAAAAATAACAAAATACTGGGAACTCGACTCATACAGCTTAAAAGTCGTAAATCTATCAGGATTGATGGAATTATAGGATAAATAAAAAGTTTGTTTAGTCCAAATTGTAACTGCTTCACGAAACATAACACATTCCTGTAAGTTTATAGTCTTAACATTAAAAACGTTTTCTATTAAAAATGTTTCGTATATAGACTTTACGTGAAACCTAAAGTTTCACCAGAACCCTCGGAAAAAAATTAATGATTCGTGTTACGTAAATTTTCGGCAAATGAAAGTTATTATCCGAGCCAACAGTGTAATAAAAACTATTTGCAGTGTGACTGAAGTTAATTGATAATCTACAAATATTACTTGGCTGAAAATGAATGTTCTATAGTCAAATTGTTATTAAGTTCTAAGAAAACAGTGTTTTACAATTTTCTTAATTTTCAACAGGAATGGATTTGATTAGCATATACTTAAGAAACCTTAAGTTGAAACGTGCGATAAAAATGATGCGCTTAAAATGCAAATTGATGCGGCTACATCGCTCGAAGCAAAAAATCATGTATCACAAATGCAAACCAACTCTCTCAATAATGCGGGTCTAAGCAGCCAGAGAAAATGATAAAGGCATTGTTCAAGCAGATTCGCGATCAAAACTTTACACTTTTGGCTCGAAAAATGTTTGCCAAAACCGCTTCTGTTTTCCGATAATGCGTTTTACAAGTGCCAAATATGGATCTCTAATTTAATGATATAATCAACGCTTTTGCTACATGTAGCATGAAGTGAGGCTAAAAGAGGAGTTAAAAGTTGCTTCATGCCTTCTTCATCATTTGCTGATAGAACCGTCAAACATTAAGAAAGTGGTATTTATAGTGTTTGCTGCACAAAACAATGAGTGTAACAATATGTTTATCCTGTTCCTAGCACTAATATAAAAGATAACGATCACAAAGTTTTATTGTACCAGGCCACACTTACCTGAAATGTATAATACTTATGCACTTACAAGCTCCAACTTGATGCAATTACAAATTCCAAGTTATTCAGTTTTTCAAAGATTTAATAATTTAACAAAAATGGTTAAAACCAAGTGCATGTGGCGGAATACAGATCTGCAAAATAATAATTTTTTATGGGCGAATGTTAAATGTTTGCGATACATTAACAGCTTTGGAACTATCCAGTACAAAAATTATCTGCAGAAGAAAAACCATTTGAAATATGTACTATAGAACATTTAAAACATGGCCGCTATTAACAAACTTAACCGAGTTAATTGAAAAATTAATTTACCCGATTATAAGTTACAGCATTATTTTTTTTATTTTTTTCCGGTTTATACAGGCCATTGTTGGCCCGTACCGTGTCAACAATCTGGTTCCAACAGTTTTGATCACTAGCACACTTCATACTGTTGTAAGCAGTTGGAAGAGGCCAGATCGCTCACTACGCCGTGGAGCCATCGTCGCCGACAGCGACCTCTTCGCCTACCGAAAGGCGGTTTTCCCTTCAAAGATCGCTGTATCATTCGTTTCGGATCAGCACGCAGAACGTGACCGAGCCAGCGTATTCGCTGTCCTTTGATTTCATGCACGATATCAGGAATTTGCATTAAATTCCTGATCTCGTGATTGAAAAGAACTCGGTATGTGCCATCAACGTCACGTTTTGGGCCATATATCACACGCATGAGTCTTCTCTCGAATGTTAGAAGCCATCTTTCGTACTCATCCGTCAAGGTCCAACTCTCACATCCATACATGACAACGGGTCTGATCAACACTCTGTACAGCTTCAGCTTATCCGTATTTGCAAGATATTTTGATTTCAGCAGTGGACGTAGAGGATACAAAGCCCGATTGCCAGCGGCACGGCGAACCTTGATATCCTCTCCCACACTATTATCGTGAGTAATGAGAGATCCAAGATACTTGAATCTCATCACTCCTTCAAACGTGTGGTTACCACTACTGAAATCACTTGCGTCTTGGTCTCGAAAACCAGAGATCAGATATTTGGTTTCGGACTCATTGATTTTGAGACCAACGGAAGCTGAAAACTGTTCAAGTATCACAGTGGATCAAGTATCTCTTTCACTCTGTTGTCATTTAATCCAATCACACAGATATCATCTGCATATGCCAACAGTTGATTGGATTGTCGGAATAAGATATTGTTCTGAGGTGTTTCACTTTTACGAAGGATGTATTCCAACTTGAAATTTAAAAGTATCGGGGACAGCGCATCTCCTTGTCGAACACCGGAATTGATTGCAAAAGTTCTCGATAGCCTGTTCTCAACTTTGACACAGCATTGTGACTGCGTAACTGTCATTTTACACAGATGTACATATTTTTTTGGTATTCCTAAATATTCAAGCGCATACAATAGTCTCTCTCGATTGATCGAGTCAAAGGCTTGCTTGAAATCTAGGAATACCTGGTGTACATCGCGAGATGTTTCGTAGTACTTGGAAAGAATCATCCGCAGCGAAAAAACTTGATCAGTGACCGACCGATTTGGACGGAATCCTCCTTGGTAGTCACCGACAATTTCCTCCGCTAAATGAGTAATTCTTCCCAAGATGATGTAAGACAGTAACTTATATGCTGTGCAAAGGAGAGCTATACCGCGATAATTCTCGCATTTCATGCGATCACCGTTTTTGAATATTCGGCATAACGCGGCCACTTTCCATTCGTCAGGCATAACTTCATTTCGCCATACCTATCGAATAAGGTGGAAAAGACAGTTCCACAAAGTTAGTCCTCCGAATATCAAGAGCTCTGAATTAATGCAATCAACTCCTGGTGAACGATTTTTCTTTAATCTCTGCATGGCCATTGTGAATTTCTCATAGGATGGACCCTCAATGAACATCTCCGCGGTCCGTATTTGAGGGTATTCACATACAGCTTGTGATACATGTGGAACATTAAGTAGATCAGAAAAAGGTTCACGCCATGTATCGAGTACCGCATCGACGTTAACACAGAGGTTTCCATCCTGGTCCCGAATGGCAGTTGACCGCGATCTTAAGGTATGGTGCAATTCGGTGGTTCCTTTAAAGAAACCACGCGAATTGTGCTGATTGCTGAGTTGTTGTACTCTTAAGACCTTGGCCTTCCACCATTCTCGCTTCTTCAGTCTACAAATGCGTTTAGCTGTCCTCCTAGCAAGAACTGCCTTGTTTTTCCTTCCAATTGTAAACCGAGTCTGCGCTTGCTCAACAGCAAGACGACACTCCTCATCAAACCAATCATTTTTGGGCTTAGTTTTCACTATACCGAGAGTGTGCTGGGCAGCATCGACAACCAAGGTTTTCAATACTTCCCAGACACTGTTCACATCATCAGATTGGTATAATTGGATCGTAAAATGCTATTGCTGACAAGATCTTGGTATTTTCGTTGCGTTTCTTCATTTATCAGACCTTCACAGGAGAATCGCCTTGTATATTCTCCTGTCCTCCTTGACTTGTACGAACATTTCTATCGTAGCTTTGCAGCCACCATAAAATGGTCACTGCCTACGAATTTTGTTGACGACCGATACGATCTCACGTGTTAAACAACCCGAGCCCGATCTTTTGAAATCAACACATGGTCAATTTGGCTTCGGGATGTTTTACGTGGATGTGTCCATGTTTCCAAATGGATGTTTTTATGGGGAAAGAATGTACTTGCCACTTTGAGATCATGAGCGATCGCAAAGTACATCATTCTTTCCCCATTTTCGGTCGCAGTTTCCTGTCGGGAGTACGGACCTATGTTATTACATAAGTCAGTCTGATTTCTGCCAGCTCTAGCATTAAAGTCACCAATCACCAATCTGATATTGTGCTCAGGTATAGAGCCCATCAGATTATCCAAATTATTGTAAAATGAGTCTTTATCTTGGGGTTGGCTTACATCAGTGGGCGCATGTACACAAACAATTGACAGGTTGGCTAATTTCATGTGCAAGCGAAGCTTACACATTCGATTATCGACTGCCTGAAAGTCCAACACAGCCTTTTTTGCCTGCGGCCCAATGAGAAAGCCAACTCCAAAATTTCCGAGGTCATCTCCACTGTGTAGCAACGTATAGCCTTGGGACACATGGACTCCACTTTTAGGCCATCGAGTTTCTTGGAGCGCTACGAGTTCCAGCCGATACTCCTTCATGCATGTGATAAGGCCGTCCAACGCGCCAGGTTTTCTTAGTGACTGCACGTTCCACGTGCTGATCCTCATTCTCGTATCCGGGTACTTAAGCGGGGGGGTCATTGTGATTTAGGCGGTATCCGATTTTTTTGGTTTTGTTGACATTTTTAACTGTAATTGGCTTTAACGGATGCGGGTCGTCAGCCCAGCGATCCAACCAGATTTAGTCGCCTCCTACGACAAGCTCTGGATACTGTGGTGGTATTCTATGGATCTCATGTTTCGTTCGAAATATTTACGAAACATGTTTGCCCCCAACCACAGGGCTAAATTATTTTTTTTATAGATATGTTTGTAAACGTATAGTTGCGAAATAAGCAAAATTATGAGAATCCGTATGTACCTACAAAAAATATTGTAAGGTTATTATTATTATTATTATTATTTTCATATTTTATTACTATGCAATCTGTTCTGGGGCTCAAGGTACTCCCAACTCTTTCGCGGATCGCTTATTGGATCGTACATTGCATAGCTCCATGCCAGCCTATAGTACTGACATGGAAGATGGGTCGACCCATGGATTCTGCACTCCAACTGGGGGTTAAAGTTGTGTTCATTCACACCACCGATCGTAATCAAGTGGTGAAAATCCCTTTTGCTTCCTGCCCTTATCGGGATTCGAACCCGATACCTCCCGCTCCAACTGCCGCAGCTTTAACCACTGCGCCACCTGGACGGTATTTAAAACTTTTTAATTTTTCTTATTTGGTTATTAGTTTTTGGTTATTAATAAACTTACGAAGTGAGAGGAAACCACATATGGGAGGATGCAACTGAACTGAAGTCAAGCGAATGGTTTATAGAGCTTCACTATGGAACTAACTATTCCAAATATCCTCGAGTTTATGTTTAACAAACTGGAAAACAACAGTCTTGTATTGGTAGTTTTCCTTGATCATTCAATTCATATGGAAATAAACGCTGTATAAAAATTATTTATTATTTATTGGTTTCAATGAAATGGTTTAGAACCAAATAATTCATTTGGAGGCCTACTATCAATATCGTGACTAAAATAAAACTTGCGGTAAACTCGCTACACTTTTGCCCATACCCTACTTGCAAGAAGGTAACTGGTCTGATTTGATGTAGACTAAATCTCCTATATTGTGTTCAATTCCTTTCTATTTTGTTATTGATTGTTTATAAAACCTTTGTGGAAACATATTCCAAAACTTTGAGCTCTGTGTTGTAACTGTTGCTTGTCACTTTATAATATTTGGGAACTATTTCTACTTTTGATATTATCAGAGAAAGAGCGATAGTTAATGCGTCGCAAGAATCACCTGCTATTGGGCAAAGTGGCTTTAAGTTCAATATACTTTGACAAAAATGTAGTGTAAAAAACGATATATGATGACAATTACTTCAATTAGTAATGTTAAATTCAAAATGAGTAATCTTAGAATTATTATATTGCAATTACACTTTTAATTTACGACAAGTACCAGTAATATCCTTGCCACAAAATTAATGTATTACCAGTATTAATGAATTCTGTGACCTTTTCAATATGTATCACCTTAGTCAATAGACAAAGAACGTTTGCTTAATCAGTTTTGCTCCACAACCCATTTTACTGACTAAAATACTAGTAATAGAACAAAATAATCTACACCACAGTAAGTATACTCGAATGGGTTGTCCATTAGATGTTTTGCTGTCTTAGCTCGATTATCCACTTCTCTCACAGTTGAAAAAATACTAGGCCGAAACAGAGCCATACTGGTCTACATAAACTCAAATAACTCAACCGCATAACATAAGGTAAGATGTATTAGTTCCAACATTATTTTTTCATGGATGGGAATTGAGCTTCCTAAGATGTTATTTATAACAATATTACGGGCTACTTTGATGTGAATTAATTAGAAATGGATTGAGAATTACTCAAAATAAGTTATATTTGAGGCCCGTACCATGTAAACAATCTAACTCCATCGGTTTCAATCACAAGCTCGCTCTTCATACTTCATAACCAGAAGATGCCAGGTCGCGCACTACGTCGTGGAGCCATCGTCGCCGACAGCGACCTCTTCGCCTACCGAAAGGCGGCTCTCCCATTAAAGATGGCTGTATAATTTGGTTTGTATCAGCACGCAGAACGTGACCGAGCGTACTCGGTGTCCTTTGATTTCATGCATGATACCAGGAATTTGCATTAAATTCCTGATCTTGTGATTGAAAAGAACTCGGTATGTGCCATCAACGTTGCGTTTTGGGCCATATATCACACGCATGATTTTTCTCTCGAATATAAGAAGTCATCTTTCGTACTCATCCGTCAAAGTGCAACTCTCACATCCATACCTGACAACGGTCTAATGAAAATTCTATACAGTTTCAGCTTAACCGCATGTGCAAGGATATAAAGCCCGATTGCCAGCGGCAAGGCGAACCTTGATATCCTCTCTCACACTGTTATAATGAGAGATCCAAGATACTTGAATCTCATCACTCCTTCAAAAATGCGGTTACCACTACTGAAATCAGTTGCGCTAAGTCTCTAAAACCCGAGATCATATACTTTGTTTTGGAGTCATTGATTTAGAAACCAATGGAAACTGAAAACTGTTCCAGTGGAACAAGTATCTCTTTCACTCCGTTGCCATTTTATCCAATCATACAGATATCATCTGCATATGCCAACAGCTGATTGGATTGTATTGTTCTGAGTATAAGATATTGTTCTGAGGTGTTTCACTTTTACGAAAAATGTATTCCAATATGAAATTTAAAAGTATTGGGGACAGCGCATCTCCTTGTCGAACACCAGAAGTAAGCAAAAATTCTCGATAGCATGTTCTTTGCGTTACTGTCATTTTAAACAGATGTACGTATTTGTTTGGTATTCCTAAATATTCAAGCGCATACATACATAGCCTCTCTCGATTAATCGAGTCATGCATAGGCTTGCTTGAAATCTAGGAATACCTGGTGGACATTATGAGATGTTTCGTGCTACTTGGGAAGAATCATCCGTAGCGAAAAAACTTGATTAGTTACTGACCGTTTTGGACGGAATCCTCCTTGGTAGTTACCGACAATTTAATCCGCTAGAGGAGTAATTCTTCCCAAGATGATGTATGACAGTACCTTGTATGCTGTGCAAAGGAGAGCTATATCGCCATAGTTCTCCCACTTCAAGCGAGGGTGATTTTTTGAATATTGTGAATAACGCGGCCACTTTCCATTCTTCGGGCAAACTTCATTTCCTCGAACAAGAAAGATTCTATTAGTAAGTTCAAAATTTTACATCTCGGTCCATCGAGAAATTATCCTGTCCAATAAATAATTTAAATGACTGTACAATAATACTTTGGAGTGCAAATTTAATAATATCGCCTGCATGTAAAGAAACCCGTCAGATTCCACCCTAAATTCTCTTTTTAATATTATTTATTAAGTTTACATCGGTCCATCTCTTCAATGTGCAGAAGATATATAGAGTAACAAGGTATTAAATAGATTTAAACTACAGGTAGTAGCGTTTTATCAAAGCTGGCCAAAAAATTTAATATTGTCTTGACAGGTGATTACTACGAAAAATTTGTTAACATAAAACCTATTTTAGAAAATTATGTTGGCAACATCACCAACACATTAAAATTATATAAAACATAAAAAAAATCCCCAAAAAATTATGCAAATTAAATTAGACGTTACATTATTATTATTATTTTTTTTGTCATGATTGAGGGTTACATCCAACAACAACAAAATTATATATAAGGATATTGTGTAGAAGGAAAAGATGTTGCCTATTTATCATATTTCTTTTGGTTTTAGATCTCTGTGTATACAAGATGATATGAAACGAAGAAATTTGTTAATGTAATCGAGGGATTGATACCTCGAACACAAAAAAAATCCCGATATAGAATAAGATGAGATTTTATAATTTAGAAGAAAAGCTTCATCGACACAAACGTTAAGTTTGTTTCTTGTTGATAGTTCAAAACGTATAAACTTTGTCTACAGCATTTGAAAATAATTTTCTGTTTCAATATTCTGTTTATTAAAAAAAGTCGATCATATTTTTCCAATTTAATATTTTTTTTTTTTTGCTAGAACATTGTTATGTACATAATTTTAAACTTTTTTTCAATTTTCTCGAGCTTTTATTTATGTTTGCAATTTTTGATAAATGAAAAAATTGAAATAACAAGACAAAATAAAAAGTAATTTTAAAATAGTAACAATAAAAATAAGAAATCGGAACAATTCAAAAAGAAAAATTATTTACTTGGGTTTGTTGACAACCCTTGCTTTCCCAGCACCCGATAGTTTTTGCCTTACATAAATATAAAACAACTTCCAGGGTGTGTTCCAGGGTTTAGATTATATCAAGATTTACATTGAATTCCACAAAAGTAATAAGATTTTTCGGTTTACTCTATTTTCCTTTTGTGTGCTTGTATAAATGAACTAAACAACAACTATTCTGTGTACAATATAAGAAGAACACTGTATATGTTCATACTAAGAAGTACAGTAGTTCGTATGTTTTGTGACATCTTTGAATTTTTGTGTCGCTTTACAGTAAAAAAAATTAATGTACGTTGTAACATACAAACAATGTTAATGTTGTATAAAACTATCTTCCACCTGTCGCAAAAATAATAATGATAAGCACATTTGTTGTTGTCAATTTATTTATTATTTCGTTTTTGTTGTCGCAGCAGTTTCGCGGGGGTTAATTCATACAATTCCAAACGTTTTAATTTTTTTTTAAACACAAATTAAATTTTAATTAGTTTACCAAACCATAAAAAGCTAACTTAATAAAATTGAATTTGTTTTTTGTTTTAATATAATTTAATTGTTTAAATTTCTGGTCGCTTTACTGCTTGCTTGTCTTGTTGCCTGTCGTTGCCGGATTTATGTTTGGTAAATTAACACCACACAATAAACTGTGTTTAAGAATTTTATTACATGGATCTGTATCAACATTAAGAAAGTTGAAATAGTTATGAATATGGTGTTGTGAGTCCAGGGTCTTTATTTGGGAACTCGATATCGAATAATCGAGCGACCATATCGAATAATCGGTATTTTTGAATTCGATAACGTACAAAATGAAAACGAACACCAAAGCAATCGCGTATAAACGACATAACACAAACGACTGAGAATTTCCCTTATTTGGCAGTTCGATTTCGAACATTATTTGTTCGCTCATGATCGAATTTATGTTCGTTGTTAGTTTTGCTAACGAACCCATATAAAGAGGATACAAAAGTAAAAAATTGTAGGTCCTAAAATGGAAGCCGATGCTTTATTATTTATAAATATTATATATATATATATATATATATATATATATATATATATATATATATATATATATATATATATATATATATATATATGTATATATATATATAAATAAAACATATATATATATATATATATATATATATATATATATATATATGTATATATATATATATATATATATTTATATATATATATATATATATATATATATATTATATTTATATATATATATATATATATATATATATATATATATATATATATATAATATATATATATATATATATATATATATATATATATATATATATATATATATATATATATATATATATATATATATATATATATTTATAAATACATATCTTTATATAAATATATATATATATATATATATATATATATATATATATATATATATATATATATATATATATATATATATATATATTTATATATATATAAATATATATGTATATATATATATATATATATATATATATATATATATATATATTTATATATATATATATATATATATATATATATATGTATATGCGCTCATACAATGCAGGTTGCTATAGCATCTCCTCTCTACTCCCAAGCCTGCCTTATCGTGGTGAATGGTGAACCCTGTTGCCCTTTGGGTAACAGAAGATGCTATGGCGTTCGGCAACTCATAATCGACATAACTTACCGATGGCACTGCGTACGCTCATGTCTGCGTGGCTAAGGGGATGCTAAGTTTCTAGTATAGTTACTCCAAATAAAGTGACTTTCGGGTTTTACAACATATCTTTCCAACGATAATGCTGAGATCTGTCATATAGGTTACCGTATTTCTCGTTGATACCAAACAAACAAAGTGAGTGATGCTGGTGGTTTACAAATAAACCAACTAAAAGCGTGATGATGATGAGTACTAGTATAGATGATGAGTATCAGTGGAAGTGAGAGGAAACAAAAGAAAGCTCAGAGCCCAGTCGTAGTGCGGAGGGAGGATTCCTCTATACAAACAGTCATTAGTACATAGCTGGTGGAAAAGGGAGTATCCACACAAACACTACAGAATGAAAGCCGCCTACATGTACACTCAACATACATATCAGGATGTATTCGGCGATGATGACGAACGAAACCAAGTAAATTGTTGCAAAAAATAGACACACAATGTATATTGGGAGACTGCAATGAGCCGCACCAGCTTTTTGCGTTCCAGCACCTTAGTAGTTAGTACGGGGAAATTTTATAGACCCACCAAGATTGGTCCATCCAACCAAGATTTAGAGTAGGTTCCATTTTGACAATGAACTATTAACTTCAGATGGCTGAAAGAAAGTGTGGATCGATTTCAAATATAATATTAAATAAAACGTAAAAGAAGATAAAAATGGAACTGTCATACGAGTGAAACATTTTTAAGAAACGCAGTAAATGATTAAAATAACTAGCAATATTTCGTTTTCTGATACACGATTTAGTGTACCAATCAACCCAATTTCACCACCATCTGAATTGCTAAGTTCTATTGATAATGAATATTATGCTATCAGCAACCAAATAATTCAACTATCAAATAATAAACCGAATCACAACATAATATAGAAATATACTTTTTAAATGTCAAAATTCGACAATATGATAAATTTTAGAATAGGTATGACAATTAGTAAAAAATTTCCCTTCTAATTATTTGGCAGTGTGCATTTCTTTTTCGATCGTATTACCAAATACCAATTCATGTTCGAATCGATTTGATAATTCGAATCGAATAGCAATAGGAATCGAATTCCCAAATAGGCCTGCAGTTTTAAAATTTTCGAAAATCCATAGTATAGGGTGGTCCAATTTATGCTGTTAAAAGGTAGGCTCGATAACGCAGATAGTCATGTGTCAATACCATCTGTCACTAGACCAAATTAAAATTTTCAGACGGATTTGTCATTTAGTTCAGCCACTAACATTAGACGACCCATTGTTTTTTTACAAACATGTAAAAGGTGGATCTCGTGTGGTAATTAAACATTTTTAATGTGGAAAACCCATTCCGCAAACAAAAACCAAACTTGATAAATACTATGGGGACTTGTCTTGATGCACAACTGATGCCGAACGTCCAGCACGCCACAATTAAGCCACCGCACCAAAACGCGTGTAGTTGCCATGGCTTAAAATCCATGAATTGCGCTTTGAACAGCTTCGAAATCCGCCATATTATTAAAACTTAGCCCTCGCTAAGTTTGAATTTCCTGTTTCTGAACTTGAAGAAATGGCTCGGCGCGAAAAGATTTGGTTCTAATGAGGATATCATCGATGTAAAATCCGTTCTAATAGGCTTTTATAATAAAAGCCTACTATAACGGATTGGAAAAATCGTATTCTTCGAAAGGGATCGAAAAATTGGAAAAACGTTTGACTAAGTGGTAGGTCGATATACTACTTTGACTTCTTTTCACTCCGCACTCGTAAGGCCCTCATGAAACTTGATCCAACATTTTTTCCAGCGTTAACTATTGACGGACCGCCTTTAATAAACTAACATAAAACTCTAAAGTGTGAAGTTCGGTTCGAAACTTTAGCAGTGTGTCCAATTTGAGTTTTCTATATTGACAGCACATTAAATCAACCCGTAGTCATTAGCTCTAGGAACAACTGGTTTAATAAGTTTAATAAGAAAAGGTTAGATCGTGGTAACTGTTTTGCTCCATATGTCTCATGGACTTAGGTAAGACTTTCAATACCATATCAATTTTGAATAATTCATGAAAAAGTACTTAAACTTTTTTAATTTTTGTATTGAGATTTGTAATACGTTGATATTAATGGAATAAATCCAATTATCTGCATCTACATGTTGGAGTACCTACAGGTTCAACTATAGGTTCTCTAATATTTGCTATGTTCATAAAAGATATTGAAAGCTCCTTCAACTTCAGTTGTTATCCTCTTATTGCGAATGACTTACAAATTATCCGGGTAATGCTATACTTTTTACCTGGTCAGTTCAAAATCAACATGTGTAGGTTTTACACATCTCCTCTATGGATGTCTGGAGAAATTATGGATGCAATCAGATTTATGGTAGATAAATTTCGCTTATGGAAAAGATTAGGATATAGTGAGAGATTTGGTTAGTCCGGTTGTTGATCTTAAATCTGGAAAGTGTTCTAATCATTTTTCATTTTCTAATATTTTTTTTGAAGAGTTACAGTCTGCTATTTGGGAAGTTAAATCAGAACCTTCTGGTCTTGATAGGATGGTCTTGATAGTTTGAAATTGGTGAAACGAATTTTTCCTGTAGTCTCAAAATATTTGTTACACATTTTTAATTGTATCTTAAACTCCTCTTCGTTTGGAAACTCCGTAAAATAATTCCAATTTCAAAACTTAGCAATCCTGTTGAGTTTTCCCAATTAAGACCTGTCACTATTTTAAGTTCCATTTCCAAAGCCTTTGTGATAGTGGTGAAAAATCAAATTCAATCCCATATTATTAATAAAAGTTCACTCAATGTCTTTGAATCTGGGTTTAGAAAGTTTCATGGCTCGAATACCACGTTATTGAATATCAGCGATAATATTCGGTGTAGTATGGAAATCAGGGAGTTTTTTTGGTAGTTGTTATTCTAATTTTCGTCGAGTTACGTCAGGTGTTCGTCAAGGTTCGGTACTTGGTCCTTTATTATTTTCTATGTACATTAATGACATAGAATCCTCGTTTCACTATTGTTCGTTTCACAGTTTTGCTGATGATGTCCAAATTTATGGAAATAGTAAGTTAGATCAGCATTCTATTGTTAGTAATATTTCTCTGGTTAACGAGAATTTAGATTGAGTATATAATTGGTCTATTTCCAATGGTCTTTAATGCTAGTAAATCGCAATTTTTCGTTATTTACAAAAAATCGTTAGATACGTTTTCTTTTCCTTGTATTAATCGTAATGGGTCACTCATTCCATTTTCAACTACATAAGAATTTCGGGATAGTTTTTAACAATATTCTTACATGGAGTGATCATTTAGTTAAAATTTGTAGAAAGATATTTGGATTACTTTTTTAGTATAAAGTGGTAGGGTTTACGGATCGAAAGTTTAAAAAGAAAATGTTTATGTCCTATCTCCTGCCTCATTTCCTCAATGGTGATGTTGTCTTATTTGGTATGTTTCAGGAAAATATGTTTATTCTAAAAAGATGTTTTAATGCTCACACTCGTTTTATTTTCGGAATTAGGAAATTTGACCATATATCACCCTCTACTAGATTTGTTCTTGGTTGTAATTTTACTATGAATTTCGAATTTGCGCTTTTATAAGGAAGCTATTAAAAGCTAAAAAACACAATTATTATTATTATTATAATATTATTTAACAGGTCGCACTACACCAATCTTCGATTGCTGCCTGTTCGAAATTCTTCTAGGTCTAATTCATCTTTTATGTTAGAGGCATTTCTCTATGGAATTCTGTTCCATTCAGTATTAGGAGTTTGAGATCTGCCGATACGTTTAAATCGACGCTTCTTGAAGTTGCTAGAATGACAATATAATTAGTTTAAAGTTAATTGTTAAGATTTTTTTATCATATATATTTTATTATAATTTAAGAGGTTTTTATGCCTAATGGAAGTAATAATTTTTAACATATTGCTTCCATAGGCGTTTTTCCTTCTTAATCAAAATTATAATCAATATACAAATAAAATAAAATAAATAAACTGTTAACTGAAATTGCAATCAGAAGTGATAACTCCAATTGAAATTTTTGACTGAAAGGTGGAAAAAAACAATATTTTCTTTATGAAAATTATTTCACTTGCAGTTGCTAAATGAAGAAATATAAATAAAAATGAATAATTTTCATTGGAAACTGAATAAATAAAGTTTCAATTTAATTTTGACTCAAAATTGTATCAATTTACACTAACTTCAACGAATGATATTTGAGAAACAGAATAAATACGATCACTTATGCTGAAAACAGATGATCAGAATTCTGACCGATTCGAAATTAGAATACACACGTTGTTTATATGACGTGAATTGTATTCTGCTCGACATGTAGAATTCTGTTTCATGTCTCTATTTCTAATTTTGCTGATCAGAATCAGGGGTTGACACTACATAAAACTAAAAAATATTTAAATCGTAACTAAGTTCAGTTTGGTTTTTTATTTAATTCTCTGTTGATAGAAAATAATTTTGTATTTGGTCAAAAAACAAAATGGAGGAACAGAATAATTTTATAAATGGAACAATTAATAAATTGAATTAATTATTACCAATTTTGGTTTTTATTTTAGTATTTTATACATTCTAAAACATAATTTTATAATAATCCTTAATGGCGACAGGCGAATGTATCTCGTTGAATTATATCCAGTAGTATATATAAAATCCGTGTAATTGGCTCTCAATTTTGCTTAAATTGATCGCGTCCATAGCCTTCTATATTTATTTTGCACGACATATGCAACTTCAATAATGCTGAAAACACATTTGCATAATTATGCAAGCACTTAAATTAGAATACACTAGTTCTTATAAAATGAATTACACGTATTCCGCACATCATGCAGAATTATGCATATTGTCTCTAATTCTAATTAAGATGCGCGCCGCTCAGTGTTGACACCACACAAAAAGAAAAAGTGAAAATTGTCTCTAACTTCACGTGAGACTATTTGTTGTTCTCTTCATTTTTGATAGACACAAACAAATTACATTTCTACGATGGAGGAAAAAATTATTGAATTATTGAAGTGGTTAATGATCATTTATTCAAGAAAACGTGATTTATGAATTATAATAAATTTATTTTCTTGTATTTGCAATATTTAAAAATTGTTTTAAATTATCGCGGATTGAAAATGCCTTTCTACTTGAATTATACCTCGTGAACATCCTGTATTGCGGCCAGTGTTGCTAGATTGTCAGATTTATCTGAAAATCTCAGTTTTTTTAATCGGACAAAAGATTTTCAGTTTTTCTAAGAAAATTCAGATTTTAGACAGTTTTTGTAGTAATAATTTTCATTTTATTTGTATTATTAAATAATGTGTTTAACTATTCCGAAAACCCATTATATCAAAAATCTGACTACAAAACGTTTACTATTTCGTTTGTTTATTTGCAATTGTTAAGTTGAATTGAGGTATTAAAATTGGTTTTCATTCACAAAGCTTAGGAAAACATTTTCAAATCTTGATAATCTTTCAAATCCTAAATTCAAATTTTATTAGAAATTTTTAAAGTTTATTTTAGGACATGTGAATAATTAACCGTCTATTTCAGAGTAAGCTACCTTAATATCACTATTTATGTTTTAAAGTTGGAAGATTATACATGAATATTTTTGATTGTTTTATTAAACAGGACTGAACATATTGACAGTGAAATGTCCAAAAAACCAATAATACATTGTCTATTAAAACCATTAAAAACGAATGATATTAATTTTGGAGCTGCAATTTCGGCACAGTAAAAAATTTAAGTAGTAAAATTACTTTTGGTTTATATGTTTGTCAGATTTTTTTTTAAACTCAGTGTATTCAGATTTTTTACATTAAAATCAGTTTTTTGTTCAGGTTTTATAAAAATAAATATTGGAACTTCTTGTCGCCAAGTACCTTGATCCATTTCTTTTTCCTCATTTAAATGGTCAACGAAGTTATTCGACAAATAATTTAAGGGATCGTGTAGTTTTATAAAATTATTTAGGATCTCGAATTCTTTTAATACCATCCTCGTGGCTCTCCTCAATTGATCCTCGTCCTTTTCTTTAATTTTTACAATAATTTAGAAAAAAATCCATGTAGTTCACGTTCATTTTCCTTGAATATTTCTCACATACGCCGAGCTTTAAATTTATTCTGCGACTTGTAAATTTTAATCACTTTTAAGTAACATGATAAATAACATAAATAAACTAAAATTAGTTTATTGAAGTGGTTAATTAATTAGTGGTTAAAATTAGTTTATTGAAGTACTTAATTATTTTATTTAAACACAAATTAGAACAAAAATCACAATAATCTGACAGCTTAATAAACTTGAAGAAAATAAAAAGTGGCGCTGAAAATGTCAAAAATGATGCACATGTATTTTACGTGCAAATCTGCATGCAACGCTGCATGCATAAATAATGCACGTATGTTTTCAGCATAAGTTATGCACAATAACATAAATAAAACATAAACATTTTATTAAAAAAATCGTATTTCAACACTCTAATATACGATAATTTAATTTTTTTTTCAACGAACAAAACACGTTCACAAATAGAATTCTGCTTGACGCTTCAGAATAAAAAACGATCATGTAATTTGCAGGCAGCACTGTAAATAGTGCAGCCGGCTGATATCTGACCAACAGATAAAACGTCTGAAATGCTTAACATAATGATACATTTCTGATGTAGTTAACGGACATGAGTGCAAATCACTAATGACTGATTTAACATGCCAGTTTGAGTTCAAATCGTACATCATTGAACAAAAATCAGAAGATTACCACTGATGCTCAGACGATGAGAAATATAATGTCCTATCTGATGTGTTAGCCGAACCTAACTCCAAATCTTTGGTTATGACCGATAATGGTCTTTATATATTTTGAGTTTCAATTATACTTCATCGAATTAAATTGGGGAACAATTTATTACGGGAGTTGGGGGCACTACTAAAGCTTATTAGATGGAGAATTTAATTTATTATCTGAACCTGAGTCCAAATCTCTGATTTTTAATACGCATGTCTATTAGATTAAGTTATAATCATGTCTCTTAGATTTTTTCAATAAGATATATTTTTCATACTCAGGTTTGAATAACACATTAAATAGGGCATTAACTCCTCATCTAATAAGCTTAAATGGTGGTCTCCGACTTCCGGAACAAATAGTTCCCAATGTTTTTTTTCGTTGTAGTACAATTTAAACTCAAATGCATAAAGGCCATTAGCAGAGCTTTTGGCTCAGTTTCGAATAATACACCAAATAGGTATTTAAATTACTCATCTATTGAGCAGTGTTGTTCAACCTCTGGAATACATTTTTTTCGTTGAATTGCATATTAAATTTAAATAGGTCTAAGGCCAGTACCGTTCGTTACCAAAGATTTGGACTCAGGTTTGGATTAACACATCAGTGGTCCTTAAATTCTCCATCTGATAGGTATAAGTGGTATTCGCAATCGCATGAATAATTTGTGTACATGTTAAACTATGTTTTAATTCAATTAATAGAAAATTCTGTTCTTGTATTTTCTAATTGAGTTTAAGTTGAAATAAGAAAGTAGTTCCTATTGATACACTCGCGGACAAAATTAACGCATATTTTTTTTTTGTAATAAAAAAAAATCCCGCTCGTCAATTTTAATACTACGAGTGTCAAAATTGATAGCACATTTATATTTTTATCAGAAACCACCTTGAATAAAGTTTACTGCAAGCCAATCAATTAAATTTTTCAAAAATGCTTAATCAAAAGTGTATTGTGTTTGAAATCCAACGCAACGATCAGCTTTTGTTCCATTGAATATCAATTATTTTTAAATGCAGTACTACTCGTTCTTGTAAATGTGTTCTAAAGCAAACACCTAATATAAAATCCATTGTAATATGGCACCCGTTCAAGAGCTGGAGGCGGTTTAAGTGGTCACATTGTATCAGGAAGATTATACACAAGAACAAATCGCACGAAAATTAGGAATTAATCAGTCTTATACTCATACTCATTATTAAATTAATCAAATTAAATTGTAATAAAGCTAGTTTTAATGTTTATAAACCGCTTTTAAAAATTTTAAAAAAAATAGTTCGACACATTTTAACATTTTGCAATAGCCGCTATAATTCCATAACGCTACATTTGTGCATCTTTTGAGATAATTATAAATTTGGGATAATTTGATACCAGTTCCACTGAAATTGTCCAGCGGGATTTTTTTATCACAAAAAAAAAATATGCGTTAATTTTGTTCAGGAGTGTATTATTTAACAATATTTATTTTAGGTTTTTTTTGGCGGACTGTTTCGTTGATTAATTGGAATCATGTTGAATGTTTGTTAATATTATCCAATTAATTATGAATTCCTTTCATTTGGCAGAATATCTCATTTGATATATTTATCAAAATCAATTTGAATGGTTTTGCTCACTTATTTAAGATAGCGGCAAAACAGTTAATAAGTCGGCAATAAGTATCAGTTTAAAAAACAGCGTTAACCAACAAACTAATTGATAATCGCCTGCTGAGTTATTAATATGATAGGTTAACTATTGCCTAGCCTACAAGGACACGAAACTTAATACTTCCAAACGGAGGGAATATACGTCCAAATAAATACTTCCAAACCCTTCAACTAATTATATGAAGAGCGTTTGTTATCAGGAGAGAGGCCAGACTATAGAATACAACTCCAACAAATATTAGATTTTTCAATACGAGATTTGACTTGTTAAAGACACACTGTTTAAAATATATGAACACTTAATAAATTAGAGGACTGGATTGATTAAAATAATGCTAGTTCGATATGGCGATTTAGCACTGTTTATATACAAATCGGATCGGTTATCGATCATTTTATTCTGCTGGAACAGTCAAATTTCATGAAGTACATTTCAAGAAATTTATTTCCAAGTGTCAATAGTATAATAGTTTCTAAACCGCATTTCAACTTACTCACTGCGTTCACATGATGTGGACTCGCTTGGCAACCGGATAATATCTCTCGCACTCCAAAACTGAACTCTATAACAGTCAAATATTGCGTATTCTTCGGTTAGTTTCGAAACACCTCTTCTTTCAACCATGCTATAAGCATTCGATCATTGCTTTACGATGTTTACTGCATAGATTAATAGGCATTTCGTTTTAGTCCACTGTTTATAACCCTTAGAATCAGGAAACATAAATCAAAGCTTTTTTTCTCTCAATTCTTGTGAATGCTTGAATTCATCGATTCGAATTTCTTTCGGAGGCACATGGTTACTTGTAGCTTTTTTCGTTAAAGTTCCAAAAATTAGTGTACTGTATAAGATATTCACACTTGATTTGATTTGTGCCTCTTCATGATTTGCATTATATATTGGCTATTATAAATCGATATTCAGCTTAAGTAAGGGTTGATATGTAGAAGAGTGTGATGATAGTGATGCTGAGAGCTGTAATCGTGACAGCTAATGATAATGATGGGAGTTGAACTTGAACTCCACAGAGTGGCATTGATTGACAGCTAGGGCGCTGAATCAACCAGCCGATGAAGACGTTTGTCTTATGAGATGTTTGGCATCTTTGTATATTATCTGTAATCTTCGTTCGGTAGGCCGGTTTCGATCTAATGACATCATTGTCTCGTTGTGTGATCGAAAAGATCAAATCCATCTCATCAGGCATATGCGACCGGACTTGATGTATGTTGCATTTCGTTTCTATATATATTGTGAGGCTTTGTTGCAACAGTTCTAGCGAATTACAGAATTTGAATCGAAATCTTTTTTTGATTATTTTGTTATTACTACACTATTGTGGTGTGACTATTCGTCGTATTTGTGAACACCACCGATTCAGTTCAGTAAAATACTTTCAAATTCGCTCTTGAAGCAACAAAGAATTAACCGTGGCCATATTTCAAAAAAGGTGGTAAAAAAATCTTAAATACTATATTTTGAAGCGTAGCCTTATTTTTATGTTCCGATCATGCTGTCGAATAAATCAACTCTTTCCATGCACGAATGATATTTTTAAATTATTTGCGGACACTTTTAAGTTAAATTTCCATCTTTTTTGAATAATCAATAATATCAGTTGATGATTCGATGAAAATTATTATTTTTTTGGCCAGTGTTAATTTCAAAAATGTACGTATATCCTGAAAGGTCCGACAATACATACAACTTATATCTTGATTTATGAGATTTATTGGAAATATTCAAGTAACTTTTGATTTTTGAATGTTGGCTTTGTTCAGGTGTAAGTTTCAGAAATCTTGTTAAAATAGAACTTTTTAAAAGTTTATAGTAAAGACATCAATTAACGGCCGAATTTTAAAAAGAAAATCCTTTTGTTCTTTAATTTTTTCAAGGATGTGTCCATTATTATTGAATTGTAGGAGCGATTTAATGTTTTTAAATGTATTTACTGATATCGTGACTTATCTCAAATCCACATCAAATTTATATTTAAAGCAACTATAAGGTGTTTTTAAACCTCGCTTTTTTAGGTGGTGTCACCTTAAACCTCAACCTATTTATAAAGCTTTAAATGGTTCTAACTAGATAGTTCAAATTTCGGGCTTATTTAAATTTTATAATTAAAGGTCTGATGCTGCATACTCTTTTGCCTATATACATATATGAGGTGGGGAAGGATAAAGCAGAAACAAAATATCCTCGTCCCTCTATCTGTATACCCTTTTATTTTTCCACACGCGTTTATATTACAAATTAATATCCAATCTCTCATACGTGTATGGTATTTCTATTTCCTTTTAATTAAAATGTCTCTCCCTATATAAATCCTGTGTCTCGACTCGTTATGAATATAAAAAAGTTGTATAAAAAAACTCCATCATTGGAAACCACACTGCATAGTATACCATATATACCCACCTTACTGGTATTCGCCGGCATAATATAATTCGCAGTAAAAACAAAAATTAAATTTTTTTTTTATTGTTCAATGAAAATGGGCATTTTTACCTCAAACAAAAAATTATATAATAAATCATTTTAAAAAAAATTGAACCACAAATTCAATTTACACACAGTACCAACCATCGAAAGTATTACAATTCGAACAAAGTATAAGTAGAATCGTGAGCGGGGTAGCAACAAAACAAGACGGAAAAGCTTCCAAAAATATTGTTCAATAAAATAAAAAAAAAATTCATGAAAATACGAATAAAGTAGACATAATCCAGACAACTTATTTGCATGAATGTAAATCAGCTTAACCTCGTTTGTTTCTCGTTTGTTTTTTTTGGGACACGGGGAGGTTACGTTTATACATGAAACACAGAGCAGCCAAAAAATAAAATATTTCACTGTAAATTGAAACAAATTGAAAATAATTTTCCTGGTTTTAGTTTTATGTACATAGAATGTTGTTGTTATGCTGCCTGGTTTCTCGTACGATAGTTGTTTTTGTAATTTTTCTTTTCGGTTATTGTTTTTTTGGTACTTTTTGTGGTACCGAATCTGGCGTGCTGAATGGTGGTTGTAAAATTATATACATACATACATACAAATACAGATGTATACATAATGTGTGTACAGTAACAACACAATTTTCGACAAAAAACCAAACAAAAAAAAATTATTGTGGAAAATATGAATGTCATAGGGTTAAAAGCTCATAAAATTTATTATGAATGAAAAACATTTTTTTGCTATTTGAAAATGATATAAATTATATGGAATGGAACAATCTCTATTTTTATCAACGACAACAACAAAAAACATTGTAAATTTCGAATTAGTGTAGTATTTTATCTGTAAAATGTTCAAAAACTATCAACTAGACTCGTATAATAAAACCAAAATGCGATTTATCAAAATAATGTAAAGTTTAAATGGGAAAGTAATAAATTGATGCGGGGTGATGGTTATATAAATATAGAATAGAATGCTTCGTTCTTAATAATCTATATCAATTATTGAAATTATGTGAATATAGAATGTAAGCTTTCGTGATTATGTACCACCATAAAGAACTGTAACAATACACTTTTTTAGCTTAGTCTAGAGCATAAATATAGAACGATAATTAAGCAAAAGAATTTATCATTAGCAACGAACCAACCAAAAGGTGCAGTGATTAAAGCTGCGGCAATTGGAGTGGGTGGTATCCCAGGTTCGAATCCCGATACGGACTGGAAGTAAAATGGATTTTTCACTATTTGATTATGATCAATGGTGTGAATAAACACATCTATGCCTCCCTGTTGGAGTGCAGAACTAATTGGCCGTTCCATGTCAGTACTGTAAGTTGGAATGCAGCTATCACAGTAGGATGTAAATAAGCCAACCGCAAAAGAGTTAAGAGTGCCACAAAACAAATTGGAAAGATAAAAAACAAACAACAAAAAATTAAAATACAAATAAAGAATATGTAATGTAACATGATACATCGTTAAGAATATGTAATATAAAATGATACTACAAAAAGTATTACACTTTTATTATGTAGGCAAATATTTGATAGCGAATGACAGATATTTCTGGGTATTATTAAAGTAAACATGAGTATACTATTGGTCATCCACGTTATTGGTGAGTATTTACGGTCACTTCGAACTACTCATCACATCAGCACGATCAATATCTCATCCGCCGAGGATCACGTTGATGTAATGAAAAATTTGAAGTGTCCATTATTATTATTAGATACTTCGGATCTGTTATTTAAACTCGCAATCCATCAAACTAAGGATCTCTAATGGCAGCAATATACAATTGTTCATGTGTTCAGGTTAAAAATTCGTTGCACACTTGAACAACCAAATTACTAAATTATCACGAAAAAAAATGCGCTTATACCTGGTAGTCAACAATTATGAAACTCCCATCTACTAAAGAACTCCAGATTTCGATGAGTGTAGGCTCCTGAATCTTTGAATCAGAGGCTGTGCAGCACTTACAGCCGTTTGGGCTTTATAAATGCTAACTCCGAATATAGTAGGTACGCCACTGGCTTAGAGTAGTACTATATCAATTATGAGTGGTGTATCTTCCACTTTTACGGAATCTTAGCCAGTTTTACCTTATCAGCACTTGATATCTCCATCATTTGATCTGGGCACTTATAATCACGTGTTCTTGGTTATATATTGACAGCCGTTATCCTATCAATCCAATCTAGTTTAGTTATCCCCATTATAAAACATGGCCGTGTTGTGATTTGTTGTTTCAAATTATGAACAACTAAATTATCTTAGTTTTAAATAATTTTTCTTTACTTTCATTTAGAATCAAATCTCCCAATGTGCTTATATTTTTGTACCTAAATTAACTTGTTTTTAATGGTTATTTACTGTTGCTTTAGAATATTCCAAATGTACTCACATTAAACGATACACAAGAAACTGCATCTAATACCAGTAGCAGCTTTTCTGTGTTAGAAAAATTTGTTTCAGTGATACAACGGACATCTACACCAACTTCGACATCATCCTGCTCCTCACCCCAGCCACCTCAGGAAACTTGTATATACTCCTATTCAACTCTACTGTATATATAGCTTTGTAAATTAATTCTTAATTATTTTAAGGTTTTAGAAAATTTCTTCAAAACACCTTCTGGGTTAAAAATAAAATCAATGTATGAGAATCAAACTCCACCCCAATTATCATCTGGAATACGTGATCTACTGTGTATGAACATTGCACGTTATTGTGTTGAACATAATAAATGCATGACAATAAATGATTTTCGCAACGTCACAAATCAAATAATTGAACATTTTTCTGAAGAAAATGCTGTAAGTTGTATTAAAGTTAAATCTGTATTTTTGATATATATATTTGCAAATATGTTTACTAAGATCAAACGTTAATTATTTACTTTTTTGTTTCTTATATACAGGACTATTATTTCAAACTAGGGAAGTACCCTTCAGGTTAATTATATAACAAATATAGAGTCATTTCAAAAAATTTAAGGAAAGTGGGGTAATTTACTGAGAGTAAAAAGAATATTTTGATGTTGAATTAAAAGGTATTTAATCAGTTAATAGTTTTATTTTGTAACAAGTTAATTATTTTAATTTTACTTTTATGTATAGGACAAGAAGAGGTAAATGACGAAAATAAAAATTGCCTAAAAAATCATAATACTCCTTGGGAAGTCGTCGAGCTAAAGTGGAAGGATTCCCACAACATCCGGACACAAGACATACAAAAGGCGAAAGCTACAAGTTTTCTTTTAAATGAATGGCCTCTGTACCAAAACTCAAATGGATTTCGCTTGGTAAGTTTAAGTATTACATACATATTTATACTAATGTTATAAAACATTTCACTATTCATGTATTATTGCAAATCATTTATATTACAGATTGAAATCGATTTTGAATATCTTTATCCAAAAAGCACCAGTCAACTTTTCAACACTTGGGAGAATTTTAAAATAAAAATCCACCAAATATTTGGTAAAAATCTAAAAGACAAAGCCGCTATAAACTTATATAAAAATGTATCTACCAATTAAGGTAAACATAGAATTCCATTCCAGTTAAACGTAGTGAACTCAAGTTATATTTGATATTTCCAGAGATCAGTCACTTTCAAATTTGTAAACTGGTGCACTATATTCTTAAACCATCAGGAAAACAAAGACAGGACAATATTTTATGGAAATTTAGCATCAACGATTCAATCGAATCATTTTTAGTGGAAATAATTGAACCATCTCATTTAGATGACACCATCAGAGGGAAACAATAATTTTGCGTATCACGTAATATTAAACTTCAACCGTTTATAATTTTAATAAAAAGCAGTGGAAAGTTTTGTGTTGTATACGACGGCGTTTACTATATGTTTGACAAGTTTTTACTAGCCCTGGATATTTGCTTTAAGGTATTTTTTGTTTTGAAATTTGAATATCCAAGGCAATCGGAAAAATTTTGGTTGTTTATTCAAAACTATTTATTTCATATATCAACCAGTTCTAAAATTTGACACCATATATAATTGATCTGTTATAAGAATTGAAGAAAATCTAACATTTTATATTTATTTAAGATATAACACTATAATAATTACTAAGATCTGCCTATACTATTAAAAATAATTAAGTTTTTGTTGAAATAAACTATATATATGAATTACCAAATTAAATATGCCAAATTTGCCTATCAAAATGTTTATCTGTTTGTAGTGTTCGAAATCATTTAATGAAATCAGTCATTTATTTAAGCATTTTACGTATATACATCTTTTACCGCCTTCCGCGGTTTCAAAATGTAACCAACAAAACTGTTATCAACTGTTTTCAAATCGTAACTCATTTAAGAGACACCTACAAAATATGCACTCGACTTGTCATCAAAATCAAAATATTCCCTTAATATATAATACTTTAAAAATTAACTCAGGGAAATTCCAATAATTTATATTTCCAAGTGCACCCTTCTATTTCCGTTGAAGCAAATCAATCAAATGAATCTAAACTTAATATTAACGATATACGAGATAAAATGCAAAACCAAGCTTAACAGTTTGTGTTGGAGTTATATTCAAAAATCAATATGACTTCGATTCTAATAGATACAATTTTAAAAAGCTTCAGTAGTGACATCTTAGAGTTTTTGATTGAGATCCTTAAATAAACTATGCTTAACACTTCTAGATCAGAGAGCTATATAAATGAAATTTTCGATATATTTTCAACAATCTTCGACAAAGTAAAAACAGAACTCTTGCTCAATAAAGAATTAATAAATAAAATTGGATTTGAAAGTCCAAAAAAAACATAATTCATAGTGAAATACGCCAAGCATTTAAATCTGGTCAACCACTACTTAAAAATATTGATTATGTTTGTGTTGTTTCACCAATTATTTTCCAATTGAAAATCTGTTTTGAGATACCCGGAGTACTTGATGAAACATTGAGTAATACAAATCGTCTGCTCAATTCACAAGGTAACGTAGAAAATTTTGTTCAAGGAAAATTATGGAGAGAAAAACTGAGTTTTTTTCAACTAATGAAATCATTTTACTATTCATATTGTAATATAACGATTTTGAAACAGGAAACCCTTTGGGCAGCCACGCAGGTTCTTAATCTATTGCTGGGTTTTATTTTTATTTTCCAACTTCTTTTTATTTTATCTTCCATTAAGTAATTTAAAATTAAATAATATTTTTGTAGCGCAACTAATGAAAACAGCTTTTTTAAAACTCTTTGGTAGTAATAAATCACTTGCTAATCTAATTGACTGCGTAAAGCTTTTAGAAACCAAAGGCATAGTTTTAAATACGGGAAATACTCAAAAATGTGTTAAGTTTGTTCTAGGCTTAAAATTGGTGATATTAAGCTTTAAATTCAATACTGGGCTTTAGTACATCGTTTTCACATATATTGTATTGCAGACTTTGCAAAGAACAAAGATCAATGCTTCAAAAATCAGTAACTGAAAATGTAAATAAATTACGAAATGAAGACAATTATAAAATAGACATTCAAACAAATGATTTCAAATCATCAGGTGTCAAATTTAATTCTTTATTCAATGAACTGGAAACATTCCACGTTACAAATAATTTGTATTGTGATATTATGCATGATGTTTTAGAGGGAGTCTATATGTTTTGAATGTGTTGAAAAGTTAAACAAAATAAAGTTTCATTTATTACAAAAAATATAAAAATGTAAATAAAAATATTAATAAAAATATTTATAAAATCTAATATTTCAGATAAATAAAAAATAATGGACGTGTGAGAATTATATATATATATATATATATATATATATATATATATATATATATATATATACATATATATATATAAATATATATATATATATATATATATATATATATATATATATATATATATATATGTATATATTTATAAATATATATATATAATATATATATATATATATATATATATATATATATATATATATATATATATATATATATATATATATATATATATATATATATATTAAACAGCCTAATATATCCGAATTGAATACATACAAGTGTTAAAATTTAATATTTACTAATGCCTTGAAATCTTCTTAAAATTAGATGATACGTCCTAAATTAATGCACTAAATTGAACTTATTGATACACAATTTGAATTTTATTTGCAGACAAATCGTTCATTTTTAATCATAAAATATACCAAAATGGCCCTTAATTTATACATTTATTAAGTGCCTTAATATTCTTATTAAGGAATATCCAATGAATATCAAGGATTATTCAGTGTTTAATTTATGTAATGGATTGATCCTAGTAATTTACAACTCATGTTTTACTATCACTCAAGTCATTCATATTTAAACATAACCTTATGCAATATAGTGCATAATTCATACGTTATTCCTATTTAAGATTTTAGGATTTCATCATACCTATTTAAGATTTTTATTCCTAAGTAAGGTAAGGTTGAAAATAGAGCTTAATTTTTGTATAGATTGTTCCTTTTAAGTATACATTATCCAATTATTTACCTGGGTGTAAATTTCGAATAGGGTACTCAAAACATTATGCAATTTTCTGTCCCCAATGAGAAGAGTGAATGATTGCTTCTTGCACAAACGTTTTTCCACAACCTGCATGAGCCTTCAAACCAAACTCATTGCCACGCAAATTCAAGTTAATAATATTGCATTGGGCATCACTAAAGCTATACTATACATTTCATCAAAATGGTATCTCGTTCAAAGGAATCAATAAAATAGAATGGATAACCCTCTAACCGTTAATAGAGAAGATCATAGTACCAGAAGCGGTGATAATAATTATTTCCTGCGCAGTCAAACTGAAATTTTCCACAAATGTATTCAAAGTGATGTAACACGAAATGTTTGCCCTCTGTTAAGCAATAACGTAAATTTGGACAAAGAATTGCTAAAGATTCGCTTGTCAATGATATTCATTAAATTAAAACTAAGGGCCTTAAAAATTAAGATTTTTTTTGTAAGTGATGCTTTAAGTCGTCTCTTTTTTAGAACAGTTAAGATTTTCATCTGTTACTTTGCTATTTCAGACAAAGAAAACAAGAAAATCTTATAAGACTATCGTCTGTACTGTACCGTTTGTTTACTTTTCTTAAGGCTAATATTAGTATTTTTACAGACATACTTATTTAAATTGTAGAATAGCATTTGAGCTTGTCGAAAGAAGCCGAAGCTCTTGTTATCTCTTAATAAGGTCACTGTTCAGTGCAATATTCATCTTATATTCAATTTATCAGCAGGGCTGGTATAGAAATTGAACTTGCTATGTATATGTACTGAAAGAAACTTTTTAAAATACTTTTACAGAAACAAGCTTACAGAAGATAAGTAACATCCTTATCTGAATAAAGCATGACCTGCTGAAATCAAATTAATTAATATTATTTAATATAATATTTCAACGGTGACTAACAGTAGCTATTTTTTAATAGTCATGGTACGCAGACTTGATATTATCTTTAATGATTATTGTTGATGTACTGAAAAACCTGATGGAGAAATCTATAATTACATCTGACTAGCCTACCACCGAAGAAAATTAAGATGCAGATGATGGAGCCTAATATGAGTCTAATATGCTTCTAAACATGAATACTCTCATAGATCTTTTCATTAAAAACCAAAAATGAATGCAATTAAGATAGTTGTATGGAACGCCAATGGACTAGCGCAACATAAACTTGAAGTACAAAACTTTCTTATTGAAAACGATATCGATATTATGCTGATTTCCGAAACTCATTTTACAAATACGAGTTACCTCAAGATCTCAGGATACAGTATCTACGATACTAAGCATCCTAGCGGAAAAGCACATGGTGGAACTGCTATTCTAATTAAAAACAGAAAAACCACTATGAACTCCAAAAATATAGGGAAAAACATATCCAAGCAAACCACATCTGTCTAGAAGAGTGGTCAAGGAAATGCATCATATCTGCGGTTTACTGCCCACAGAGACACTCAATTAAAAGCGAACAATTTGAAAATTACTTCTAACGACTGTTTGCACCTAACGAGCAAGTTGGAAATCAAGAAAATCTAATCAATTTTGCAGATACGTCTGTAAGTAAGCCAATCAAATACAAGTGGCGCAATGTCAAACAAACGATCAAGAACAACATCGAAGAAAAAAAGGCACCCGGACATGATCCGATATGTGGCAAAATGATGTCAAATCTACCTGATAAATGTATCAAACTAATAACTTATCCATTATCCAGATATCTGCATGGGTCATTATCCAGGAATCTGGAAAACTTCAGTTATTATAATGATTCCAAAACCTGGTAAAGATGAAACAAAAAATAACTCATATCGCCCAATTACCAACTCTCTCAAAGCTTTTCGACAAAATCGAAAAATGGCCAATAAAATGAGGAATTAAGGCGAACGAGCGTAAATCGGCGCACATTACATTCACACTCCGTAAACTCACCTGTCCGCCTGTCAGACTAAATAACAACACTCTTTCACAACACGAAAGTGTTAAATATCTTGGACTTTATTTAGATAGAAGACTCACATGGAAACAACACATTGAAGCTAAACGTCAACCAATCAAATTAAAATGCGTTAAACTAAATTGGTTGATTGGAAAACACTCAAAGTTAAGTCTAGACTGTAAGGTCTTGCTGAACAAAATGATACCTAAGTCCATGGACATATGATATTCAGTTGTGGGGCTCCGTGTGTGCTTCCAACATAATAAAACTGGAAAGAGTGCAGTCACGAATACTTCGAACATTACATTCCAGTTAAACGTACCCTGGTATGTACGCAATGGAAACCTTCGACGTGATTTACTCATCGATACTCTAAACGATACAACTCATCAGAACGGCAAAAAATACCAGTTAAAACTTGTTTGTCATCCCAACGAATAAGCCAGGAAACTATTAAATAGGCTAAGAAATAGACGACTAAAAAATGGATCCTCTGGATCTAGCTAAGTAATTCAAAATTTACCGAGTGCACATAAATATTAAGAACTAACATAGGTTAAGTCTTATTAATTGAATTTATATTAGCGTTTTAGCTTTGATTACATATTGTTAGTTTCCTATGTAGGAAAGGTTCAAGAATAAATGCCATAGGTAGTAAAAAAAAATATTTTGATTTCTAGATTTCTTCTATCAGTATGAAATCATCTGTCAACAACCAACTCACTTCAGAACTTCTTCGATTAGCGGCACCTTTATATTTATTTCGACACACGAACTAGAAATTCACTACAAAGAAAAACCAAATTTCAAATTTATTTTTTAAGATTTGTTATCCAAGGACCATTCACTTTAAAAAAAACATTATATGTTGTGTTTTTGTCATAATCAATATATATCATTCAATTATCCATTTGTTATGCGGGATTATACAGTCAATCACTAAACTACATACATACATACCAATTTATCTCATCAATTACATTTTTTTGTTTTAGTTTTGAAAAATCCACATAATTATTCATCATTAAATATAACTTAAATCTCTACAGTTTTAAAATCATTAATTTATGTCAAAATCAAATAATTGTTATCAACTTTTGAATTTTTTTTAAACGACAGCAAAAACAACGATAAAGAATTAGGTTAATTCTTCCGATTTCGATAATTCAACAAAGTTATCCCCAAAACAATCAAAATATATATTTTATATAATGTGGATGTGTATATTTGTATGTATGTATATATGTGTGCATGTGATAAAAACTAAAATTAATTTCCATAATTTTGCTGTTACAGAAGAAAAGTCGAAGAAGAAAACTTTAAATGAGATTTTTAATTACGACTACATATAGTTTTCATCTTGGAAATTCTTCTTCTTTTGCTTATTATTAATCGAATCCTTTTTGTCATAAAGTCGATGAAAAGAATCTTATATCGAACCATACATACTTATATACTATGTATAAGACATGAGCACCAGAAGCCAATCCTTCATCAACATGAAGTCGTTGAATGATACACATTATCAATTCTACCAATAACTTTCATAAAGCATAGCACATTACAGCTAAGCTCTACTAAAATAACTTTTTGTATAAAAAAAACTTCGAAACCAATAGCTTTTTCATCTTGTCTATGTATTATTTTTTTAAAGACGAATAGTTTTGAATTACACAAAAGCATTTTCAATTCAAGTTTTTTTTTCGTTTTCTGTTCATCTCAGTAATTCAATTTTGTGGTATTTTTTTAACTTTTATATTTCTAGAGTAAGATAATACCAAAAAATGTAGATTAATTTTAGGACGTTCAACACAAGGCTTTTATTGTGTAGTCGTAGATTAATAAACTTTTCAATGAAAATAAAAGAAAAACAAGTATGATGAAACAGAATCAGAAATATATGATTGAACGACTTCAAATCGTTCACCTGCACTGGACCACTGGTTAAGCAAGTAGTTAATAAAATGACCGATTCTTTCAACGTTTTGTATAACATACGGGTGAATTCATTAATTAAATGTATAGATTATAAAGAAGTGGTCAACGATCTAGAATAAATTTAATTAAACGGTTTGAAAGTGGTTCTGAAAAAGATTTTTTCGACCAAATGTGAATCAAATTCAAACAAAATGTGAATCAGCTGAATGCACTTCAGTATCATCTCCAGCAAGTATTAAGAGACGTAAAAAAATGAATCTAATAATTAATAAATTAATAAGTAATGTTCTATACGACATGAGATTTAATATTAAGTTTTAAACTTTAGTCACTTTACTTTAAAACGGATACCCGTAACACAATATTGTCAATGTACCGCAATGATTCACACTCGAATTAAATTGAAATCGAATGAACGTGGTTTTACTGACACTAGTCCACGTGAGTCGTGCTGCCCGAATATCCAATCCATTCTTTTATTAGTTAAGTTTATTGTCCAGGCTAGATCAGAGAGTAATTCACTCTGGGTATGAATTTTCAAAGAACCCGCTCGATGCCACGTGTTTCACAGTCCGGTTCACTACTAGATGCACTCCATGCAGTTTATAAAATCATGCGAAATATGCCTGCAAATATGATTGCCGGGGTCAATCAGCAAAGACTTGTATTTGGAATAACTCCTTTCCAATTTAACAAAAGTTAAGAGCGTATTTATAAAATTCAATAGTATCTGAAGTTATGTCTAGAGCAACATTTTTAGAATTTGTTTGTTGCACCGACATTTTACTTCGTTTGGTATTTTTAGTGAATGTACGAAGATGCCCTTCTATCTTTTTATTAATTCTCGACAGAAATTCAAAATGGCTCGCTATGTTAATTTAATCATGTCTAGCTGTGGTTCTCGAAGTAAATTTTAAATCTCTGAACTTACAATCGTATTAGCCTCATTTAAGTTATTACATAGATCTTTAATTTTTTTAATATGACGGCAGTAATTTACGATGGCCTCCAACCATGTTCCACACCGTGTGAGAAAAGGTTCAGATGATAAACGGTACAGCTTCAGAAATTTCACGAAAAATTTTTACTCGTGAAGAAACTTGCAAAACTAGTGTTTTTAGCATTAGCTAATAATTTGTTGATATTTGGGTATTGATCACAAACTGCTTCTTCTACGTTATGCAGTCCATGGACTGTTACATTTATCATGTTGGAGTAAATCAAGCTTAATACTTTGCGGTCTTTTATGATGAAACATACGAAGCATACTTCGAAATTTAAAAAATTGTAGTCTTTTGAATAATTTGGACCTTGTTTGGTAAATTCTTCAAATTCAAGAAATGTAAGTTAAAATATAGACTAATCTAACAAAGTTATCGATTCATCAAAACACTGGGCTATTGTTGTTGAATTTATTTTTTCTAATTGTTTAACATTTAGAAATGGTTATTAAATTTTTTTTTTTTTGCAAAATTAACTTCATCCAAAATACCTTGGATTACGTTAGCAGCTTATCTACCCGACACTTAGGTACTTTTGTCAGTGAAATTTTTTTTAGCAATTGTTTTTCTGATTCATTCGATAATTTTTCTAGACACTGTCGAAAGTATTTTTTTCATAAAGTTGATACCTGCGAAACGATTTTTTTAAAAATTCTTTAAACTGCAGTTGGGGGGTTTTTCTTTAGGCATTTTAATTTGTTTTATTTTATAAATTGATTGTACGCAGAACGATCAAATTCATCTCACGAAAAATGTGAAGAACAACCTCAAACTTCAACTTATGTGTCTGATTAAACTCTAACACAAAACGAGAATAAAATTGAAGCATTCAATATTATACCATTTAATCATAGCCAATTTTTCCAATGTACCAAACTCTTGGAATATGTATGGAAATTTCGAAAAAGTTATTATAAAATTTAATAAAATGAATCGAATTGGGCGAATATGCATAAATATGGACTAAAAATAATAAATATGTATTAAGGGTACAGATACGCATTTATATGCAAAAATAGATCGATGTCAAAATGATTGATTGTAAACAGTACAAATGTCTGCATTTGAAAAATCGAAAATAATGAATAACATCAAATAAATATGTATTTACATAAACTTCCTCTAATGAACGGCTTATTATTTATTTGTACTCTTTTGGTTTTTAACCATTCATAACTGCTTCATTTTAATTTTTGTGTATTTTCGTGCCATCTAGTTATCGTTATTTGCGGCTATTTGTTAATATCTAACGGTGCTTATTGATTTTAGAACAGGGGGCCTATTATGAAACTTTTCGATTTCGATTTTTTTCTATATCGAGAAAATTCGCCCTATTATAAAGCTTAAAAATCAAAATTCGAAGCGAATTTTTTCGAACGCACATGTTATCGAATAAATTCACTCTATTATGAAACTAAAATGACAAAATTACGGCTAATTTTTTTCGAACGCACCGAAAAAATTTGATTGCTATTTAGTTGGCGAATTTTATGTTTCATTATTTTTTAAAATAATGTGTTCAAATAATAATAATAATTATTGAATATAATTTAAATAAATTGTACCGATGATTGGCGTAAAAATTTCGATGTAAGTTTTATTCTTAATTATTTCTGTTTAAATTGAATGTATAATACAATTACAATTTTTTTAATGAATATTGGTTTATCCAGGACTACGAACCCCAACCAATTTGAGGCGCTGGTCTCCTTAATGGAAAGAAACGAGGGGATAGCAAAAAATTGCTTAAATGCTCCTCAATTTAAAGACTACCAACAAATTATGGGAAGGTTTGACAAAAAAGTTAAATGACGAAGGCCCTCCAACAGAAACAGCAGTTGCTTGGAAAAAAGTATGGTCTCAAAACTCATGTTAGTTGTAGAACTCATGTTAATTATTTTAAATATTTTTAAGGTTTGGAAAGACTACAAATACACCGTAAAGGCTAAGATTCGAATAAATAAAAAAAAGTTTACGCGGAACTGGTGGCGGGCCATATAACATTAAACGTATAAATCAAACGGAGGAACGACTCGACAAAATATTGGATTTTACTGGCGAAATTGAAGGGATCAATGCACAAGATTTTGGGTGTAATAGTTCACCCCACATTGCAAATATAGTGCCCAACCCAGTAGAAGAATCGATGAATGTCGGGGCCGACAACGTCCAAAGTGATACTCCAACAGGGCAACAGAGAACGTCTACAACCACCAACAGGAACACTAGAGAAACTGTGAAGATGCTACTTAAGAAACAAATCGTAATGCAGGAAGCCTATTACAAAAGTTGCGAGGAATTCCAAAAAAAACACTTGAGAGTTTTGAAAGAAATTAGAAACGCCAATAAAGACTTAAACAAATGCAATAGAGGTACCTTAAATTTTAATCGAGAAAAATGGCTAGCTAAGCAAAAACTATTGATACAAAGATCAAAACATAAAGCCGAACAACTCGAAGTTCAAAAATTAAAACTAGAGCTTAAGCGTGATTTAGGAAACTGAAATATTTAATTTTTAATAATTTATTTTAATAAGTATATCTACATAATTGAATTAAAATATATTGAATTGAGAAATGTTTGAATGAATTTTATATGAATAATGAATTTTAATATATTATTGAATTTTAAAATCTATCTCTGATTTCGTTTCTTATTCTTTTAGTTTCGTCTGGTATATTTTCGGTATCTACCTCATCTACGGCATTTTGTCCCACTCGCTCCTCTGTTTCTAACAGCTGTTCGTCAATTGGAACTTTATGTTTCACACATAAATTGTCAAGGAGGCAGCAAACCTTCACGATTTGAGCGGCCTTCTCAGGTGAATAGTGCAACTCACGCGTATGCAGTAGACATCGCCAACGTCCTTTAAGAACACCAAATACCCGCTCTATTATAGTACGAGCTTTCGAGTGTAAAGTATTATATCGAGATTCCTGAGACCCTTCCACAGTTTTTTTATATGGTGTCATGCACCAAGGTTGTAGTGTATATCCCGAATCTCCTAAATAATGTATAAAATAGAATAATAAATAGTGTAATCATATTTATTAGTCGAAGAATAATATTATAATATAACCTAGTATCCACGATGATTCATCACCAGCTAAAAATGCCTGCTTGAGAATAGCCACGTTCTTACTCATATTCACAGCTGAGTCATGTGAACATCCTCCGTAACGCAGATTAACTGATGTTATCATCATATTATAATCGCATGTCTATAAAAATAAAATACAATTATAATTATTGTGTTCTAGATAATTCACATACATTATACTTACTATCATTACATTTAAGCTGTGTGTACCTTTCCTATTAAAAAAATGGTGCTTATTTTTGTTTGGTCGTATAATGTTGACATGTGTGCCATCTACACACCCAATCACGCCAGGAAATCCAGTTTTGTTAAAAAAGAATACTTTTGATTTGGCTTTTTCCTCCTCCAATAAATTAAAATTAATATAATTTTTACAAATTTTAGACTCTAATATATTTAGGGTCTCCGCAATTACTGCCGAAACTGTCGGTTGAGCCATTCCTATTAAAAAATTTTGGCCTTCAGGTTGTTGGTAGGACCCTTCAGCCAAAAACCGTATAGAAGCCGCTAGTTTTAATACAAGTGGTATTGCGTCTTTATTTCTTCGTTTGGTAAAGTGTGGCTCTGCTTGTAAAAGAAGTTCTTTAAAGCAGCCCTTCGACAACCGAAATAATTTCATAAATCTAAAAGAAATTGTACATCAATAAACAGTATTAACGATAACTTACTTTGAATTACCTTTTATTACTCACATCAAACGGATTTGAATCTACTCGTAAACGTTTTTTCTGCTCGGATATCAACGACACTTCATCTTGAGAATCCTCATCACTTGAAAAAATACCGACACAAAATGTTCCACACAAATCAAAGAGAATCTTTTTTTTTACTTACTATTTTTAATTAATTTTATTAATCACTGTAGGATACAAACACAAAAACGAACTAAAACAAAATCAAAACCATTCTATTATGGTGAATACAAGACTTATCGAATTTTTTTCGATTATCGAAAAAATTCGCAAGCCAACTTACATATTAGGACAAATTCGCATCGAATCGAATTTTTTCGATATCGATAAAAATCGAAATCGAAAAAATTCATATTAGGCCCCCAGGATAATCTCATTTGCCACCTAGATTGTCATCGTAGCTCAATCTTTTATTTTATTTGCTCATAATAGATCGGGAGACGTAGAGTAACAAAATTGAACGACATGGTACACGATTTCTCTATGCGCGATTCAAAGGATGATAAAATTTCGAAATGAAACGTCTTTGTTAAAAAAAACGATAAGGTACACCATCATAAATCATTTGAAAGCTTTTAATGTGAGCTTTCCAAATATATACGTGGTTTTTATATAGGCGATGACACAGTTGGTCAATTCAAAGCATCCTAAATAATACAAGCCAAACACAAAGACCCTTTAAATTTATAGAGCTTTTTTAAGGGGTATAGATTTTGATACTTTCCATAAGAACTAATGTAAAATTGAAGTTTTTTAAATCAAATTTAATGAATGAAAAATACTGAAAACGAAAATTATTTTTATATCAAAATTTAAATCAAACATTTTCATATAACATATATGGAAATCAAATGAAAATACGAATTATTTTAATAGTTATGATAAAAATAAAAACGTTTTGATTTATTTAATTTTTATACATGTATACATATGTTATAATTGGTTCTAAACGCCGTATAAAAATATATAAAACGAGATCAATGACGTATGATCTACGAAAAAGAAACATATACTTAAAATATTGGATAAGAGATGGCACTTTATATTTTTAATAATATAAATCGTATTTATTGATATTTTAAAGCATATTGTTAATGAGATAATACGAAGTACACAATTAAAATATCCATACATGTGAATGAAACTGAATACTTCAAAAATTATTTAAATTTTTTTTATTCCCATTCAATTGTTATTCTCGATACAAGATGGCATCATAAAAGTCGTTACGATTTTTGACAGTGTGAATTTTTAAACAATTTTAAGTATTTGAATTGATTTTTTATTGAAATACATTTATTTAGATAAAAAGTACATTAAACTATAGAACGGTACATAAAGCTTCATGCATATGTAGATTCAGTAGTAGTTACCTAGTATTTTGATTGGTTTTACTAAAATTTAAATTATTATCACTTTTGATAGACGTTTCACCTCAGTTGAATTTCAAGCATTTATGTATGATTTTATTAAACAAATTAATTAAGTATGTCGTGCAATTTCTATTTCAACACATTGTAAAATGTCATTTAAACTCCCAACCAAATTTTGTTCTGCAAAATAATTAAAAGCGGCAATGGATTCCAAATCTAAGTTGAATTGATGAAAAAACCATTTGTACGACCGAGTTATATGTATAACATTTAAATTGGCGATCAAACTTAACGCTGTAATTGAAAATTGAATGAAAAATGCAATTTTTTTTATTATATATCATTTATTTAATCAACTTTTTAAAATTTATTTTAAACATAACTAGATTTCAATATATAATTTTTTTAAGTTTTAAATTTACTTATTATTTAATTACTTAAATTTAATTTATTTATTATTTACTGGTTAAAATTAGTATTTATTTCAATATTGTTTTGTCAAATATGGCTTTTCATTATACATTATTTTAACTTCTTATAAAATATCAGCTTTAAGGTCTTGTTTGTTATTAAAATATTATTGTATATAACTACTAAAATACGTAAAATAAATATATAAAAAATTAACATTCAAAAACTATTTTCTAGGTAAATTTGTTATTTGAACTGTGTTTCTTAAAATATATACAACGATATCGTCCCTATTATGAGACAAATTTTGTATATAAGTTATCACAAACCAAATACGTTGGATCATATAAAAAAACTAGCTAGTATTCCGGATAAAAGTGTATAGTTTTCATTTTGAAGATATAATCATGAAAGATTACAGCTTCGATATATTGAATAAATCACAATGATTACTGCCTTCTCGTGCACAAAGCCAAATCGTAACTAAAAATAGAAATATATAATACTTATATTTTTTTTATCAAAATCATTTTAATCAGTTCATATGTGTGTATGTATATGTGTATTTATGCCTACGTATGTATATTTATATATATATATATATATATATATATATATATATATATATATATATAAAGATACATACATAGGCATATATATATATATATATATATATATATATATATATATATATATATATATATATATATATATATACATATATATATATATATATATATATATATATATATATATATATATATATATATATATATATATATATATATATATATATATATATATAATGATGTGTTAAACTTTAACTATATTACATTAGAGTGAAATTGGTTAAGACTTACAATAATTATTTCGTTTTTCATAAAATTATTTCTGAGATTTCTAGTACCACCGAAGGTGAGTTCAATTGAAGAAATGTATTTTCTTGTATCCTAGTTTTGGACATGCCATCGAAATCACGACAATCGAAATAATTGAATTATCCTTATCTGGTTGGTGCGTGTGTGATGGCAGTTTATGAGCGTAGTCCGATTTCCTGTAATCGAAAATAATAATTAACATTAAAGAATTTAATTAGTATTCAATATATATTAATAAATTGGCTTGCGATAACCATAAATATGTGTGCTAATAGATATCATTAAAAATTGAACAAGTTGCACATATATAATGTTGAACAGCTTGTTCAACTGAGCTTACCTCGTATATACCCTAGCCCATGTGTATCGTTTATCATATTCCTAATAAATTAGTCCGGATAAAATTCTACCCCGTGTAGTCGTTCTATATTAAGTAAACCATAACGATGATCAATCTCTCTTGCACAACATCAGTAACTAAAAATAAATCAAAATTAAAAAGCGTAATTTGAATATATATATATATATATATATATATATATATATATATAAATATATATATCTATATATACACGAGTATGTAATGTTTCATTTGAACGATTGATTTTGATACTTATCCAGATTTCACACAACTAGCTTAAAAAATATATCGGCACAATCACAGTATGACGTTAATATTAGATAACAATTACAAACACTCATGATAATTGTGATTCGTTGTCTAAATTGCACAGATAAAATCAATCATTTGCAATTTTGAATCGTTCTGGAATGTAAACATTCATACTGGAATGTAACATAACCAAATACTTTTCGATTTTGCTTTTTTTGTCTTGCACATAATATTATCACAATTAACTATTATATTTATATCACATAAGGTGTTATAAATTATTATTGACCTCACATAAACTAAATTAATTTAAATATATTGTTTTATTTATTTATTTACAATCACAATATTAACCTACAAAAATAAACAAAACAAAACTGACATTCCAAATAAAAAGAAATTTATTTTCTGGACACTGTTAAATTTTTAGTAATAGTTTTGAAATGTAGGCGGATCAAGTTCGTTTTCATGACGTCATGAATTATAATAGTGTTGGTAAATAAAGGGTATAAACTTTTTAAGCTTAATTTTGATGTGTGCGGCTTGTATATCTAGGAGCTTTGGTGAATTTCACCAAAGTAAACAAAAAATGGTGGTTTTTTACATGTGTATGTAATTATTAAGTATCGTCATTTCAATTTCCCTGTTAGCAATTTATAATTTACATTTTAAATTTTTGCAATTCCTCATTATTTTTCTTAACCATGTTCGGACGTAAATCTTTAGAAACATCGTCATAGGCATTAAGATGTAAACTATTAAAAAGCAGAATATAATGAGCATAATGAAACCTTTGTGAAGTTAGCCCAAAATTTCATCCCCGAAAATTAAAGAAATTGCATGTGGTAATACAGTTAGTAAAAACATACCATCTTGACATTACAATTCGATTATACATATTTTTAAAAATGTTCGAAAAATAAGCAAACTAAAAAAATATAACTGAATAATATCAATAACCAATCTATTATATTATAAAAAATATATGCAAAATATAAACCATACACACAAAAAAATATGCGGTGTCAATACATTATTTATCCTAATAACTAATTTATTTATATCTAATCGAGTAACTATTTTGGAAAATAACACCCCATCATCGGATAAATATTTAAGTTTATCCATTAAGATAAATTATTTTAAAAACTAAACTTTTTACCTCGTTTGGTGTAAAAGAACTTTTAACAGTTATGATCGGGAATAAAAATGTATAAATATTAAATGGGAAACCCCCAAAAACTTAGAAAAACACCTTTAGGATAAAATTAAAGACATTTTTGGCGTATTTTGGAGTAAAAAGTCTCAATAATTAACGATTAAAACTAGAAAATTTCAGTCATTGTTTGGATTTCGTGTGTGGTGCATCAAATGCGAGTTGTGGTGCATTAAATTAGAACAAATTGTTTTAAGTTATTTTAGATAATGTTGAGTGCGTTTTAGTAATATAAGTGAAATATAATAAGATCAGTTTGAGACTATTTTAATACAAGTGAAATATAATAAGATCAATTTGAGAAAGGAATAAAACATAAAAGTCTCGTAATAGGCAGCATTCGATAAATTAAAATTTATCAAGAACATGCTCAAGAATACGAAAGTAAGATAAATTTCATTATGACACACAAAAACAATTCTATTAATTTCTATTTTGTTTCTTTTAATTATCTTAGAATATGACGACAGTATCAGTGTACTGCTTATACTAAAACATCTTTGCCGCACTTGCAGGTCTTAAGTTTTTATTATTTTTGAAAAAGTAAGTGTACCAAAAAGTTTATTACATGTTCATTTCGTTATTTCTATTTCTATAAAATTAAACTAATTCACATATTTTCAGAAGGGGACAACAACAACAAATCAAATCAAGCAGCCATATTTTATTGTACGAGGCCCATCAAAAAATCAGATTTTGTCATACAGCGTTACAGTTAGTAAGGAAATTCCTTTATCATTGAATATTTTCAGCATTGATACTTTTACAACGCTATTTAGAGCGTTTTACTTATTCAACTGCCGGATATTGGGTTGATCACGAATCGTTTTATTTATTTATACAGGAGGCATTTTTAAGGTTGAATAAGAATCAGCTCGCGCCAGACTAATGGAGTTAAAAAATATGTAAGTGTGTAAAGTAATTTTTGTTTTACTTTGAATTAAATTTTGATTTAAATTTAAATTATAATTTGAATTATTAAATTTATTAAAATAAAAATCTGTAGTATTTTAAGCAAAGTTGTAGGTATGTACGAGTACCAAAATTATAATTTTTAAACATATTATTTAATAAATAAAATTAAAAAGTAATATAAAATAAAAATTTGTTATTTATTTATTTAAAAAATTCCCCAATTGGATCTTTAAAAATGTCTAAAAGGATTTTTCTAAATTAAAAACGCTGAGTTATGATATTTATCAGATCGGTGTTGCGATTTAAATTATTTTAATGGATATAATTAATTAATAAAATTTGTGTGATTATGTGACTGTGAACGGTGCTAGTTTTAGAATAAGTTCGGTGTTAAGAAATAAAAGCTCCAAGAAAAATGAAAATATATTTTGAATTCGGTGTAAAAGTTTTTATCCAAATGTATATTATGTCGTTTTTATTAAAACATCCGTTTGGATTCAAATTATAAATATCCGATCGGTGGGACTCTATGTAACACCGATTCGGTGTTGTGGTAACCTTTTATTTTTTTGTGTGTAGAGTTCGTGAAAAATTCAATCTGAACATTATTTATCATCTACTTTACTTAACTCTCAGCCTCGAAAAACGTCTATCGCGACACTTTTAGTATTAATTATATTAATTGATCATTAGCACTATAAAAAAAAACTACAAAAAAGCCAAACCAATTTTCTTTACAACATGTGTATATGTACAATCAAATATAAAATGTAAAATATAAAACAAAAGAAAATTTTTCATATAACCAGCTAAGAAAAATTAACTATCATGATAGCTTTCATATACTCAGCCTAAAAATATTACTGAAACGATAAACAAATAATTATTTGATTATTAATCATTTGATATAGTCCGTCAAACATAGAAACCATTCTTTGGACGGACCAACCAATTATTGATTTGAATTAAGAAAGGTTTCATCAAGTATATGTCATTTTTCCCGAATTTTTCTATGATGGGTTCTTGCGATATAGTCCCTCAAACATATAAGCCATTCGTTGAACTATATCGCAAGGACCCATCATAGAATTCTGGAAAAATCACATATACTTGATGAAACCTTTCTTAATCCAAATCAATAATCGGTTGGTCCGTCCAAAGAATGGTTTCTATGTTTGAGGGACTATATCGCAAGAAGCCATCACAGAAATAATGTGAATTAAAAATTAGAATTTTGACTGTTTTTAAATAAGTTACAGTATTCATATTGCAATAAACTAGTGTTATAAATACTTGTCAATTGGAATATGAATACTGTTTATATTAATTTTGATGTATACACAAAACTTGTTTTATATTTTCATAGTCATTATAGCAATTAATCAAAGTTGTTTATTTATCGTGACAGTCATTTTTTGGGTTGAGCTAATCTAAGCTATCATGAGAGTTAAATTTTCTGGGCTGAGTATATGAAAGCTATCATGATATTGATAGTAAATTATTCCTGGCTGAGTATATGAAAACTATCATGATACTTTATTTTTTCAGGGCTGAGAGTAAAAAGTATTATGCTAGTTGAGATAAGTTGTGCCATCGCTTTTTTCTGGGATGAATTCTGGGCTAACTTCACATACATCATTATGAAATTCTTAAATAGTAACATTTTGACCATCGTTGTCTTGCCATGATGGAATTCACAAATGCAGATATACCTGTATACTTGTTAGCTGCTTCTGCATTAATAGTTTGTTCCAATGTTAAATCTGTTGCTAATTTCTAAAATATTTTCTTCGTTCGTTTTATGCCAAATCCACGATTTCTAAAGCTGTTCTCTAGGCCTGGGTGCGTTTGGTTTAAATTATATAAATTTTTCAAATATTAAGTCAATATTTATACTATAGTCGTTATCGAGCATAAGAACAATAGTTAAATGTGAAATATAATGAAGACATTTTCTCAAGACAAATTAAATAGGCTTCAAAATGTCCCATTCTTACACAACAAGAAAATCCTCGATATAACGAGACCAATTCAATATAAATACACCAAAACTTAGTTGTTTCACCATGTTGAACACTGCGGCGTGTACCAGGGTCGAATCCCGATAGGGGCAGGATGCGAAAAGGAATTTTCACCATCGATCGTCTGGGCGGTAGGATCGGTGGTGAGAATGAACTCATCTCAAACCCAATTGAGGTTAGAATCCGTGTGCCGTTCCATCTTCCATCTCAGTACTATAGGCTGGTATGGAGCTATGCAATGTGCAGATGGTTTCTACGTAAATCGGTTCTATAGCCGAAACGTAAAAGTAATTTAGTGAGAAGTCACAATGGGCCAATACAACCTCAATGACAGATAACGCTACAACAAAAAAATGTTCTCAAGCTTATGTCTGTTCTTTATGTATAAAATATTTTTCTAATATCTGTGAAAGCTCTAGAAACGTTGGGAGATTCTTTAAATGCTTCTAATCTATGGCTTAGATGCCCTTACTGCGTCTCAACTAAGACCTTACGAACCCACTTTAACGATTGATGCACATTGTAGGTGGTCAGCGCAGTGAATGATTTGACACACAACCGCATTGTATGCCATCCGGTGAATGTTAATTTTGGGTCAACGACGAAAATCGAAATCGAGACCATGGCGTGATGAGAAACTCTCTTAACCATTAAGCAACCGGTAATTATAGTCACTGTATTTATAGCTTCTAATGATTTTAATTCATACTTTATTAATAAAGAATCGATTACCACTGCTTTTACCACTCCTCAAAGTGCAACATTTGAAATGCAGTTCCAAAAAGCAAACGTAGGTCGTTTGCATCTATAGTAAAAATGAAAATAAAGAAAATAGAAGTTATCTTTATTATGAATAGCTATACGAGTAACTATTTTAATGTGCTCCTGTAATAAAGGTATAAGTTGAACCTAAAGCAAGAATTCCACTTTCTTGGAGGATATATTCACCACCGGATCCCTAAGTATTTACCAATAACCTTGAAGTATAAATATGTTTTTGTAAGTGGCCGATTCATTTTCTTGTATCTCCAATGCAATTTCTGCTATAGCCAAATCATATGTTAGTCATATACGTTTCGTGGCATTTTTCCAATATTTCCAATGATTTCCTAATAGTTTTGGCTACTGTTGAAGCAAAAGTTGGGAACTAATTATTTGTGGCACCTTCTTTATTGTTCAGCAAAAATGCTCAACCTTTTTTAACAGTGAACATCTTAATGCCTATGACGTTGTTTCTAAAGATTTACGTCCGAAAATAGTTAAGAAACTTATTGAGGACTTGCAAAAATTAAAACTGCAAATCATAAAACACCATTTTTTGTCTAATTTTGGTGAAATTGACCAACTTTGTCATCGCCTATATAAAAACCACGTATATATTTGAAAAGCTCACATTAAAACTTTTCAAATGATTTATGAATCTGCCGTGTACTTTATCGTTTTTTAACAACGACAACACCAGTTTCAAATATCATTTTCTGACTGAAGGTCACCAAAAACTGTTTGACGTTTAAATGATTTTTTTTTATAATGTGAGATCAACAATATATTAGTCAAATAACTAATCGTGTACCTTGTCGTTTATTTAACAACGAAACCTACCACTTTGAGCGTCAATTTGAAGGATATTGTCAACAAAAAATTTTGTTTCATTTTTACGTATCAGTTCGAAATTTTATTATCCTATGAATCGCGCATAGAGAAACCGTGTACCATGTCGTTCATTTTTATTACTCTACGGCTCCTGCCCTATAATGGATTCCGGGTGTTTTGATTAGTCTGACAAGGAAAACAAACTTAGAAATAATTAAATCTTAGAACAAAATGTGGATAGTTTTAAGATTGGAAGTTTTATAATTGGTAAGGACTACTGTTTGGGCGTATATAGTAATATTTAAGACTTACTATGTCGAACTTTAAGACGACTAACTTCCTTATCAAATTTATTTAACATGGGCGTAGACTTCAATACGTGTCAGTTACAATACCTCATACATCTCATGATTTTAAACTTTTTCTCTGCAATGCATTGATTTCTCGTTTCTTTCTAAAAGCTGAAATTGAACAAATAAATAGAAAATGGAAAAAATTAAATATTTTCATTATTCCATGTGAGTTTGATTTTATTTAATTCGTTCGTTTAGCTTTTCCATCGTTTTTCAATTTCGATGCAGTTTATTTTTCAATTTTCCAAAAGTTTTTCTTTATAAATGACGAAAATTAAATTTTGTTTTATTATTATGGTTAATAGTATAGCAGAGCTAGAGCATGATAGTTGTTGTCTTCAGTATTGTGTGTTGTTGTCGATAATACAATTAAATGCAATTTAAGAAAATATCTGCAATATTGTTACACAAAAGAGTAAATAGAAAGAATTTTCTAATTTTATTGATTTGATTTTTGGTACGAGTACATTCAATTGATAAATTTTGCCTTAGGAATTTATATATGGAAATTCTTTCCTGATTATAAATGAAAACGTTTATTGAATCTGTGAGTGTAAATGAAGCAAACGTTTTGAACATACGAGAAAACATGTAGTATTATCATAATTATACTTAACATCAAAATTTTGGTTTATCATTTCTATTTTTAAATTTTTTAAATGTAAATTTGCAGATAGAGGTACATAGAAAGCTTTAATTAGATTTAGAATGCTTACATAACACGGTCACAATTAATGTTAATACTTTCTAACGCTGGGTGCCATACTCAAGGTAAATGACAGTTTTTGTAGATTTGTTAGTAAATTGAAATACTGTTCTAAAAAGTATGGTAAATGGAATCAAAAATGGTAATTGGTTGTTTCTGCAATTTTTTGAAAATTTAAATTATTGTTTCATAATGACATTTAAATTATGAAAATGTAATTTAAATGTGTAAATATATAATTTAAAATGAATAAAAACAATATAATAAATATTACATAAAATAAATAATAAATATAATATTATAAATAAGAAATATAATATAAATTTAAATATGTGAAAAACAAAACGAGATTATTCTTAACGAAGTAAGTCGATTTGTATATACTGTAATAAATATGAGGTACCCAAATCATAATTATTTGTTATTTAAGAGACATTAGCATAAGAACGGGCACTCATTGTAGCTAGAATAAATCTGGATTACACTTTTCAATCCAAAACCTGTAATTCACAAAATTGTTGGTAGTAAGTATTATGTATACGAGAATATCATTGATTAATAGGTTGTGTGCTTATTTATGTTTATGTATAGCTATTATGTATATTTATGTTGTTACAGGAAAGTTATAAAAGAATTAATATTAATTAAAACACATATGAGGTAAATTTTTTGAATTTTATTAAATTTTTTGATTTTCATGATTATTGTTTCCACATCTGTGAACATAACTCATCCAGATACTCCATTACATCTCTATCGTCTCTAGGACTGTTTGTTAAATTTTCAAGCTCTACCATTAAAACCAGTTCAAAGTTTGTAAAATTTCCGGCTTATTACAAACATTATGCATGATACAGCATGCACACACCACTTGAATACACCTCTTCAATTCTAATTCAAGGGTTTTGAAGAATATTTTTCGCCATCTTGCCTAATCATGTCAAAAGTCTGCTTAATAGTAATACGAACATTCGAATGGTTGTAATTGAAGCGTCTTTGTGCTTTATTTACATATAATCCCTTGTATGGTGTTACAATTGTGATAGGGTTCACCCTACATTTATACCCTGCATCACCCAATAGGAAGTAACATTAATTTAGCTGTTTCGTATAAAAGGCTGTTGACTGAACCAACTTTGGCTAACTAACAGACATGTTTAGATCTTGAAGTTTGCATCACAAACTGCTTGCAATTTTAATGTGACATCCATCGATAGCTCCAACAGCTTTCTTGGGCACTTCTGATCGCGCTTTACTGACAAATGTAGCTCACATTGCATATAATGAGGACATAACTGGTGTTTTCTGTCTGTTCAATGTCATTTGACCTTTTCTCAAAAATTATAATCTATTTGTGAACAATATTCTTAATTGTACTCTTAGACATTATCATCGTTTTTGATACAACTCTATAACTCGTGCCACAGTCTAGCCAAAATAAAACAACTTCGACTTCTTTGCTCCAATTTACTCAGGATTCATTACATAAATTTTCTAAATGATTTCGGATTTATACCTATCTTTTATATAGTTTCCTTAAAATCTCCTGTTAATTTAGCTACAATTACAGGCGGCTTGTAAAAATACACTTAGTTATTTTTGGGTAGAACTTTAAACAAAAAACGTAGTTAACCTTCTAAAATTATGATATCTCGACTCCACATAGCTTAACCAACTATGTCCACATTATCACAAATAATGTTAATTTATTTTTATTATTTTCCATTTTCAAGACAAAATTTTTTAAAACTTATGAATGTAATGTACTATGACATTTAATCAAAACATTTTTGACGTTTCATTTATTTCGTATAAGCCAGTGATTTTAAACCTTCCAATCTGCTCATTCAATCTTAGTACTATTTTCACTAAAATTTACTAACGTAGTTTGTCACAACATGAAGAGTAAATTTGTACTAAAAATACACGAAAAACTTGTGGACACATGGCTACGAAACACTGGCCTGCTAAATTTAACACTAAATACTCGTATCCGAAGCTTGACAAGCCACTCAACATATACGATAACTGCATTGACCGACCGATAACATATTTGAGATGGTTTTACGATAAACACTCACAGAAAACACTCATTAACAATCAACATACAAGAAACAAAGTAAATACAAATCCGTAATACATACATAAATATAAAAGTGACTATAATTACAACAAAACAGCCCAAAATGGCAAATACTCCGGTCTTCTTATTACACTGATCTCCATAATGCTATACGTCAGAACAATATGAACCATACTTCCAAGGTAGTGAAGAGGGTATCGATAGAATGAACTCTAGCTGAATTTTGTGTCAGAGGAGTGCTCGATGTCCAGTGCGATAAAGGAAGTTTATAAAAGGTGATGTGTAAGGCGGTGGAAGGCGTTTCTTTTGGTTCAATGCGGGAGTGTCGTGCAAAAAACCATAAATAAATAAAGTAAAAAAAAAGTTGGTCGGTATGGTCTGAACATAGAAAATTAAATCAAACAAGTGAACAGAAATATAAAACAAAGTGTTGGTGCGAAGGGTAAAGGGACGTGTTCTAGTACAACGCGAGCAATCGGTGGTTTATTAACATCCAGGATACAATTGTGGAAAACATGCCGGAAAGCGGTCCATATACAGTTAGTCATTACTTATTGAGTCTCATTACTTTTTTTTTATTAGATAATACAAATTTTCGGTTAACATGTCAAGTAAAATAGTTTCTTTGTCTTATATTTCTTTATGTCCAGCTTACAAAGTACATACCGTTTAAAGAACGACATTCGTACTCATATATAGTAAAGTGAATTAATTGATTTTAAATAAAATAATCTATGGCTACCTAACCGCATCTCAACTGAGACCTTACGAACCATTTTAACGATTGGTGCACATTGTAGGTGGTCATCTCAACGACTGTTTTTGCCCACAATCGCGTTTTTATGTCATCCGGTTGCATGTTAATTTTTGGTCAACGGCGAGAATCGAACTCAAGACCGCGGCGTGATGAAAATATCTCTTAACCATTAAGCTACAACTGGCGGAATTGATATTAATATTCTTAAAATAATATAACTTAATCATCTCCTTTAAATCATTACAAAAGGCCAGTACCGATGGTATCGGATTTTCGATTGTCATACATTGTAGAGTGTCAAAAAAGTTGTGAAAGGTAACAGACGTGTTTGTGTCTGTACTAAAAGAAAAAAAATTCTAAAAAATTAATTTAAATCCCAATATGTGTAGTGGCAATAATATGTAGGTGTTTCAGGAGGGTTTACTACCAAGTGACCCTCCTGAATACTTGGAACATTGTGGATTTGGACACAGACAGTGATTTGTGCGATTTTGCAATGTAAATTTAATACATTGCATGATCTTTTTTATTACATGACGCTACAAATATTGCGATACTGTTACGGACACGGGTGACATCTATGTTTGAATAGAAGTACTAAGCTCGTATTTGGAAATCAGCATGAATCGCAGTATAAAGGCGAAATAATAAATAAGTGGAAAATTATACTATGACCGAGAAACGGGCAAAATGAGTATAAATACGCGAGTAGAAAGCATAGACTTTCAGTCTGAATTGGGAAAGCGATAAATTAAAATCGGGAAAAACTAATAAGAAGTGAAATAGTAAAAGTAACAGTTAAATAAAAGTACTGTGAAATTGAATTGTGGTGATTTTCAATAAAAGTTCAAGTGAAAAATAAGCAAGTAGTTTAATTATTCACAATCCAGTGATCGAGCCGTGGAGTGGTTTGAATCCCTGCTAGGGAAAAGCGTAACAATTGGTGACAGCGGTGGGATTGTGAATAAGGAGACATGAAGCTATTGGAGTTGAAAGTTTCGGAGTTGAAGAACGAGCTGAACGCACGGGGTTTTCCTACAGCGGGAAGCAAAGCGGAATTACAAGAGAGGCTACAAAAAGTTTTGCTGGAACAGAACATCGATCCAGACCAGTACGAATTCAATACTGGAGTACCTAATGCGGAGGGTCCAATGGAAGGGGCAACAAATGTCGGCCCAACTATAGCTCCAGCAACAATTAAAAATCTACCACAGCACCTACAAATTTCGATATGGGGCAGTTAATGGCGGCGATGCAACAAATGATGAGTGGTTTAGAACAAAATTTGAAGACTGAAATGAGGACCGGCCAAGAAAATTTGCAGACTGAAATGAGAACTGGCCAAGAAAATTTCAAAATCGGACAAGAATCTGTGCTAGAACGGTTGGAACAACAAGAAAATATTCAACGGCATTTTATATTCGAAGTGAGTGATAAGTTCCGTGAAATGTCCATTTCTTTAAATGTCAAAGTGGATACAGTAAAAAGTCAAATGGAGCAACAATTCGAAGCGACTGATGAAAGGTTTTTGAAACTGGAAAAAGAGATTATAGATATTAAAAATAATAGCGGTGCTACTCAAATCCTGAAACCAGTCAGCGGAATTAAATTAAAGCCTCCGACATTCGACGGAACAACGTCGTTCAACATTTTCAAATTGCAATTTGAAACGGCAGCAGTAAGAAATAATTGGTGTAAGGAAGACCAAGTCGCAGCTCTCATAGTGGTGTTAAAAGGCGGTGCGGCAGATATGTTGCAAATCATTCCAGAATCTGAACGCGGGGACTATGATAGAATCATGCAGGCCTTGGAAAGAAAATATGGTGCTGATCACAAGCGTAAACTATACAGGATGGAGCTCAAAGGTCGTTATCAACGTATCGCAGAGACACTTCAAGAGTTTGCTGCAGATATCGAGCGATTGGTACATGTAACACACTTTAATTTGGCGCCCGAATACACGGAAAGAATTAAAACTGATGCGTTTACTGATGGTATTCGTGACGTAGAAACAAGACGAGCGGTAGTATTAGCATCAAAAATAACATTTGAGGAGACCATCGCCTGTGTATTAACGATTGAGACTGTTAATAAGATGATAGTACCAGATGTAAAAATACGACGAGTCGGATTAGAATCAGAAAATTATAACTCAAGGAATTATAACAAATCAGGGTGGTCATTTTGTGGTGCTTTGTCATACTTTTATATCACGGTTGGAGACTTTTTTCATGATATAGATCAAATAAAATAAGTCTACAAACACAACCCTGTGCAATAAATTAAAAAGGGAAAATAAAGAATTTTAAGGAGAAATGAATATTTTAGAGTGATAAATTGACGTTTCGCATAACACCAAAATTAATTATATCATTTTTTATATCAAGTGGTTGAATAGGTAGTGATAATTTTTTTTTATTATGGAAAGTATATTAATTCAACTTAATTAATGATATTGAAGACCATTTCTACATGACATATATGACTAATAGTATAAAATGTTGACAAATAAAAGCGAGATGGAATATATTGCCGTCTTCTTTACTCGTTTCGATATACGATTTGAATTTGTTCATTCATTATTAACCTGTAGTAATCTACGACAATTTCATTATATCATAGTTTTTATCACTAAATGTGATAAAGCGCCACAAAATGACCACCCAGGAAATGATTGGCTACCAATAAAGTTTCGGTCTGGAAAAGGTAGAATTAGATGTTGGATATGTGACAAACCTGGTCATATTTCAAGGGATTGTTGGGAAATGAAACGTAAGCGGGCAATGATACCATCATCATTGTATTGAAGGAAGAGGGAAGATTGCAATGGATCAAAAGAGAAGGAGCGTCCTGTAATAATACAAACAATAAATGAGAAGGTTGATAAAGAGAGAAACCTAACTTCTTCAACAAAATTCAGCATGACAGCCATCCCCGTTCCACGGTTGACAAGCGGTGGTGATGGCTTAACATTAGATGGAGAAATCAACGGGAGAGCCTGTATGATAACACTAGATACAGGAGCAATGCGGACAATTGTGCGGGGGGCTGATTTAATAGAAAGTGAACTTGATTCAATTGGAGTATTAAAACTGCAAACAGCAATCGGCGAAAGTGCAGAGATCAAGAGAAAGAAAGAAGTATCCATACGAATTGGTAACAGGGACTTCTGTCATGAAGTTTTGGTCTGATATTGTAGATGAGGTGATTTTGGGCGTGGACTTCATGAAGAAGAACAAATTCGTTTTGGACATAGGGCGTGCTACGGTAAACTGTGGAGATTTTAAGATACAACTACAGTTAAATAACGGTGAGCCAATCGTACGAAGATTAAGTGCGACAGTCAACGGAAATTCGTGGTGAATTGGAAAATAAGATTACTACAGAGACGACGGGAGTTGTGAAACTCAGTAAGGAAGAGCAGCCAGTACAAAGGATAAGACTACCAAGAAACAGAGTGAAACCTCGATATGAAATCCGAGTCTTGAGACCTAACGAAGAGCAGTTAGTCTGGCTTCACAACTTACAACGGAAGAGAGGCTTATCACTAAAACTGCAACCTAGCTGGGAAGGACCATACAAGGTGATTACAAAAATCAGTGATGTAATCTACCGGATTCAGAAGGGCATCCGAGCGAAACAAAAGGTTGTACATTTGGAAAGGTTGGCTCTCTATAGAGGAAGGGAATTGGATCCTGTTCGGGACGAACAGGTTTAGGCGGAGGGTAGTGTTACGGACACGAGTGACATCTATGATTGAATAGAAGTACTAAGCTCGTATTTGGAAACCAGCATGAATCGCAGTATACAGGCGAAATAATAAATAAATGGGAAATTCTACTATAACCGAGAAGCGGGCAAAATGAGTATAAATACGCGAGTAGAAAGCATAGACTTTCAGTCTGAATTGGAAAAGCGATAAATTAAAATCGGGAAAAACTAATAAGAAGTGAAATAGTAAAAGTAACAGTAAAATAAAAGTACTGTGAAAGTGAATTGTGGTGATTTTCAATAAAAGTTAAAGTGAAAAATAAGCAAGTAGTTTAATTATTCACAATCCAGCGATCGAGCCGTGGAGTGGTTTGAATCCCTGCTAGGGGAAAACGTAACAATACACATTAACGCTGTTTAATTTAAGACATCTATGATCGAATAGATTAAACAAGAAACATAGAAAGCGTATGTGAATTGAGCAACTATTGTGGCGACATTGAAAATGTCAAATGTTGATAAACAAAAACGAATCACTTTGTTTGTTTTGACGTCCTATGTATCCAATTATTTAGGCAAAGAGACATATTGGAATAGTGATTGTGAGTTCGGGAGTTGAACATTCTCAGTGTATATTAGTTTTATTAAAATAACAACACAAGCAACAACAAAAACAAAAAGGAAGAAAGGTTAACAAAGATAAATGCGGAATGCCGGAATATAACAAATATGAAATTGCAAAAATACAAGGTGTGGAATGATGTATGTAAGATGACATCAAAAGCGGAGAGGAAAATATAGGAGCGGGCGGCATTAATGGAAATCTCTGACGCGATCCTAGTGAATCAGAGAAGCGATATTTTATTTTATTTATTTTATTTTGTTCTCTATTTTATTTTGTTTATAATAGCTGTGTTTCATGACTCCAACTGATTCAGATTAGATCACATTTTCCATGCAAACCAAAGACGCATTTTGATCCAAATTTCATTTTGGCTCAAAATGCGTCTTTGGTTTGCATGGAAAATGTGATCTGATCTGAATCAGTTGGAGTCATGAAACGCGGCTAATGTTATTTATGTTTTGTTTTCTTCTGTTTATTCTATTTTTACTCGCTCTATTGTTTTTTTTTGTTTCAAAACATAATATGTGTCTACACATTTTGTATGTGCTCATATTTGTGTGTATATGCTTATCACACTCGTAAACTCGTCACACGTGGCATACAGTGATTTATATTGCATACATAATAATGTCGAGGTATTAGGTTCGACTTGACTCGGGTTTTGGGTTGCTTGAAGGCTTTTTTGTGTTTATTTGTTTTGAGGTGTTACAAGTTAATTTAACGGATACATGCTCTATCGGTTTCGGTGCAAAAATGAATTTTAGAAACGGAAATGTTCTCTCTCTGGTTTTTATTCATTACGGGCTGGTTCGCTTCGTAAGCTTTCTATAAGCTCAATAGATTAGTGTGTTTCACGGTTTCGGTTACTGGTAATGTACTACGAAATAGGAGGGTTCGGCCGACGTGGATTTAATCTAATGAATAAATTACACATGGAACACGGCTAATATTTCAATTAATTAATTAATTAGGAGAACTAATAATGGTTAATGAGGCCAAACTAGGGTTCTATAGAATTGCCGTGTCATCATTAGTTAAAACGGAAGGCACCAACGTGAAGGTTGATGAACTCCGACTAGATGTAAAAATATATGGAAATATTTCTCATCTGTTCGCTCTTCCAGGAGAGGAAGGGAAAGGAAGAAGGAAAGGAAAGATAGGAAAAAAGGTATTTAATGGACATAATTGTTTGATTAATCTTGATCGAAGAGAAAATCATCAGATTCGTTCGAAGATGCCCTATCAGAATCATAAATCTGCTCAACCTCTCTTTTCAAAGCTGATTTTTCAACCCTGGCAGCTGTCTCTAAAACACTTCGAGGTTGAGATACACTCCGAAGATCTCGTTTGACAGAATCGTGCCAAGTAAATATTGGTCTACCAACCTTTCGATAATGTCAGGCAAATCGCCAAGCAGCATTTAATAAATGTCCCCTAGGTCTTCTCAAGACATGCCCCCAATAATAGATTCGATAAGTTGTTACTTTTTGATTAACAGTCTTCCAACGTAGAAAAGCCACCTTACACAAACTCTAAGGGGACGATTACTGCAATGCTCTAAAAGCTGTATGAGGAAGTGCTTCTCATACCGAGCGAGACGCAACCTGTTGGTTTTAGTTAATACAGTGGCTCGTAAACCATAGGTCATTATAGGGACCACCAACTGCCTTTACATCTGTAATATAACAGAAAGAGGTAATGAGTACTGTCTTATAAATCGAACTAACATCTGGAAAACCCCACTAGCTTGTCTGCAACGAGTTCTTATTACTTCAGACCGTTTCAGATCCGCCGTCAGAAAAGTACGAAGATATCGCAAAACTGTAGTGACTTGAACATTTAACCCACCTATTAACAATGAAGAGATACTAGAATTAAAAGGTCTTACGAGAACTTTGGTTTTAGACTCATTAATATGTAAACCAACAGAATGGAGAAGTGGGACAAGTTCACTGACAACCCTAGATAATGAATCTAAATCATTATCAACAATAACGATATCATCAGCATAAGCCAATACTAAAGGGAATTTAATAGATAAATCCTGATTAAGATGTAAATTTGGCACTATTTCCTCAAGTGTTTGCAACACAGCATCAATGACTAAATTAAACAAAGTTGGAGAAAGGGGACAACCTTGTTTAAAACCTACTCCACGAGTAAAAGACTGGGTACTTTGCTTACACCATATAATCGAAGTTTTTTCACGCATAAAAGTCCGAAGAATTCGATTAACAAGGTAATGGGGAATACCAAGATGCGAGAAAATAACACGTGCTTGCGAATGATCAACAGTATCGAAAGCTTGCTTTAAATCTAGAGATAGAACATAAACGGTTTCTCCAGTCTTCCACTCTTCATCAAGCACACGGCGTAAAACAAACATATGGTCATCAACGGACCGATTACGGATAAAAGCAGCTTGATAAGAACCTACTTCCGAATATAACTCCTCCAATCGAGCAAACAAAAATTTGGCATATACACGATATCCAGTATCAGAGAGAGTTATTCGTCTATAATCCACTATACCTGTTGGAAGTCGTTTCTTTGGCAAAGGAAACTGTACGGTCTCTAGCCACTCAGGGGGAGGATTATTAGTTAACCAAACCTGTTGCAATATAAAAACGACTGCTGTCACCTTTTTAATAGTAAATAGAGCCGAATATATCTCCTCACAAGTGGGAGAGGAAGATAAAGGATGATGATCACACTCAAGAATCAAAGAAACTTCAGACCCAGAGGAGCTAGATAATAAATGTTCCCACCCTGAAAGAGGAATAGACACCCCACTAGCCCTATCAAAATCCTGTCTATAACTTCGAATATAACGATAAGTTTGACGAAGCCTATCATAAGGATTGACATCATTTAAATTCTGAAAAAACTCTCTACACTCGTCGTTTCGGTTTTTGCGGAACTGTTCGCGAACATGGAAACGACAATTTCGTACCTAAAAATCATTCCGAGGTCTCTGCTTGAGGGCACTCGTTAACGCAACTAGAGAAGATTGCTGACCAACGGATAGAGAAGGTTTCTTGGATAAAAGCGAATTAGATGAAGTTTTAATAGAATAAATAAGACCCCTCCAAAGTATATCCAGAGGTAATGATTCTAAAGTGGAATCATCACCAACAACGGATATACCAACACTTTTCAAAAAGCCTAATACACAACTCTGATAGCTACTAAGAATATCAGGATTCTTCAACAATTCTAACTGCCAATGTCGAAAATCTAACTTCTCATAATCCTGATGTGGACACATAGAGACCATCGGAGTACTTTGCTGGATACTCTTTCTCTGGGCGACACTGAAAACCAATTTATGATCAGAAACAAATTTTCTAACCAAGACACCATCATCCCCAAAAAACGAACCCTTTCCGAAAGTACCTTTTGAAGGCTTTAAATATAATAGAGAGCTATCCTGCCTAAACAGAATATGATCTAACTGCGAAGTGGATGTATGACCCTTCCAGGTTTTAAGACAACTTCTACGCCCGAAAGTGCGCCCGAATTACAAAATCTAATAAAATATCACCACGCTCATTAGTCTCCGAATGGTATAAGTTTTTACCAATAACACCCTTATTTAACAGTTACGACTGATTTAAACCTATATGGGCATTAAAATCACCCAAAACAAAAACATCTCGAGACTTACCGTGTTTCCGAATAATTCTAGATAACCTGGTTGATAAAAGATTGTGGTGAGAAGAAGGTGGTGAGTCTGAGAAATGAGGGAAAATGAGTACATACTACTAACAATTCCCTCAAACCATCAAACTTAATAAATGCATAACAAAGCCTCTCGGAAACAGGTTCAAAACATCGAACCCGAATTCCACAATTTTGTCTTACCAAGATTCCAACACCATTTCTCACCCCACGATTGGTACGACTTGAAACTTCCAAACCCCTTTTATGACTCAGATACCAGTTAAAATTGGGAGTATCGATACGAGAAGCCACAGAATTGGTTTCCTGTATGGCAACAATGTCTAAACCAACCTCATTTAAAATCTTATCAAGACGGAATTGCTTAGACACAGCAGAACAACCACGTATATTCCAAGTTCCTACACAAAAACTTGAACTGGGGGAGTCTGATTACTCAAAGGAACGGAATATAATCGATAAAAACTTGTATCAGAATACACCTGCCTAATACGATTAACGAGGGAATAATGAACCCGCGAGTGATCAGAAAAAGCAGGATCAAATAGGCCCTCATAATGGTTGTTAGCATAAAGTACCCTAAGAATATGATCACTAACATCAAAGATGATAGGCGACACTCCACCAACTTGGTAAACCTCAATTCTGACACTACACATATCTGAAACAGACTGGAGAACCTCTTCACCTTCCCCAGTCCTATCTAAAGTAAGATTTCCAAGAAATCGTGCTAACAAATGATCCTCATCTCCGAGATCGGGCCACTTCTCCCGAGCACTCTGAAGCAGAGTAACTCGATAGAAACTAAGATTTTGACGAATGTAATGACACACATCTTCTCTTAAACATTTAGCAAAAGGAATATGTTCAACACCCCAATGACGTATAGACAAAAGCTGAGTTGTGAGAGAAGAAAATAAACAATTACCATCCTTAGGTACCTGAATTATCTCAAAGCTTTCAAAGCGACCCATGACGTTACTAAATTTGAACAAATAATAAGGAAAGAAATTAGGTTAGGATCGAAAAGGAAACGGAGATAACTCAATTGATGGGCAAATGATAATAAACGGATGCAAAATAACTAGAACGTTACACAAATTAACAATTTAAACAGTTGAATACTATTTATAGCACTTCACAAATTTAATTTTAATCTAATTAGTCTAACGGTAAACACATATGAATATGTATAACATCAAGTTGTAATAAACAGTTACACAAATATCTACCCACTGAACTCGTGTAAAGGAAATAACTTTGACACCAGATGTCACTCATTAATAACTGGTCAACAAATAAAAAACTCAATGCTCATATTTAATCTATAGATGGAGTTAATTGGGAAAGCAATGAACTGAGGATTGAATGGAATATAAGTAACAATAATACTTAGGATTAAGAAATTAAAACTAAAATTACTTGAAAATGGAATTAAACTTAAATTAAATGTCAGGAATAATTAATCAATACTAATAATAATAATAATTTGTTTAAGATTTGTTTGGGATTTTTGGAACACAATGGAGAACCGCAAGGATAACTGCTGGATGGTATTTACGACCAAATGATTCTTTTATTTCAAATAGTACAATGCTATTTTAACTAATAATTATCTTCAATAGTTTGAATCGTTCACCATAATAGCAGCTATCCAGATAAGGATCCTGACGGTGTAACAATAATCTACTTTTATGATTCATGATGGTATGAATGGAACTGAATTTTAACGTCCTAATTTAAAAATACAAGAGTGAATGACACATAGGTAGCTAATAACGACAACAATATACAGATTTATTTATAATTTAACACAAGTACATACCTGAACTTAAATAAACCATCATAATATACAATGCTGTCGTAAGACGTAACAACCCTCGCGTAGCTGGTGGTGGGATGGAAATAGGGACAACAATAAAAAACAGAATACGATGAGATGATCCAAAAATAACAAATTAAATGCTCCAGTAATAACTATCGAAGACATTTACATATATTATGATGAACCTAGAATATTCCTATCCTATCCAACTAACAATAATTAACAAAACTAACAAACTCAAATCCAAATGTGAAAATGAGTATACTAACAATATATATAAGAAATTACTAATAATGTAGTTAGCAATGACTATGCTGTGGATTATCACTTTAGTTATTTCTGTGATTAACATTCCTTTTCCTAAACCTTCTATGTTGAGATGCAGGCAGGGCCTGGGCCCGCATGATCTTGGAGTAAAAACTCTCAGATATCTATTTGGAAATCTGATGAGTGTACTCCAAGATTATGGTAACAAACCTAGGATCACCGTAACTGGTTGGCTTGTACTTCTCCTATCATATCATATCATATCATGTAATACATAGTTACATTGTAAAAAAATCGTTTAATGAACATTGGCTGGATATTTCATTTCAAGAACATGGAAAATATTAAAGATGATAAGTGCTCTAATTCGCAATTATTTTCATCGGTGGATGAAAATAATTCGAAGACGGAGCGCATCGTAAAGTACTTACACATAATCTTCATTCTTTGACCACAAACTTAATATTGGCATGGAGAGTAGATCAGTGAAACTCTGTACTCCAACAAGTCTTTATAAATGTAATCTCCGCCACCACCGTTCGTAATCGGATGATAGAAGTACTTGTTTAAATTCCTCTCTTATCGAAGTTTCAGAACCACACCTCAACCATCAGCTCTAAGTTTATTGCAATTAATAAATATTTTATTTACAATTATAAAATAATAATAAATTATTAAGTATTGATCTTCTAAAATTTTTTTGTGAGGTTATAATTTTCTTCCGTTTTTTACACGCCATTATTGGCGTAGCGTATGAGTAATCTGATTCTATCGGTTTCGATAACGCGCCAGCTCTTCATACTCTTGTTAACAATTATATTCACTCTACGTCGTGGATCCATTATCGCCATCAGCGACCTCTTCGTCTACCGAAAGGCGGCTCTCCCTTTAGAAAACGCTGTATTATTCAGTTCGGATCAGCACGTAACCATGGTAATAAATCTCGCACATGGTTACTATAGCGCAATGAATTACGTAATGGATGCATTGGTGAAAAGAAGGAAGGCACAATGTCTTATGTAAAGTCAAATAAAAACGATTTTTCGAAAGTCTGAAATAAAACGTCAATCAAGGTAGGTAAACCAATCCAAGATAGTGAAAATTTTTCTATATTTCAAGCTGAAAGTTATTTAAAACTAAAAGGAAGTGGCTCAGGATTATAAGCGATAGCATTGTGGAAATCAGTGGTGTTCAAATGTGTAAAATACTAAACATTTTCACATTTGAGTAGAAATCTTCACGATCTAAGATAGGGGAAAATTTTTATACTTGTGAATTGGAAATTCAACTAAATGAACACGAATAGAAAGAATCTCACAAAATAGCTGGAAAAGTATTAAAATTACAGGAAAGCACATCACTTCGAAAACATTCGATGCACTTATAAAAAAATATTAAACAGTACAATAAACATTTTTAAGACTACATATATATTTTATAATTAAAAACAATAAACCATTGAATGACTTAAAATTTAGTAGCCTCAGAGAAAAATAATTATGTGGATTTGGGTGTTTCATTACGTTCAAGTTTATGGTTTTGCTTGTGGGAAGTGTATCTCCACATAAATACGGAAAAAATGTATAAAAATTAATTAATGCAATTTGTAAAATTTCTTTATTACTAACGAAGCTTCAAATGTTTCAAGCAAAAGCGTTTTTAAAAATTGCGATAAGTCTTTTTATTCAACTTATCGAGTTAGAAGGTACAACATCTGAAATAATTTTTATAACATTGATTTCCGTTCTCGAAAAATGTGTTTTTGATGAAAAATATTTATTTAAACACGATTTATTTTTCAATGTGGCCTCCTTTTAGCCCAATACACTTAGTCCAAGGATTAATCGATCATTTCTGAATAATACGATTTCTCCAACCCTACAAAATAGGCGTTTGTTGGATTGATGATCTCCTCTTTAGAGCCTAGTTTCTGTCCACCGAGCCATTTCTTCAAGTTCGGAAACAGGAAATAGTTGCAGGACGTTAAGTCTAGAGAATATGGTAGGTGTGGAACCAATTCAAAGCGTAATTCATGAACTTTAGCCATGGAAACTAAACACGTGTGCACCCGTACATTGTCTATAAATAAAACTTTTTTCTTCGCCAAAAGCGGTCGTTATTTTTTCAAAAAGTCCTTAAAACGGTCCAAGAAGCTGCAAAAATATTCGCCTTCAACGGCGAATCGGTGTGTATCATCCTAAAAACTGGCCATGACCTTTTGGCCAATTAAACCACCTTAGCCTTCTTCGGCGCAGATTTGCTAGTAAAAATCCACTGTTTAGACTATTATTTGGTCTCCGTCGTAAAGGGATCCATGTTTCATCCACAGTTATGAAACGACGCAAAAACTCCTTTTATTTTGCTCAAACCTGCCTCTGAAACCTTATTTAAATATTCGTGTAATATATTGCGCACACGTTGATCTGCGATGAATTCACAAAATTAATGTTTTTCCTGTTTGCAAAAAAAACAATGGGTTGTCTGTTTCAATGGCTGTCAAAACTGAACATCTGGGATTTGCGATTTTAGAGCCCTCTGTTTGCAATTTTACAAAACTTCTTACTGCGTTTTCGAACTATTGAATTTTGCTAGAACGGCGCCAGTGTAATATTAGAAGAAATATTAGAGTTTCAGCTAACGTTGAAGAAGGATTTCAAAGGTTGATATCTGGCACTCCTCGCTCATCATATTCAGTTGTCTTTAGACGATGGAATCAAAGATGTTAAAGAAGTAAACCTCTGTAAACATTTTCTAGGCAAACTTTATATTTATCATCATACATCAGTGGAAATTAAACTTTATTTTCCAGGAATTGGAGTTCTAAAAATAGAAAATATATTTTGATCTTAAAAGGTTACCTGCAGTGCTAGAATCGTAAAAGGAATGTGCACATCTATTCAACCTTGTATAATCATTACATTCTAACCATGAAGTTGGAATTGACAAAAATTAACAAAAACAAATTTTGTTTTAAGATTAAGCAATAATATATGCTATTTTTGAAGAAATATACGATACTTACTACGGCCCTGCAAGTAATAAACCTTTCAATTAAAAACATCAACTATAGTTTAGAGCGAAACATTTTCATACTGTTATAAATAATTAGAAGATACAATATCGCTCTGTACGCCGTAGTGTCATCGACACCGACTTCTATCCGCTATATCATTGGGTCCGGATAAGCATGCAGAACGTGATCAGTAAGTGCCATCAACGTTGCGTTTGAGCCAAATATCACAAGACTGATTCTTCTCTCGAATGTTAGATGATATTAATCGTACACTCATAGGTCAAGGTTTAACTGTCACTTCCATCCATGGAAATGGTTCTAATCAACACTTTACAATTTCAGCTTATCCGTATTTGCAAGTTATTAAAATTTAAGAAGTGGATGTAAAATATAAAACTCCGACATTCATCGCACACGATTATCATGATGAACAAGCGATCCAAATTATTTGAATCGCATTGTAAGCGATAACCCCGTTTTAAATATTGCTAATATTTCAATGCACATTATTATCTTGCAAGATTTAGTTTAATATGTTTGAGGTGAGTAAGGGGTGATAGAGAATCAAATAAGATGATGTAGGCTTTGACTAATAATATCGTTGTTATTTTTTAAAAAAAAAGTAAGATCTAGATTCTATATCGACTATCAATTTTAAGTTATTGAATGTCTCAAAAATAGTTTTTAAAATATGGATCTGTTTTGGGAATTATGAACAGTGAATATAACAACAAAATATTTTATAATTTAAATAGGTTGATATTAGCTCAATCTAATCTTGAACAAACTTTCCACAACGAAGTTAGCAACTTTAGGAGACAAAGTGTTGAGACTAAATGTTGGGAATTTAAAATGGAGACTAAATGTTGGGAGGTCTGGTACGTCTAAAAGAAATTCTATACATACGAGCAGTTATTGGAAAGTTATTTTTATATAATAAATTTGTTCTATTTTATCTATCAGTGTCCAGTCCTATAAGAAACAATTTTGTTCAATATTCCAAAACACTACTTGTGAAGTTTTTAACAGTTTTTTTATAAACTGTTACGTCAGATAATATTTCTAGAACCGTTATAGTGTGCTGTTTTGATGTTGAAACAGTTATTTTAGGCATGTGTAACTAAAAATTATGGTAACGTTAGATGAAACTTTCAAATTCACTAGACCATTAGTAGTTTGACTTTATGTACTTTTTAATCAAACGTATTTAAGTTTTATACAATTTTTCGTTATAACTAGTTGGTGGCAAATGTAAAATTTTGAAGTCTCGTACGTAATTTTTATTAATTAACCGAATTTTAATTAATTCCAATAAAAATTAACCTATTTTTAAACATATTTTAATTTGTAGATTAACTAGTTTGCTGCAGGTTGTTTTCATCTTGTTTTTATTTAATGTCGTTTTGAATTTGTTGGTAATACCATCAACATTTTGATGATATAGGGTTTTGACAGTATTTTATATTTAATTTGGAAATATATGATTTTGTCGACAATTTAATAGAAAATAAGGCCCGTTACACATTTCAGCTAAGCTAAGGTAAGCGATATGAACTATGTTCGTAGCTCTTGATTGTAAATAAAGGGTTTTAAATGGGACTTGCACACTTGAGCTAAACTATGCGAGCTTCCATGAATGTATGTGTGAGCGATGTTACAGCTGAACTGTGCAGCGATATGAGCTAGGCGAGCTTAACTATGCTAGCGAAAACAATTTTTCTCGCTTAGATTAGTTGTAATATGCAACGGGCCAAAGCTCGACATAAAGTTACTTAGTTTATTATTCGTGTTGAATTATTTTTTTTTTACGTTTTAATGGTAAAATTGTAGTCAAACTGAAGTTGTAGAATAGCTCCAGTTTCCTTTTGCGACAGCATATTGTAAACGTATATGTCTAATTATCGACGCAGTAACGATAATACGTATTAATAACCACGGCTAAATAATTTGTAATACAATTTTCATTTATAATCCAACGGCAGAAGCCTGAGCCTCTTCGAAAAATACATAAGTTGAAACACACATAGACCACTAATCAGAAATTCAGTTATCTGAAAAAAAGTTTGATCGGATTTACAATTCATTTCTATTCAAATTCATATACAAATGAAATAAAAAATTAGTATATCTGGTTTGGGTATAGAGGTTCTTCATAATTGTACAGCTTTTCGCCTATTGGACAGGCTGTTTTAAAATTAATAGACCTTAACGCATATATTGAAGGAAACAAATATGCCAAATGACCTTGGAGACAACAACTTGGACATCACTAACTATCAATAGAGATTCACCTCCAAACATAACAGAAAATAGTGAAAATGAAAACAACGTATAATGAAAATTAAAACCACTGTAGAGTATGTAATTTTATATTAAATCCATTCTAATATAGAAATACATACTCCCAGAAAAAAAATTAGTAATAATAGATATCCTTACAGAGAATCAAATAATGCAAAAGAATTTTCACGAAAATGTGTATGGTTTCGATTTTCTTTAGCCATAACTTTTTATTTTTTTATAAAACAAAGATGGTACTGTTTACCCAAAACGTGAAGGTTTGATATTTTTTGCCTAGAGGCCTAAAAAATAGAGGCTTAAATAAATTTACAAGTAAACGGTTCTTGAAAAGAGCAGAGCCCAACGTTCGGTGAGAGGCGGACTACGTGCTGCGCTGTTTCAAATAGCGGCGACAGATCCCGCTAAGATTATCAGTGTTAGTGGCGGTTTTTATGGTTACGTTTGACAACAATTTGCCAAAGATTTTCTTATTTGATAAATTTATAGATTTAATTTAATTATAAGTGTTTAATTTCTGAACTATAAGTACGTGAAATAATTTTTTTATATTATCTATAAATAAAATATTTTAAAATAATGCAGTGAATTGGGCAAAATTCTGGGCGGTTTAAGATAATTTCGTGATCGAAGGACAAAAGTCCACGTAGGTAATCTTAATTTAATAGGTACTAGACAACGGAATACTGTAAGTCCTTACAGTTCCGGTGGACCAGTACTGTAAGTTACTTTTTTATATTTTGTTTTATATTAACAGATATATTTATAATAATACGACTCCTTTTTTTTCAAATAACTTACAATAACTATAAGGGAAATCGCGTCGATATCATGTGCCAACATGATATAATTCCGGAGAAACTTAAAAGATGGCACTAGTAGTAGTTGAACGAAAAGTTTACATTTTTTAACTGCAATTTTTTATATTCAACGAATTATTAACGAAACCAAAATTTAAAATAAAAAAAAAATTAATTTTATAATTGAAATTGGAAATTTTTGAAGTAAATGGTTTTATATTTATAAATAATAATAAATAAATAAAACAAAATTTGTTTTTTTTATAAAAAATTACTTCCCATGCCATCTATTGTTCTCGTTTAAACGTATTGGTATGCCATTTATAAATCTTCTCTGAAATTTGTATTTAACGAAATCATGCTGTCGTTGGCATTTACTATGAAAATTAACTCGATTTCCCTTATAGTATTATATGTTATTTGATTTTTTAAGAAAATTCACTTCTGTGATGAAGTTTAAGGAAATAAATAAGACTAAAATCATTTCAGTGTTATTTATTTCCTCAAATTATCATCACATATGAATTGTGGTCAGTTAAAATTATTAGTTTTAATTTTAAATAATTTTTTTAGATAATTGAAATAAAAAGCAACATGAAATAAATTGTTTTCATTTAATTAGGAAATGGTGATGATATTTGTGTACGAGAAGACGTGTAATGGCTAATTTGTTTTTTTACTTTTTTTATCTATAGTCTATTAACCAATTTCGTCACACTGGCTTTAATACAACAATTTTTTTTGTATAATACTCCTTATGGCGGCGATTTTTATTAATTTATTTTGTAAAGATCGATTTCGATAATGTATATCTTCATCAGTTCACTTTATACTAATTTTTTTGGTGCCGTTGTGAAACTTTTTAATGATCTTATGGAGTACTTTGTTTATTTATTAACTTATATAGATTGATACAAACAAATCCTTAAAGCAACTCGAAAGCTTGAAATTCAAAAACTTAATATTTAAAGAGCTTTACAGTGAATTTATAATTAAATTAGGTGTTAATATACTTCATATTTATTTTTCAATTTTTTTTTCTAATCTCTTATCTGTTATGAGGCTCAAGGCACTCCCTACTTGTTCGCTTATTTACGTCCTTGCTTTTATGCCATTACAGCCAATTCGAGGACGTACGGCTATAGGTCCGATTTTCCTAACCATCTGCACATTGCATAGCATCATACCAGCGTATAGTGCTGACATGGAAGATGGGTCGGTCCATGAGTTCTGCACTCCAACAGGGGGTCAATATTGTTATCGTTCACACCACAGATTGTAATCTCATGGTGAAAATCCCTTTTTCATTTTACCTCTATCGGGATTCGAACCTGGTACCTCCCGCGGTGGTTATTTTTTAAGTTAAATGCACAAAAATGAGATTTGAAATCTGTGATATTTATTGTAAACAAAATCATGTTAATACGTATAATATAATATATATTTAGATTTAAATAATTGAATATTTTGAAATTAAGATTGAAATAAATGAATTTTATAAAATCTTCTGTTATTGAGTTTCAAAATATTTTGTCTAACTCGTCTAGTTAAAATGTTCTCTGGATCCTCATTGTATTGTAAATTTACAACAAAATTTTTCTGTTTGTAATAAACCTCCTCTCGATAGTATTCCGTGTTTTCGAATGAAAAGTATTAAATACCCACTTCTTAGCTTTCTTTGGTGGCCGCTCTAAATGGAGTAACCAACCTTGGTTCCAAGGGATATTCCAAGTCTCATAATAATTGTAAACAAATAGTTACATACTCATACATAATCACAAAAAAAATTTATATAAACATTCACCAAGCACCCAATAGTTTGAACTATTGTTATGCTGTCAATGTAATATGAATCTGCACATAATTGTTTGCCCCAGTCAGATTGCACCCAAAACTTCACTAATCATTTCCGACACGGTTGATTGGGTACACATACCTATATTAAATAATCTTGTCCCATCCTTGTTTGGTAACACTCTTGAGCTACGAAGCTAAGCGTGGGTGCAATTTTGATTACGATAAGAATAGATTGTTGATATTGATCGTTTCGGCAAAGAATCGTTCAGTTCATTTTTTAAACGTGTCAACATCTAAAAATGTACTTTTTTAATTACTTGAAGTAAAAAATTTAAAAAGTAATTATGACGGTTAAAGAGTGAAAATATCTGATTTATCTTTAATTTGTCGGTATATAATGGGTGATTTTTTAAGAGCTTGAGAACTTTTTTTAAAAAAAAAACGCATAAAATTTGCAAAATCTCATCGGTTCTTTATTTGAAACGTTAGATTGGTCCATGACATTTACTTTTTGAAGATAATTTCATTTAAATGTTGACCGCGGCTGCGTCTTAGGTGGTCCATTCGGAAAGTCCAATTTTGGGCAACTTTTTCGAGCATTTCGGCCGGAATAGCCCGAATTTCATCGGAAATGTTGTCTTCCAAAACTGGAATAGTTGCTGGCTTATTTCTGTAGACTTTAGACTTGACGTAGCCCCACAGAAAATAGTCTAAAGGCGTCAAATCGCATGATCTTGGTGGCCAACTTACCGGGCCATTTCTTGAGATGAATTGTTCTCCGAAGTTTTCCCTCAAAATGGCCATAGAATCGCGAGCTGTGTGGCATGTAGCGCCATCTTGTTGAAACTACATGTCAACTAAGTTCAGTTCTTCCATTTTTGGCAACAATGGAATGAAGGCCGAAATGCTCGAAAAAGTTGCCCAAAATTGGACTTTCCGAATGGACCACCTAAGACGCAGCCGCGGTCAACATTTAAATGAAATTATCTTCAAAAAGTAAATGTCATGGACCAATCTAACGTTTCAAATAAAGAACCGATGAGATTCTGCAAATTTTATGCGTTTTTTTTTAAAAAAAAGTTCTCAAGCTCTTAAAAAATCACCCGTTACTTACAGATGAATCCTCATCGCTTTCGAAATAAATTAAATCACAAGTGGCATAGGAATATACCACAACAACATAAACGTCGAATACAAATCTAAACTGAGAAACTACGCATCCATAAAAACAATCGAAACGACAGCCATATATGAAGCACTAATACAAGCAACTAAACTGGAACAGAAAAAAAAATTTGTACGGACTCAAGAAGCGCTTGTGAATCCATCAAAAACGTAATTAAGGGAAGAATGGACAAATATTATGAGAAGAAAATAATAGACACAGCCAACAAGCACAATATAAACTGAATAATTAAATGGATGCTGGGACACTCAGGAATAACAGGAAACGAAAGAGCGGACCAACTAGCCAAAAACGCGATACATGAAAAAACAGAAATAGTCAACCTGATACCCTTAGGAGACATAAATATAGTTACAGAACAAGCAATAAGACAGGAATGGATAGTAAAATACAACAACTGGACATCATATATTTGTTTGTAGTATTTGCCAACAACAGTTGGCAAATACTACAAACAAATATGTAATACCCCTTATAAAAAACCATGGTTCTAAAACTCTATAATGACGACTTATAATATTAGGCAAATAAATAGATTAAGATCGGGGCATGGCAACAACAAACCATTCAAAGTTCAAATGAAAATAGAAGACAGCGACAGATGTGAAACATGCAACACAATAGAAAATAACAACCACATGATCGAAAACTGCAGAAAATATGACAGCATACGTCAAAAATATAAAAAATTAATCGACATACTAAAATCGGACAACACCAAAACCCTCAACTCAATATGTAAATTTTTGAAGGAAATAGACTATAAAATATGACAACGAGAAACACATTAACTCAACAACAAAATACACCAACAAAATAGCTAAGGTACATAAGAAAGATCATAACACAATCATAAATTAAACAAAATAAAAGATGACAAGAAATTGAGCTACAAATATACAAATTAGTATTGCCTAAAGAAACAATACCGAAACAAAATACGTAAAAATACCAATCAGATAATAATATTATCATCAACAACACAAACAGGTCGTATGAGTTTACGATACTCAGACCTCAGCAAAAGAAAAAAAAATATTTTTCTTTTGCTATAATTTTAATTCTACAAAATTAAAATATTAATTTTGTAGAATTTTGCCAATTTTTGACAAAGGGAAATAGTGAATCAAACCGGATAAATTATTAGAATAACCACTCGGCGAAATCGTAACAATTGGTGACAGCGGCGGGATTGTGAATATCCAAAATGAAATTATTGGACTTAAAAGTGGCAGATTTGAAGAAGGAGTTGGGGCTACGGAATCTACCAACTGTGGGCAACCGAAATGAGTTGCAGTTGAGACTCCGTACAGCTTTGTTAGATGAGAATGTTGACCCAGATCAACATGAATTTAATTTTGGGGCACCGGATTCAACCGAGGTGCAAGCGATTGAAGTGACTACAGAGTCAACGACCAGAGCGGAAGACGAGAATGTCACCGTACGGGAAACCACTCCAGCAACACCAGGAGTGTTCGACATGGGGCAATTAATGGCCGCAATGCAGCAGATGATCGGTGGGTTAAAAACCGATATGATTACCAGCCAAGATCAAATGAAGAGTGACATAAAGGAGCAAATGCGAGCCGATCAGGAAAGATTGTTGGCTGAACAGGAGATAACAAGAGCAGAACAAGAAAAAATGTTAACTGGACAGCAGCAAATTCTGGAACGAATGGAGCAACTGGAAAAGTTTCAACACGATTTAATGGAGGATGTCAATGAAAAATTGGACACAGTTAAAAAGGAAATGGGAGAACAAATCGTGGTGACCGATCAACGATTCCAGAAACTGGAGAAAGAACTGATGGATTTAAAAACCAACGGCAGTGCTCAAATTGTACGACCAATCAGTTCTATTAAATTGAAGCCACCAACGTTCGATGGAACCACACCATTCAACATCTTCAAACTCCAGTTTGAAATAGCGGCCACAAGGAATTGTTGGTGTGAGGAGGATCGGGTAGCAGCATTAATTGTGGCGCTAAAAGGTAGTGCTGCGGAGCTCCTACAAATTGTGCCGGAATACGAACGGGAAGACTACGGAAAAATAATGTTGGCTTTGGAGCGCAAATATGGAGGAGATCATCGACGGGAGCTACATCGTATGGAGTTGAAGGGACGATGTCAGCGGGTTGGAGAGACGCTCCAGGAGTATGCGGCTGATATAGAGCGGTTAGTGCACCTCGCCCACTACAACATGGCAGGAGAATACACAGAGCGGATCAAGATCGACGCTTTCACCGATGGTATACGGGATCCGGATACGAGACGTGCAGTTGTATTGTCTCCAAAAGCAACGTTTGCGGAAACCATCGCGTGTGCACTAACCAATGAGACTGCAAACAACATCATCAAACCAGCAGTCAAGGTACGTCGTGTGGAAGTGGAACCAGTAATCAGTCACAAACAGGGCAATAACATCAAACCAACAGATAACTGGCGGACAACGAGATTCCGGGATGGAACTAGTAAAATCGGATGTTGGGTTTGTGACAAAATAGGACACATCTCAAGGGACTGCTGGGAGATAAGGCGCAAACGGGCGAGAACACCATCGCCGATGTACCGAAGGCCATCGGAGGAACGAAAAATACCAGCCGAGGAGGAACGCCAAACAACAACGAAGGCGTTAAACGAGTAAGAGTCAGCTTTGAGGAGCAAAAGCTGACTCCCACAACTAAATGCTCCATAACCTTCATCCCCATTTCCAGATTGGCAAAAGGTGGTGATAGCTTGATGGTGCGAGGAGAAGTAGAGGGACAATCCAGTATAATAACGTTGAACACCGGAGCAACGAGAACGATTGTGCGGCCAGATTTCATCACGGATGGAGTTCGGACAATGAAAGGGTTCAAGTTACAAACGGCGACAGGCGACAGTGCGGCTATCAAAGGAAAGAACGAGGTTACAATTCGAATCGGGAACAACAGTTTTCGACATGAAGTTCTGGTTGCGGATATTGTGGATGAGGTCATCTTGGGAATGGACTTCATGAAGCGAAATGGATTCGTATTGGATGTCGGACGGGGAACATTGAGCTACGGTAATGTCGAACTGCCTTTGCAACTGAACAACGGGAAGGAGCCAGTCGTAAGGAGGATACTTTGGATCATCGGACGAAGCTACCACCACACTCGGAAACGGTTGTTTGGGGGAAATTGGATGGAGGTCCTGGAACACAAGGGTTGTGGAAGCCAACAGTGACGAGATACAAACCAAAGAAATTATCATCGGAAAAGCTTTGGTTAAGCCGGATTGTGACTTTAGAGTTCCGATACGGGCTCTAAATTTATCGGATGTGACAAAAACAATTAAAAAGGGAACTATCATCGGCCGAGGTGAGGAAGTATCCACCATTATAAAATGCGAGGAGGCGAATCCGTGTGTAAAGTCCAAGGACCAACGACAACGGAAAATAACGGAGGAACTAACACAGAAATGGACGGAACAATTAACGCCAAAAGAAAAACAAGCAGCAAAGAAGTTGCTTCAAAAATACGTGTCCATTTTCTGTGGGGCACCGGAAGATAATGGCAGAACAAATATGGTTAAACACTGGATCGACACAGGAACATCAACACCTATTCGACAAGCGCCAAGAAGGTTACCATTGGCTAAGCAAGCGGAGGTGGATAAGATGATAACTGATATGCAAACATCGGGAGTAATTGAGCAGTCAACGTGTCCATGGAGTTCACCAGTTGTATTGGTGGAAAAGAAGGATGGAAGCATGAGATTCTGCGTTGATTATCGGAAGCTCAACACAGTTACCAAGAAGGATAGTTACCCATTACCAAGGATCGACGACACACTGGATACATTGGCAGGAGCACGGATGTTTTCAACATTAGATCTGCAGAGCGGCTATTGGCAAGTGGAAGTCGCAGACGAAGATAAGGAAAAGACAGCGTTCAGTGTGGGCAATGGATTATGGCAATTCAATGTCATGCCATTTGGACTTTGTAACGCCCCTGCGACTTTCGAACGGCTAATGGAACGTGTACTTAAAGGACTCCACTGGAAAACATGCCTGGTATATTTGGACGACATCATCGTTATGGGCAAGAACTTCAATGAACATCTAGAAAACCTGGAGGAAGTATTCGAAAGAATCCAATCAGCAGGATTGAAGTTAAGTCCGAAGAAATGTGTACTGTTCCGGGATGAAGTCAAATATTTGGGACACAAAATAACAACAAGCGGCATTCATACAGATGAAGACAAGATCTCCGCCGTAAAGGATTGGCCAAGACCGCAGAATTTACATGAACTAAGGAGTTTCATCGGACTATGTACATATTATCGACGATTTGTGCCAGGATTTGCCAACATCGCAAGAAGTTTACACGAGCTGACACAGAAGAACAAGCCGTTCCAATGGAGTGATGAACACGAGGAAGCGTTCAATGAACTGAAGCAGCGATTATGCACAGCACCATTGCTTTCGTATCCGGTTCCGAATAAACGTTTTATTTTGGATACGGATGCAAGCAATTATGGCTTGGGAGGAGTGTTGTCACAGAATCGATGGACAGGAACGTGTCATCGCATATTATTCAAAGATCTTATCGAAGCCAGAACGGAACTACTGTGTAACAAGAAGAGAATTGTTGGCCATAGTGAAATGTGTAGAACATTTCCGGAAATACCTCTATGGCCAATCATTTCTGCTAAGAACGGATCATGGCGCCTTGACATGGCTACTTCAGTTTAAAAATCCCGAAGGACAAGTAGCACGGTGGATTGAGCGATTGGGGAGTTTTGTCTACGAAATCCAACATAGGAAGGGAAGCGCTCATGGAAATGCGGATGCGTTGTCAAGACGACCATGTAGAGTGGATTGTAAACATTGTGGACGGGTGGAAAACAAGGAAAACATCGTGGATATCAGACTAATGAAAGTGTTGCCAGCTGATGAATGGACCAACGATGTTATCTCCAAAGAGCAACGGGAGGATCCAGATTTGGCAGTAATTATCAAATTCATGGAGGAAGAACATCGTCCCACATGGAGTGATATTGCGGATAAAGGCCCAACTATCAAGGCTTATTGGGCCCAATGGTATAGTTTAACCATGGAAGACGGCTGCTTAAAGCGAACATGGGAGAGCTCCGATGGCAAGACAAAGCAATCGTTGGTAGTAGTATCGAGGATCAGGATGGTGGAAATATTGGAGGAATACCACGGAGGAACAAGCGGAGGTCACCTAGGAATCAACAAAACGTTAGCCAAGGTACGTGAAAGATTCTACTGGGCTGGATGTAGACAGGCAGTGGCTGAATGGTGTCAAAAGTGTGACCAATGTATGGCCGTGAAAGGACCGGCAAAGAAGAGCCGTGGAGCGATGCAACAATATAATGTGGGAGTACCATTTGAGAGGATTGCCATAGATGTTGCAGGACCATTTCCAACCAGCGATAGTGGCAACAAATATGTTTTGGTAGTAATGGACTACTTCAGTAAGTGGCCAGAGGTATACCCGATTCCAAATCAAGAAACAACCACAATCGCCAATGCAGTGGTATACAATTGGATAAGCCGTTATGGGGTACCAATGGAACTGCATTCCGACCAAGGGCGGAATTTTGAATCGGTTGTCTTCCAGGAGATGTGCCAGTTACTAGGAATTAATAAAACGCGGACAACACCTTTCCACCCACAGTCTGATGGCATGGTGGAGCGTTTCAATGCCACATTGGAGGAGTTTATAGCCAAAACAGTGGATAAAAACCAGCGGAATTGGGATCAAGGTATTCCATTGTTTTTAATGGCTTATCGATCGGCAGTGCATAACACAACAGGAGTAACACCAGCGACAATACTTTTTGGCAACAATTTAAGACTACCAGGCGATCTCAAATTCGGAGCGGTTCCATCATCAGCTAAATGTGGACAACCATATGTGGACAACTTGAAAGAGGAGATCAACAACATACACGAATTTTTCAGAGAGAAAATCAAATTGTCAAGTGATAAAACAAAGGCTCGGTATGATGTACGAGCAAACAATAAAGGATTTGACGAGGGTCAATTGGTATGGCTTCACAACCCACAACGTAAGAAAGGGTTATCGCAAAAATTACAACCTGGATGGGAGGGACCGTACAAGGTCATAACAAAAATAAATGATGTGATCTATAAGATCCAAAGAGGAGTACGAGGAAAACCCAAGGTTGTACACCTGGAACGACTGGCGTTCTATAGAGGTGGAGGTCTGTATCCTGTTCGGGACGAACAGGTTTGGGCGGAGGGTAGTGTCACGAATCACAGATGTCACCTGTGATAATTAAAAAGAAAATTATAACAGTAGGGATTACCCTGTAACCAAATGTTTACACATACGAACAAAGTAAAAAGAAATAATGAAATAGGCGGAGCAAACCAAATACGACGCAACGAAATTTCGAGAAGTGTAGAGAAGCAAAATAATGGAATGTTCTACAAGTATTTGCGTCGTATAAATAGGTGTAGACATTTGAGTTACGAGACAGTTCAATTTTGAATTTCGAAGTGTTAATATCGGGAAGTGATAAAAAGTGAAGTGTTAAATTAATAGTAGTGATAAATATTGTGTAAAATAATAGTGAAAATAAATATAAGTGAATTATTTGTGAAATAGTTGTGTAATATTGGTGGGAAATAAATTTAATTGAAATTTAATCTTTGCGAGTTTAATATTCCCAATCCAGTGATCGAACCGGATAAATTATTAGAATAACCACTCGGCGAAATTGTAACAATTGTGATGAATTACAGTGACATCTGTGATAATAGAAAAAATAATGAAATAGGCGGAGCGAACAAAATACGACGAAAAGAAATTTCGCAAAATGCAAACGGCAATGGAAAGTTCTACAAGGAGTTAAGTCGTATAAATAGGTGTAGACATTTGAGTTACGAAAAAGTTCAGCTTGGAATTTAAAAGTGTTAATATCGGCAGTGATAATAAATGAAAGTGAAGTGTTTAAATAATTGAAGTGATTATTATTGTGGAAAATAAGTGGTAATTAATATTTGTGAATTATTTGTGTTAAATAAATTTAGTTGAAATTTAAATTTTGCGAGTTTTATTTTCACAATCCAGTGGTCGAACCGGATAAATATTTGATTTTGTACTCTGCTAAATCGTAACAATATTTTCAATTTATTTTTTTATTTAAGTTCTCTCTATCGACTAAAATGGTAACTATTTCAAAAAGGTATTCAAACGCTATATTTAATACTCTTTTGCTCAAAAGTTAGTACTTTGAAATATTGGTGTTGGTCTATTCTTGCTACATCATGTCATTCTTAATTTGCTGCCACAAACATAATTTCGTCGAAATGATGAAGATTCAATTCAACATTATTTACGTAATATTAAAAAGAAAATTATTTAATTAAACCAATTTTCATTAATTATTATTCAAAAGCTTAAAATTAAGCGCAATAACTGTAATTCAATATTGTATAATTCATTATTATATCAATGGGTTTCGCTAATTTATTTTTATTTAATACAAAAGTTTTTAATTAAATTAATTAATATTTAATTTGTATTAAATAATTTATTTACATTTCATAATTTTTATTCTCATTAAATTATCGGAACATACATAATAATAAATAAATAATGTATTTTATGTTCATATTACAAATATCGATACGCGCGTATGCGAATAAAAATTATTATATAAATAATAATTTTATTATTTTTCAATGAATCATAAAATTTATTTATTTTAATTTTTAAATATTTTCATTTAAATTTTACTATGCTATATAGACGTAAAATTATTATTTAAATAACAGAAAAAAAAAATTAATTTTATGTTTAAATCATAAAACCACATACTTTTCATAAAATTTTTCACGCAATAAAATAATGTTTGAAAAAAAAAAATAATAATTTTTGTTACATAATTGATTTTGAGTGCCTATATTTAACACACTGGCGAAGTGGGAGGATTGTGGCTTGATTTATTTTATTATTTTTGTTTGGTTATATTTTCACAAAGTGGTTTTAGTGTTTCTTCATTTAATATTCATACAGAGAAATTAGCAAAATTTAATTAACTTGAAGAAGAGTGTCTATACCTTTTTGTTTCCGTATAAATGAACTTCTTAAATTAGACAATTAGTGAACTAATGAATAAAGTTGACCCTTCTTTATATACAACTTGTACCTATGTATGTACCGGTATCCACTCAACATAATTTCCACACATTTATGTTAATGATGCAATAATCGTATAATGGATATAAAAAAGTTCCTAATGGTCATACTATTATATATTTGTATACATAACAGTACTATTATTATTAACATTATAATTATTAATATATTTTAAAAACACATTTTTATATGATTTTTGATGTTTTAATTATTTTTATTTTTACAATACTACAAAACTATGATCATGTAATTAATTTTAATTGTGGTAACTTTATTGAAATGATTGTTGTTTATTTTAGTTTTAATGAGTATAAGTTATGGTTTGCCATACATGAGAGCTAAACTTTATTGATATGTACCTGAAGATAATAAAAACTTTTCTATTGTTTAATCAGAGTTTCAAAAATGTCCTGTTTTGTAATGGCACTTAATAAACTTTTAATAAGTCTTACTTAATGCCGTTGTGATAGATTATTGTTACGTAAGTTCGAGCAGGAGGTATCGGGTTCAAATCCCAAGAGATTACAAAAATTGTAAAATAAAAGGTCTTTCCAAAATTTGGCGCAATCGTAACAATGTCTTGACTTGAAGTGGCACCTATTGAGAAATTATTTCGGAAAACATTATTTATAAACAGCAAATGTCTATGGTTTTGCAAGTCGAATTCAATTAATCATTAAAAACAACTTTGACAATATAGGCCGTTTAAACTTAACAGTAAGATTTTTTAAATGATACATGCTAATCATTTTAGAATGAGATGTGAGTGCATGGCAATGTAGTTAACTTACATTTAGTAGCATGATATCGGTCACAAGCTAATAATCGTAGAGACTGACGATCGTACCATGTGGTATGTAGCGCTGTCCTTTTTCACTTCCATTTAATGCCTATAATTCGGAACAAAATTGCAAATTATTAGTGCCCCTGAGCTTTATGCTGTATGAATCTCTTTAATTTTTGAGGGCGAGCTCATTCACAATGAGATAAGTAGTTTCATAAGAATCTTACTTATCCATTTAAACTTCCTCTATATTGTCACTCCAGCACATCGTTCTAGATTTTTTGAAATGATACTTGCTCAATAATATCGTTTTGTTTCTTTAGTTTTAAGAAGTATATTAATTAAAAGGCATAATTGCAAAATCGAAGCTCACAAAATAATCTTAGTATAAGGTGAAATATGATCAAATTTTTCAATTCTACAAATAAAACTACGTTGGAAAATACTCATATTCTCTTGAACCAAACTAGAGATCATATATCACCATAGCCAAATAGTGCAATAAGGTATGACTTAAACATACTTTCACACAATCTAACTTCATCGGTTTCGATCACGAGCCAGCTCTTCCTATTGTTCATATTGCGATCTCTTCGCCTGCCGAACGCCGGGTCTCTCTTTAAATATCACTGTATCATTGCGATCGGATCCATATTAATACAGAATGATGGACTGATAATTTTGTCAGATCACAATCCGCACAAACAGTGATTTTTTGAAATTTGGCTACCAAACGGAAAATAGTCGGTTGAGTACGATGGTTATGAGGATTGAAATTTCGTAATGCTCAAAATTATTTCGAACGGGGCACATATTTTAAAAACAAAATTTTATGACTTGAGCATGTTATACGAGTATATTCTTCCTTGGTGATTTCCTAATTTCGACCCTCTAAAACTCTTCATTTTTATCTTTGTTTTCATTCCATTCGAATGAATCTCCAAATTTGCAACGTCCAATGATTTGAAACTATTGATTCCACTTTTTACTTTCCCTCTTGTACTAATGATAATTTTGCTCTTTTGTTTGTAAAATGTGTGATTTTTCAAAGAGAGCTGTATGGTTTACCGACTTATTTAACGCAATTTAAGTATAAGCTAAACAGTATCGAAGACTTTTTGTAAATTTGCTAGTTATAACTAAAAACTTTCTCAAAGATTTTAGAGAACGAACTCAACATTTAAGTAAATTGAGCTCATTTCCTTGTTTGTAAATTTATTTCAAATCGACAATTAATCTGGAAACATACTACACACCCAGCTCAGGTTGAATGATGCTTCTAAATGTCCACTAATCAAGAGTAATTTCTGATGACGAAGTTATCTATCCTACCATACCATGAGTATACTCATGTAGATACATTTAAGCGAATTAATCGATGCAAAAATTATACTTTTTGGAAAAGTGTTCAGTTCCTTTACAAGATTAAAACAACAGTAATTTGGCACGGATGAGATGTTAATACGTACTGAAGATTTTATTTTTAGTTATCCACATGATTTGTTTTTATGGCCTTATTCATGAGTTTTCTTGAAGGTAACAAGAAGTAGTTAAATCTAAGTGGTTTATAAACAGTTTTAATCCTATAGAGGCAGTATGTTTTGGCAAAACTATTTTTTTTGTTTGCACTTCGGTTCGATAAGATTTTTTTCCATAGACTTCATATGTTTCAGATGGAAACCTAAGTATTTTACTTATGTTTGGTGAGTGATATCAAAAACGGTTGTGAAGTTTTCGAAAACATTGAAAAAGTAACAAAACAGATCGAATATGAAATTTTCGACAAAAAACAAACTATGAAAATTCATTATAAATTTCTCAGTGTGTGACTTATTCCACTTTTTTAATAAAATAAAATATTTTATTTAAAATATTCCTTATTGTGGAATTATATGCGTAAATTTATATTTTATATATAATTATTTCAGCAACGATCTTGCCATCATCAGTATATTTTATTTACTAGAAAATAAATTTAATTTGCATGCCTTTTTATACTATTTTCTCTAGGGTATATTATTTGAAAATGGGCGTATATTTTTAATGACGTATTTTTCAGAACTAGCTCGTAAACTTTGTTCGTCATAGTATTAATTTATTGTGGCGATTTTTATATATTTCAAATTCTTCTAGCCTGTTCATTTGGTCGCTTTTATTCATCTTGTAGAGAATTTTTAAGTTTGTATCCATATCTGTGTAGTTGTGTAGTGTATTATTGATATGAAGAGCAAATCTTGACTCAGTATTCATTTCGTCTCAGTATTGTTGCGTCAACAAAAACAGTGTTTGAGTTTTTCAATACCAACATTAAGTTTACAGTAGAAACCGAAAACCACAACAAAATCTCCTTTCTAGACATCCTTTTAATTAGACAAAACTCAAACATACATACTATTTGGTAAAAAAAGCCAACATCTTCAGGAAGAATTCTAAATTTCAACTCTACACACCCTTGCCACATAAAAAAGAACATCGCAGAAACTTTTATAAAAAAGTACTACATATCACCGATCCAGAATATAGAAAACAGAATATATCCAATATATATGATTACCTCACAAATAACAATTATCCAACTAAACTCGTCAAAAACCTAATACACAAAACTTTATATACATACAAAAATAATAAAAAACGAAATATTGACAGTCAGAACAAAAATCAACAAATTATCTTTGGCACTATGTCATACATTCCTCTACTATCCGAATATGTTCACAAAACCTTTAAAAATAATTAACAAGATAAAAAACTAGCAACCAAGATCACCAATAAGAATAACTCAATTTTTTCAAAATTAAAAGACCCTATTGATATTGACAAACACACAGATGTGGTTTATTCAATCGCGTGCGGCTCTTGCGATATAATATATATTGGACAAACATCACAAATGTTAAAGAAACGCTTACAACAACATGAAGGTGGCATTAGAAATAAAACAAACAAAACAGCACTAGCCCAACACTCAATAAACACAAACTAAAGTTTTTTTTTTTTGGCGGATTATTGCATGAAATACATAGGCATAAGCCATATACTATATTTACAACCTTATATAGTTACCGTAGATAAAATAAAGTATTATTTTGTGAACGCTAACGAAGACACAGCTAAAGTAAATTGATTTTAATTAATTAAATATTTATTTTTTACGACAAATGTTCATTAATATGATAATTTTAATTAAGAATTATGTGTTTAATTATTTTAAATTAAAAGTAGGTGCTAATAATTGTATATATGTTTTTTTTTGTAAAATATGTTCTCAAAATATTAGTCAAAATTTTCTTAAAATTTAGTTCCGCGTTAATTAATTAAATATCTAAAACATATTTTTTTCTTCTTCCAATTAGTAATAAGGTTTAGTTCATGTATTTGAAAATGCCATTGAGGCGAAATATTATACATAAAAATTAATTATAAAAAAATATATATAAAAAACAAGGCTATAGTGTGCGAATTTATAAAAAAATAAGTAATAATAGAAGAGTATTTTCGTTCACAGCGAAAATGTCGAATGGGAGGTAATAGCTCTGCGAATTTCTAAGCCTAACTATTTGTTCTTCAGTACATTTTTGATACACCGATGTAGGTTGGGGTAATAACTTATTTATTAAGTACGTGATTTGACACTCCGCGTTTAATTCGGAGGTCTGGTCAAATTTTTCAATACAATTGATGTCTTTGAAAACTTCAAATAATAAATTTGTACGGCAATCATATATTTCAGACGTAATTTTTCCAGTAGCTATGATTTTAGAGACCAAATCAAAAAAATCATTTTTTATTTTAGAAAATTTTAAATTTAAATATTGGTTATCGATACCAAAACATACCATGATCGCCGTAATTGAATCAAAGCCGCATGTATTTTTGACCGATATAATTTCTTCAACATAACGTTTTGAAAATCCATTTTTAATATTGGTATTTGTTGAACTTTATATATTTTATTATCATGTACGAATACATTTTTTTTGGCGTTCTACTAGAAGATTTTAATTTTTTATTCCACGATTCTTCGTTTTGCATGCTATCTGGTAAATACTTTCTTTTCGTACATTTTGGAGTTGATATTAAGGGTTCTGGCATTTTTATGGATTCTCATACGCTTCTCAATTTTAACACATTTACAACTCGCCCTATTTTCATTCGCTTACTTTGCAGATAGTGGTTTTTAACTGCGCTAAACCAATTTTCTACTATGGCGTTAGAAATGTGACCATTAACATCAAATGTGTTTGAAAAGTAATTAGCCCAGAAGATTTGTAAGAAACATATGTTTTTATAACAAATTTTTTATATCAAATGAGATGTGGCATTATCCGGGAACATCTCTTTGAGTCGGCCAATATTCAATACAGTGAACCTCCAAAGTTCCAAGTGTCTCATAGAATTCACAAATGTTGACATACAATAACAAAAAATTCTATCTCTCCGTATGACAATGTCATTGATTACACTTGACAGAGCATACCTTAAGATATCAATTGAGATATGGCATGACCCGTGAACATCTCTGTGAGTCGGCCAATATTCAATACAGTGAACCTCCAAAATTCCAACTCTCATTTAAATCACCAATGTTGACATACAATAACAAAAGGTTTTTTCTCTTCGTATGACAATGTCATTGATTTCAGTTGACAGAGCATACCTTAAGCCATCAAATGAGATATGGCATGACTCAGGAACATCTCTGTGAATCGGCCAATATTCATTATAGTTAATCGCTTATAAACTCTATTTCTATATATTTCTTAAGTATAGGTTCACTTACTATTAAGAACGAAACTATTTGTTTCTGGCTATGATTGAAATTAACTATTTTTGATATTTATTTATTTATTTATTCTTCATTGTATCACTGATTATCAAGTGGACAGGAGCCCTTTAAAGGTTAATCAGTGAAACATTATAATTTTTATATAAAAACATATAATTCAAATATAATTATTTTTACCTTTATACAAAAACAATATTATACTCATAACTTATGTGACATAAAATATATTCGTACTTATTGTAACAATTTTACTTTAAAAGTGCATAGAAACTAAAGATTTTAAATAATTTTTTAAATTGAACTTAAACTTTAAAAATGACTCTGATTTCTTTATTTTATCTGGTATTTTATTAAAAACTAATGGACCAAGGAATGCAATAGATTTTCTCCCATATTCTGTTTTTATATGATGAATACTAAGCTTGCCGGAGTGTCTAGTTAGATAATTGTGATTACTGTAAATAAACTTAATATTAGACAATGACATTCCATTAAAAATTTTATACATATAAATAGCAATTCATGTAAAATGATAATGGGCAAAACTAAATGATCTTCTCTAGTATATAGTTCTTTAGTAAAAAATAAAATAGGCAGTTTAAAAACTGCTTTCAAACTTTTATTTTGCATGATTTGTAGTTGCTAAGTCCTTGACGCATAATCAGTTCCATATACAAGAATGCCATAATTAATCCTTGAGTGAATAAATGAAAAATAAATTTTTAGCAGAACATACGTAGAAAGAAACCATGATAATTTCCTGATGAGGCCAACAAGTGGAGCATCTAATATTACTCCGAGGTATTTCACAGAATTTACTCTTTCAATACCAATATCACAGACTTACAGTGGAGGCATACAGCTAACTGATTTATGCGGAGAGTGAAACACAATAAATTTAGTTTTAGCCACATTCAGTGAAATCATGTTGGATTTAAAATACTCTAAAAGCACATCAAAATCATGCTTAATGTCATTCACAATGTCAAAAGGATTTTCTTTTTCGTAAAACAAAGCAGTATCATCTGCAAATATTCTTATTTAACCAATCAGCGGTAGATATGATATGTCATTAATGAATATAAGAAATAAAAGTGGTCCCAGTACACTACCCTGAGGAACACCACATTTAATGTCTAATACTTTACTACAAACTCCATCAACCACAACATACTGTTTCCTGTTTTCTAAATAACTTTTAAAGAAGTTAAATATGACACCACGAATACCGTAACTATACAATTTATCTAAAAGAAGATCATGGTCGATGCAATCAAATGCTTTTTGCAGATCGAAGAATAATGCTCCAACTAATTTTTGTCTATCAAAGGCAGAATAGATCATACTAGCAATTTCCACAAGAGCAAGTTCCGTACTTAATCCTTTCCTGAAACCATATTGGAAAGAATAGAAAAATTTATGTTGGTTTAAAAAGTCTAACAAACGAGTGGCAATAATTTTTTCAAATATCTTATCAAATACAGATCAAGTGGAGATTGGTCTGTAATTCGTGCCTATTTCATAATCACCACTTTTAAAAACTGGAATAACTTTAGCTATTTTTAAACAATTTGGATAAATTCCAGTTTTTAATATATTATCAAATACACCAGACAAAACATTTGAGAAAAAATAAGCTCTATTTTTTATAACAATATTACTCACATTATCAGGACCTCCCCCATTAAAATTTTCAAGAGAACAAATAATATTGAATATTTTTACTGGTGTTACTGACGAAAAGTAAATGCTGTTTGATATTTGATGGATCGTATTATGTTTGTGTATATTTTTGTCAGAATTTATCGAGTCCCCTATAAGGCTACCGACTTGTACAAAATATTTATTAAATACATTAGCAATATCCACAGTATTACTGAAAGAGCAGCCTTCAAAGATGATGGAATTAATCTGCATGGATTTGATCGTATTTTTGTTTAAAAAGAAATTTATATTTTTCCATAAATCTTTTTGATTTGAATCAACAAACATTCTATTGAAGTACTGTTTTTTTGCTAAGTGCTTGGATAAGTTTAATTGTTTGCTAATAGTAGCAAGTTGTTCTTTTAAACATTTATTGTTTCTATTCATATTGTGTTTTTTGAGAATTTGATTTTTTTTTACGAATCAAAAGCCATATGTCATATGTAATCCATGTACATAAAGTATTTTTCAGTTTGGCTACAATACGTTTAGTTCTGGTGAATTTATTAATTAACTCATTATATTTTTGAATTATGGATGTTAATACTTCATTGGGATCCATATCATTAAATGGTATTGTATGTAAAAAATTATCAAAATGGTCATTTACTTTTTTGTAGTCAGTGATTTTTTTTTTCAAGGGTTCTTCTTGTATATTTCAATGCAAAACGAAAATTTGAAAAAAGAAAGTTATGATCACTTAAATTAGAGTAAATAGTTGATGTTGATACACTATCGATGTTAACAAAACTGGATCCCACGTGATCAAGAATATTACCACTGGCAGTTCGGGTAACATTCGTGCTTGTAACAATCATGCCAAAACTCATTAATGTGTTTTTATCATATATCACAAAATCTTCTTTTTTATTGACTGGGATATTAATATCACCAATTAAGATATTATCATGTTTATTATCTCCTTCGAATTGAGTTTCCAAAAAGTTAGTGAAGGAGTCAAGACTAGAGTCCGGAGGGCGATACACTGCCAAAAGTTTGGTACCTGCAAATTTAGGAAGCTCAATCCTAATAAATTGAAAAGAATACTAACCATTATCAACATTTACTAATCTATAAATAATATCATTTCGAATATATAATGCAAGACCACCACCTACCCTTTCATCTCTACAGGAAAAAATACTAGTGTAGTTATTGATATTATACGCCAATACATTTCTACTCTGAATCCAAGTTTCAAAAATTGCTATAATATGAACGTCATAATTTAACGAGTCAATAAATTCTAGAATACCATCAAATTTATTTAAATTATTCATACTACAAATATTAATTTGTAAAACACTCAACTATTTTACATTAGATATTAATGAGTGAAAATTATGATTGATTTTGAAATCATTTATATTCCAGTAATATTCATTACGGCAATTCATTTTTAGCATCTTATTAAGTTTACTTTCCATACCAAATTATGAAATAATTGAGAACATCATATAAAAACAAAGCAAAATATCCATGGATTAAATTACGTAATAAAAATAAGTAATCCTCATTATAAACGAATCTTATGATCATCCCAAAAGGTATAAAAATTACCCGATAACAAAATATTCTATAAATAAGAGAGAAATTCGACCATATGATTACAGCGCTGACAACCCTTAACAATATAAAAAAATCAGAATCATCTGTCAAAAAATAAGTTAATAACAAAAAACTAAAAATAAATAAAAGTTTAAAACTATATAAAAAGTTAATAAAAAATAAAAATGTATGTAATTTAGTGAATAAAGTATTATCAAACCCAATCTGTATTGTGTGAAACAAAAATAATTTTTTAAAGTAATTAATGATGACTTCCAGTGGACAGCAATAATATTTAAATACATTAAAACAATTACAGATGAGTATAACCATAATACATTTAAAATGATAAATAATTATGTGTTGTAAAATTACCTGTATTTGTAGTTTAATTATATTAAACCAATCATAATCAAACTTGGTTTTGTGTTTCAGAATCGCTTGTTGACAACAATTGTGCTAATGTTGATGGGCCATAATGTGATGTAACATTAGCTGCTGATACGTTGGATGAATTGATGACAGATGGATGGTGCAAGCTGCGGTTAATCCAGAATATATCATTGAACGATTTAATATGATATATTCTAGAGTCAGCAGATTTCCGTAAGTATTTATTATTTTCCTTACTCCATAGAAATTGAAAATTAGAACTATTTTTGATATTTTTAGCTGCGTTGTACAACTTTGATTGAAATTTGGTGAAATGATGTAAGAGAAATATTCGTTGATTTGGTAAGCCTTCTGAGAATTCACGGTCCAATTGATTAATGTATAAATTTTTTTTTTGCGAAATGAATTTAAAATGTTATTTTTCATTTCTATGTTTTTAAAAGTGACAATAAATGAATTTTTGAGTTGAGAAACACTCTCTTTAAAATGTACCATTTGTTTTACTGATAATAGATCTTCCTTAGTAATTTCTATTCCAGCTAAATTAACAATGTTGACAACAATACCGGTAATGTTTCGGCATACTGACGGAATTCCGTATATAACAATGTTGTTTTGATTTAATGTTTGAGTTGGGCGGTCAATATGTGCTTCCATTAGATTTATTTTAGCTTCCTGTGCCTCACATTTGTTTTCGAGGAGCGTTAATCTTTCATTTAGTTGTTGAGCGTCTTTATTCAAACGGTTCATCGTGCTGTTCATATCATCTAGGGATTTACAAGCATAATTAGATGAGTCTTTTAGTGAATCAAGTTGAGATTGCATGCCTTTAAGAATTATTATTAAGTCACTTATTTTTGCACTATTGGGTTCATTAATAGCGTCATTTTCTTCGGCTCCATCAATAATGAGCAATTAAACTTAGAGCGACAATCAAAGCACATCCAGTTTGCCGATCTTCTTTCAATATCTCGGAGAACTTCATCAGAAATGTCCACACATTTTATATGAAAGGTACTTGCACACATCGCACATTTAATGCCTGGAAAGCGTTTGTTGATGCTTTTAAAACATTTTTCACAAGATGATGACATTTTTTTTTATTTTTTATTTTTTTTTATGGATAATATTTTGGCGCAAAAAAAATGAGAATTTAAAGAAATAAAACACTTTCACAATTTACTTAATTATTATGGAAATTAAAATTTTCAATATTAAATAAGCACTGGGTACTTTATACGATATTTAAGCACATCTGTACAAGACAAAGGTCGTTTTATACGATATTTAAGCACATCTGTACAAGACGAAGAGAATGATATACCAGATTGGTGGCCTATTTTATAGTAAACATTTGGTTGCCAATCCATGTAATAAATAGTTTGTTTTTTTCGAAAATTTCATATTCGAGCTGTTATAAGGTTTTTGTTACTTTTTCGATTTTGTCGAAAACTTCACAACCGTTATCAAGAACATTTTATTTCAATGGTAGAGTTGTGATATCATTCAATGGTAAAAATAAAGGTTCAAGTGGATCTCACGTTTACTTTAATTCAGTTCTTCAGCCATTTCCCAATTTTGCACATTACAAAGTATACAATTTGTTTGAACCAGCTTTAAAGTTTTTTTGTTATACCATAACGTTTGTAACATCAGGTCAAAATGTTAACGAAGGAACTGAAAAAAATTTCTAAAGTGTATTAAAAAACATAAATACATGATAGTACAACGAATACAAAAATTATGTTTGTCAAGTACAGTGCTATTCAATGAATTAGCTACGAATCAGCTTTTTGTTTTGGCGATGTAATTAATATGCTTGGTGGGAAATTTTTGCTTTTGGGCTAAGATCAGTTGGTTATGGTGGTGATTATAAATGTAACGATCGGGTATAGCATGTCAAACAGTAAACTACTAACTTTATAGGCTGAAGTAGGGAATCCAAATTTACCGAACATTTCATTTACCAGTTTCGGTATTTTTTTCTTAATTTACCGGTTTCCCGGTTGTATTATTATTTTTGTTTTTTGAGAAAAAAGACATTTTAAGTTAAAAGTACTTAGCAACAATACCGTTAATTCAAATTTATAGAGTTTAGTCTCATTGATTTTCTTAAAGCAAAAAAAAAAAAAATAATAGAATAAATAAAAACAATCTATTTTATAAATTTAATTTATAAATATCGTTTTGTTGGTTAAAATAAGCTCGTAGACAACATAACATATCCAATGTATCATCATTCAGAGGAGATCTTATTTTATTGTAAATTTGTCCCGCTGAAGAAAATGCTCGCTCTGCATCTGCTGATGTTGGTTTTATTGTCAAGATATATTTATAGACTCGATTAAGCCAGACATCACGTTCTTTAGTTTGTTCATATTATGCAATTTCTCTTCGCATTATTGTTGTTATGTTTTTGTTGTTTAGCTCTATAGGTTTTATTTTCAATTCATGTGGCTTAGTGTTATTTTTAATAGCAGAAGTTAAACTTTATTTCATAGTTAAGGTTAACTCTTTTTCACTTTCTTCTTCATCTTCCAATGAAAAGGCTTCAACCAGACCATCATCCGATGTCGGTGAAGTTATCATATTCAAACGTTCAATTAAATTTAAAATCAGGTTTGCTATCGTCGACTTGTTTGTACGATTGAAAACAAAGTATTCATGATCAGATATATTGTCATCTAAATTAAGCAAATATTGTAGTACGTCAGAATATTGAGTGCGTCTCTTATTAATTTGAAATATTAATGCATTTTTATAGAGTGTATATAGAGTGGTGTGCAATTGGAGTTGATCTTCTTGATTGGGAAAATTAACATGTATTTTAAAAATTCCAAGAAAAATTCAATATTATTATCCCTATTCTAGTTCGTATCATAATGAAAAACAATGTAATTATGTAAATCTTATATAAAAATGAATTTTTTAACTTTCGGTATTTTCGGTAAAATTTTGAAAATTTACCGGTTTTTCGGTAATTAAAAATTTACGGTTAACCCGGTTTACCGAAAACTGGTTTTGAATTCTCTAGCCTGAAGTGTTGTTGATTTTAATATAATGTGTTTTAATTTTCATAAACTTTCGAGCATAATATAAATTCCATTTTGCCTTCACATCGGTCAGCAATTGCATTTTTTTTCTAAATTCTTCTTTAGTGTTTTTTTTAAAGAAAATTGTCGTTCTTAGTTGGTGGCTTCCGAAATAGCTTGTCTACAGTTTTCACTTTCTGGGTAAGGTTATGCACCCCGATTATCTGCCAGTTAATCTTCATCCTCCTTTAATTCGAGTTGCAACCCTTTCTCTTAATCATTATTTTCGCCATCTGCGTCAGAGTCACCGTCGTCATTGTAAGGTGTGTGTCCTGGGGATTTAGGTTTATGATAAAAGATAACACTACTAAATAAATCACGTGAGCGAAACAGAGTTGTTGGTAGCACTATTTATCCTACCTTTTTCATCTCAATGGCACCGTCTGTTGGGATGCATATGATGTCTTAATGCAAGTTTAATCAAGTCTTTCTTCAACAGTTTGATGCAGCAGAAATCTAGTCATCGAAAGTGAGGCCAAACAGCTTGTCATGGGATTTAAATCCATTTTATATTTTTACCGAATATTTTCTAAATTTAATCTCAGATTTAGGCTACAGAAGACCTGTGCTATTTTAGGAGTTTAAAGATCCTGGTATTGAATGATCGATCTCCAAGTCATTAAGAGTTACAACATTTAAAACTGAACAACATTTCTTTCTGTTAAGACTGAGCCGTTTAATAATCTGTTGTTTATCGGTTACCACGAGCAAAGCATATGTATGTTGTGTTCTTATGAACTTTTTAAAAATATATATTTTTAAGAATCTACTTGGTTCATATCCGGTATTTTATTTTTTCACACAATTGTGAAAGTAAAACCCCTCGCTACTGACATATCACGTGTTTGCAGACAGTTTGTCACCTTCACTTTTATAACGTACAGTTCAGACAATGGTAAGGCTATTACATTAGTCTAACCTTCACTGTAAACACTTCACTTTCATAAAATTCTCGGTCATTTCATTCTGTTGCTTCTGTCACAGTCAATATAGTGGTACATATAAATTTCAGTGTAGTACATTTCGAGGTATTTCCATGCTGGTTTTGACTCACTCGCTATATTTACATGGTGATGATTTGCGGTGATGTATAGTGTTATTTCTTTCCTAATTTCGTTTCTACTTAGCAAGCTGAAATCGAGTTTCATCACCGCTTATGGCGTCGAAGAGATAACAGCTCTCTTTCAATTACTAACGAAGTAAACAGCGTACTGTACTTATTGGACCATTGACTCTTACAAAATTCGTTATAATATTGTATTTACAGTGGTGATGGCATTGAAATTAGAATGGCATTGACATTGGAATGAGTTTGAAACCCCTTCCAAACCGTCAAAGAATCCAAGAATTTTTTTATTAATATCGTTTGTTTAATAAACGTTTCCTTCTAATTAAAAATTTTTCCTGTAAATATTATGCAGAAAGGTTTAAGATTTATTATTTTCAATTTTCTTAGTCATCTCAAGTCCACAATCATCTTAAAAACTAAAAAAAACAAAATATTTTCTTTTACACAAACTATAATTTGGTTTCCATTTCATGTCTACCGCACAAAAATAGTTGGTACAGTAAAATTTTTCCACACTTATACAAAATAAGTAAAGAAGGAGGGAATGAATGCTTCAGAATACCAAATTATAATGAAAAACTGAAACTTTTTTGTGTGATTTAAATTATATTTTCCCAAGAATTATGTACACTCGTACATACATACGTTCTATATAAACGGGAACTGGAAGAAGAAGATTGAAATTCAGAAAAATGGAAAAAACGGATATATGTACCAAATAAAAGAAAAACAGAAAAATTCTCAAGTTTTTCAGGTGTATAGTTTTAATTTATAAAAATTTGAATTATGGGATTTTTGTTCTCAGCATTTATCCTTAATAAGTTTATGGTACGGTCTGGTTTACCATATATGAGTATATATTCATATATACTGATTTTTGATACAAAATATACTTCAAAGTTTAATTGAAAAAGGTTCTTCGAGTACATACCCATAAGTCTATATATTATACGTAATGTACATTATTATTCACCCATGATAATAATAAAAAAATGTTAAAAATTTACCTTGAATGACTACTGTTTTGCTATATACTGTATATTATGTATTTTCATATTACATATATTGTGTAAAATGTTGTTCCATTTTTATTATAAATCTTTTCCAAGACTTTTACCATAAATTTTATATTAAATCATAAATCTTCAAAAAAAATAAACGACATAACATTCTACTGTTCTCTATGAATTCTCTTGCACTGACATTTTTATCGTAAAGCTCAATAACTATAAAAAAAATATTTTGTGCCAGATATAAAATTTCGATTACGTACATATATTTATGTATCAAAAACATCAAGCACGAGCGGTAAAAAATGCGATTTGGCAGATTTTCAATTAAGTCTTAAAAATTAAATAATCGGTCCAACGACGGGAAAAAAGTATAGTGCTACATGTTAATATTATGTAAAATATTGATTTCGATTTATGAAGTGTCGATTATTATTCATTTTCAGTTCACGTTGTTATGTTGCTAAAACTTATATATGATTAATTCACATCCCACATCCGTGATGTTAACCCCAATAATTGGTGTATACCGTTAACTGTTTTGAGGGTCCAAGTTGACATCAATCCTGTTGTTTTCCTCCCTAATTGCACCACTTAAGTTGTCCATTGCTCATTGCGGAAGGCGAAGAGATAAATGAATTTACTTTGTTTGATGACTCGAACTGCATTCTAGTCACTACTCGTCAAACACCTTACTAAGCTAAAAGCCTTAGATTTATGAATTTACTTTATGTTGTGAATAAAAGCGCAGGTTTAGAACTGGCTCTCTGTATCACCCAAAAATGGAAAATGAATGAATATTTGCACTGAACCTATCATATGATATAAAATATCTAAAAATTATTTTATTCAAACTTATTTGGACAGACAATTTTAATTATCAAACGATTTTGATCCACTAAGTTTATTTTTACTGTCTACCGTTCAAATTTAGTTTATCAACTGTAATTTCTTGAAATTTCGTCGAAGTGTATATTTCATCTCACCTTACAATAACTCATCAGAAGCATATTAATTGGGTTTATGGTTATATCTGTATCACTACAATTATTATATTATATACGATTTATTTTTCGATAAAATGTTTGATTATATAAATAATTTATTAATGCCGGCTGTCATCACTACTTAGGGACATAAAAGTAACTGAGTCCAATAACATAGATAGTACACGCTATAATATGCAATACCATACATATCAGTCCGAAAGAGTCGTTATACGAGGTGTACTATTGTCCTCCAATCGTGATGAGATCAAAGCTGCGTTTGAGATGAGAACCATGGCCATACCAACATTATCAGTAACCAACTTTATCAGCATTAAAAACAAATCGACAATTGATAATGATAAAATGATAAGATATTTCCCATTGTTTTATGTATAGAAACAATAAGCATATATACGAAGTAAAGAATCTGCGAGGTGCCTATTGAATCACTTAAAAAAGATAATAGGTATAACTCAATAGGGTTCAAATTGCTAACAGTTGACATACCAACAACTTCAGCAATGAGAAGTCAAATGTGTCAAATATGAAGAAAGAAATCAAACAAACCAATGTCAAAAGCCACGAAATATTTTACCAACTTGTTGGAAGAAAAAGGTCACCCGGCTAGCTATAAAGGATCACACCTGGAAAATATCAGTAGTAGAGCGCATACACTAAAAGCTTAGCTAACATAAAATACTATTAGAAATGAAGTTTCCTACTTTAGGTGACGAAAACCTCAAATAACAATCTAAACCAAAAAAAACAGGCAAAAACTAGTGGAAACGAGCCAACCATTAGTAATAAGGGTCTGCCCTTTTTTTTTGAAAATGCTATAAAAAAACTACTGAATATTTTCTCAAATTTCTTTTTTTATTTAAAAGTACAATCCTTGCGGTTAATAATGGAAAATAATTTCATTCAAATGGCTGCCTCGGCTGGCCATGCAGTAGCCTACACGATCGGTCCAATTTTTGAGCAGATTATCGATTGTGTGCAGCTGTGTTTCACCAATGGCTTCACGAATATTGTCCTTTAAAGCGTCAATTGTCTCTGGCTTGTCGGCGTAACACTTATCTTTGAGGGCATCCCACAAATAATAGGCCAACGGTGTCAAATTGCAGCTCCGAGGTGGCCAAACGACATCAGCTCCGAAAAGATGAATTTTTGGCAAAATTAGCATCTTCTGTAAGTCGATCGCAGGCCCACTCAGCGAAGTAAAAACGCATTGAATGGTCAGTTGGCCTCAATTCCTCAACCAATTGGACTTTGTATGGCGTCATACCAAGGTCTTTATGCAAAATTCATCTCAATGATGTCTCCGAAATGTTCAATTGTTGAGAACGACGGTGAATTGATGTTTGTTGGCGCATCACGCACGCTTTCTGAAACAGTATCAATATTCTCGGGTGTACGCACTGTTTTTGGCTTTTTACGCTTTGGTTTATCGATGAGAATGCCAGTTTCTTTCACTTTTTTCACAAGATAACGAACATCCGGAGCTGACGGTGCTTTTCTTCCAAAATCCGTACGCAATTTTCGCACACATTCTGCAACATTACCATGATTTTCAAAGTAATGTCGCAATATTTCTCAGCGTTGTTGAAGCGTATACACAACCATATTCGTTCAGCGGAAGGATAAAACTAATTATCTGTCAAATCAGACATGAGCTAAGTGTTACCATTCACGAAATAAGCACTAGTTGAAAAAAAAAACTTTAGATGGCGGACCCTTTATAATGAAAACACTCACCGAATCTCAGGCAGAACTGAGACTAGACTTGAACCAGTTTACTTACAAGGTAGATAAACTAGAATATAATTCCAAACCACCAAACAAACCGCTAAAACATAAAAAGTAAATTACTGAAACGTTCCTACATATAATTATTCCTACATATTATCCTACATATAATTTTTCAAAACCAACATCATAGATGTAGTTTTAATATCAGAGACACACTTTACAGAAACAAACTATATCAAAATTAAGGGATATAGCGGCTATTAGATCGGACTAAAATAAACCAATGATCATTATACTAGACTTCCAGTTTGGATTCAGAAATAAACATTTGACAATTGACATTATAGTACATAGCGTGTCTGTTAAGATAGAACAAGCATTTGAAGAGAAGAAATATCGTCCTGCCGATTTTTAGATGTATTGCAGGCTTTCGATAGAGTGTGGTATGAGGTTCCTATCTACAGTATAAAAAAGTGCAAATTGCTCGAGTGGTATCTCTCCAAATGAAATCTCATGAAAAAACATATTCCAACTTTTACCAAGAGATAGCAGAAGTGCCCCAGGGTAGCGTAAAAGGGGCCATCCTATATCTACTTTACAGTTCCAACATTCCAAATTTCAAGTTTTTAACTTTGTAGAATGCATTCCACTAGTTGCTAGAATACGGTCCGAGTCACCATTAAAAGCACAATGAATTATCTAGATGGAAAAGTAAGGTAAATCGACACTTAAGTGATCAATCAAGTTTGGCACTAGCTATTGGCGCTGTATCTTACAGTTTCCACAATACTAGTATTATCGTACGCTTCAACTTCCGTGTTGACCGTCGACCACTAGGTCACTAGTCGAAGTGGTTCCCATAAGCAAAGCGACAAACAACAAAGATAAACATCTGGAATTTCCCATTATTACACCTCTGAACAGTAAACGATGATACAAAACCCATTCTAAATGAAAAAAAAAACTTTCGATGGAAATGGTAGCACTAACCAGGACACAAACTATTTCTTATGATGAAACGACTTATAGAAGTAGATATAGATTTGATACGGAGAGAGACTATCACGTTCTCAAACTCACCCGTTCAACCGATATGAAGGTCTAGAAAAATGTAGATCGATGAGGTTGAGTACTTGTCAACAAAGATTTTAATGAAGGGCAAAGCTCATTCCTTTTTAAGCAAATTGGAACGAAAATAAATCTTGCACTACTCGGATATTTTGGCTTTTAAAGGTTTGGTTTGAATAACAGTATATTGAAAATACAATGCAAAAACAATCGGCAATGTAAAGGTTCACTTTGCAGCACTTTGAGTTAAGACAATCTAATAGAGTACTCAGTACCCAGTTTTCGAAAAGAATACTCTCAAAAGATTAATCAAATTAGCCTTGACACGGCAATGGGAACTTTACTGAGAACTGAGGGTTTTACTATTAGAATGCTTATTGAAACCCACTCTTTTAGTCATATCGAGCTCGCCAAACGTAAAAGAACTACTTAATGAGTTGAACCACGTAGAATGATACTAATTCCATTGGGCAAAAGTTTTAATCACAAGTTTTCAGAAGTGTAATCAATTCATCCAATTCCTTCACATTTTTTATATCTTTAATACCAACTCTTGTAAGTAAGGTAATGATATAATATTCTTAACACAAAAAGTATGGGAGAGTTCTAGATTTTCTACTAGAATTTAGGACCAAATAACCTTACCTCGTTTATTTGGATTATATAGTAAATGTGCTAGATCAACACATTAGAATTGAGTCCTTTTTCAGGAATTAGATTTCACAAGAATTTTAAAGCTTTTTTATGACCAAGATAAGTGGTATCAAGAGTCCGGCTCATTATTCTATTGGGGAGTCTAACTTAACCTGATTAACTAGTTAAGACCTGGTTAGTGCGTTTATACCATAGCTATTTACTGGAATGACAAAAGATTCACTGGGTTCAAAGAGGATGCCAATGGCGATAAGTGAGCACTTTGACTTGAAAACGGGATGTTGCAAATTTAATCAACACTGCTGACCAATTAAGTCGTGCTTCTTAAAAGCTCGAATATATTATGAACAGTTAGAATTTAGAAGAATATAAATAACTTTACGCTGAGTATGGAATCAATACACCCTAATCCCTGTCTATATAATAATAGTAGTTATTCATAACAGGTTCTTTTTTATCATTAAATTCAATTAAGAATATTATTTAAGAAAATTTGTATAAAGCTTTATACTAACTAAACTCAATGGTGTAATAATTTGGACAGGAAAACGCACCACATGTAACTTATTTTAAACGTCAACGTAACTCATTGAGAAAATAACAGAGAGCAGTACACCTTATTGAAATTCAGTTTGAAACGGATTTCTAGGAGTATAGTCACATCCTTCATTAATATAGATAGTGTGTCATCATTCCAATGACAAGCCATAAATTAAACTCATCCTTTGTTAGTATGTATATAATCTCATTAACCCATATTAGAAAATTATAATAAATTATTTATATGTAAAACAAAAATATGAACTCACTTCAGCATCCATAGAATTTTTTCTAGAAAGTTTTCTTAATATGTAGTCTATTAAAGATAATCATCTTCATTTTTTATAATAATTTTTTCCATATATACACGAGTACATACATATTGTTTGTCATTGTGGCTAAAAAGGTTGGGGACATTATTTTTGTCTATACAAGGATCGTCTTATACATAATACACATAGTAATAATCATAACGCAAGCACAAAAAAAAATGTGAGTCCTTACATAATGATCCTGTCACATTCATAATAAATAAACAAATAGATGTTATTTATCAAATTTAACAGAAGAAAACAAAATATGAAATAAAAAAAGAATCTTGTATCTTCAAGAAAAGCATAAAAGAAAAACCAAATCCGAAAAGTTTTCCTTTTCATTAGAAAAATTGTGTGTTGTGTATTTATACATAAAACAAACAACATAGCACAAGATGCGATTATAATGATAATGAAAAATGATTTGAAGTAGATTGGAAGCGAAATGTAAAATTAATTTTTTGTCTAATTAAATAAAAAAAAAGAAGTGAAAAAGGACGATTTGTAATTTATTTAGTTTACTCTATATACGGTCGTATACTGAAGTAAGCTTTTTCCTTTATAAGAAGATTAAGATCAAATGTCAATCAGACTCAGAGATTTTTCCTATTTTCGTGTTTTTCATTTGTGTCTTGAAATAGGGAGGAGGAAAATTTCAAGCAACACAAAAAAAAATTTGATTGATTTTCTTTAGAATTGGTATAATTTTCATTTCCAGTCCCCACCATTTTTGTTTTCCGCCAACCAATTAACCAAAATTTTTATTTTAATCATCCGCGCGTTACTAAAACTTTTTTTGTTGTTTCGTACCAAAGATTTTTTTTTTGGCTCTCCATGTTTTAATCAATTCAATCATCACCATCCACATCCCAGGAATATCCTTTAGGGTTAATTAAATAATTTTTTCTTCGTGCTCGGTTTATTTTAATATTTTTAATTATATAAAAAATATGGATGGATCAAAGTTAATAATTCTGCCCAGTGTTTTTTTTTCTATTTGCGCACAGCTTTTCTCGGTTGATTAGGAAATTTGAAAATAAAACAGGTATATCTTAGGACTAAAAAAATAATAACTTTCTTTTTCATCCCATTTTAACTCCCTATCTATGTGTATTATGACCCGTAAAACTTTGATTAAAAGACCGATAAATTTTAATTAGTTCCTTTTGGATTTAAACAAGTTATCCCTCAATTATTTCTTATATTATTAAAATGATTTATTTCCCGTTATATTTTTGTGCTTTGAAAGTCTGAAAAGGTGATATTGACATTACCAATTTATTATGATTACCAAATTTTAAATTGAAACGTAGGTCTTAAGCCCTCTGGTCAGGCAACATTATAATCAATTTTGTTTTTTAATAATAAGAAATATTAGTGGTCTGTTGATGAGCGTAGGTGGCATCTAGAACCACACATTTGCCTTTTATATTTCGCGATTTGGCAACCCTGGTGTTGCAATCTGACAACTGACTGCTCTATCGTAAAGTTAGAAATTTTTGAGGTTATACGTACTCAGACCGTGTTGTTTACAATAAATTAAAAGATTCATCTGCCCCCAAGAATGGAATTAAATAGTGAACATTTTCGTGCGATTACTTTTTACAACTTTCGACGTGGATTAACTCAACAACAGTGCATGAATGAACTTAATTCAACTTTTGGCGATGAAGCTACATCAAGGACCAGTGTCTATCGATGGTATGGTGAATTCAATCGTGTTTGGAGTTCACTCCAAGACGAATTTCGTGAAGGTCGTCCAAAATCAGGTGTTGTTCCGTAAAACATTGATGCTGTGTGCGAATTGATATTGCAAGATCGTCATATGACCTATCGTGAGATAGAGACCACCTTAGGCATAAGTGGACCAGCATACACTCAATATTGCATGAACATTTAACTATCATAAAAATTTGTTCGCGTTGGATCCCACACAATTTGTCAATCGCTCAAAAAAAGGCTCGTGTCAATTGGTTAAAAGAAATGCTCGAAAACAACACAAATAGCGCTCGTATGTCAAAACGTTCTGGGTACGTATAACCTCAAAAACTTCTAACTTTACGATAGAGCTGTCAGTTGACAGATTGCAACACCAGGGTTGCCAAATCCCGAAATATAAAAGGCAACCTATGTACTTTGACAGTAAATTTTTCTTAATATAAAGTAATATTTAGTAACATAAAGTAAGCTTGAAAAAGCAGCTATCAGTATATTTGAAAAAGATAGTCTTCTAAGTAATCCTAAAAGAACTGGGAAACCTGGGAGAATAGGGACTTGAACAAATCTACACAAAAAGATTAAAAGAAATATATCCGAAGTGAAAAAACATTTTCACTTCGGATGAAAAAGGCAGGAAAGTGGTTCTGCAAGGAAGTGGTTAACCTTGCGGCAATAGCTCATCTTGAAAGAGTTCTGTGGTAATATGAAAGACACTCTCGGAATTCTAAAAATCGAGACGGAATTCATACGAGTAGGAAGCTCGAGAGGTTCTAATGAAAAAAGTGTGAATTCTTATATAGTAGTTGGAAATCAAATCTCACACCATTAACCAAGTATCACAGATTGGAACTGGGTGGCAACAGTGGTGAAAAAAAAAAGAGACCGAAAATTTAAAACACCAAGTTCAGACGAGATATTTTTGAGTATCCTACAGAAAGAACTGCACATTATCCTAGACCACCTTGCACAAAATATCTTCAGAGCCAATTTGGCAGTGAATACATTCCAAGAACATGATAAAATTCAAGGTAATGTTTATTCGGAAGGATGGAAATATATGACCAGGCAAAACGAATTTGACCTATCAACCTATCATCTTTCCTACTTAAATGTTTAGAGTGACCAGTTGATCCTAGTTATACTAGTTTAGAAATACTAAACGGAAAAATTTAATAAATAATCAATGGTTTACGGCCTAAATGGCCCTTACCACGTTTCGACTGAGCCCTTACGAACCATTTTAACGATTGTTGCACATTGTAGGTGGTCCGCCCAATGAATATTTTTACAAACAACTGCATTCTATGTCGTCCGGTGCATGTTAATATTTCGTTAACTGTGAAAATCAAACTCGAGACCGCGGCGTGATGACAAACTCTTTTCATCATTAAGCTATAACCAACGACAGGGATAATTTACACTATTAGAAAACCTCGTATATTCCAAAAAACACGCGTACCAGAAAGGTAAAACTATTGATTGCGCGTTCCATGAAGTCTTCGGACAGATAAAAAATCGCAGGACCACAAAGAATTTGGCAACAAAGAATCTGCAGCTGAAAGAAATGGCACGGACACCACACGTGCTCGGTGGTTTAGTACCATGCCTACATCAAGGCAGACTTAGATAGTGACACAACAGTGATCGCCCAAAAGAGATGTCCTCAGGGATATATCTCTACTCTTGTGCAGTCTTGTGGTTAACTCACTCCTAGTTCAACTAAACGAAAATTGATTTGTCTACCAGGGTTATGCCGATAGTGATCAGGGTATATCAGTCAACCCTAAGAAAATGATATTGTTCTTTTCACTAAACGCAGGACTTTGGTATACTTTATCCTTTCAAATACTATGTCTCCCGAATATAGGAGTCCATACGATTCCGCTTTATTTGGCAGCCAAGTCTGTGAATTTGATTAAATCAGAAGATTACTTGACAAAAACATAGAAGAGAAATGCAATAAAGCATGGAAGTTTTAACTGGAAATGCAGTCATTATGTAAATCATGGAGCCTGAAACCTAAACCTTTTAATGGCTATACGTTTTGGTGATCAGACCTTTATCTCGTTTGCCGCATTTATTTGATGGTATAGAACAATGTGTGGGGTTGGAAGGAGACCACTAAATGCCTTCGAAGACTTATTTCTCTGGTTATTCTGGGAGTAATGCACCGCATACCTACTGTAACGCTTGAGGTGGCCGTGGGTCTGCTATAGCTTGATTTTAGTGGTTCCCTTTGATATTTCAAGAATTGGCATCGTTACACCTTTCGGGTTGTTCAAGCTTTTTAAATGACATTTAGACGCAGCAGTGTATAGTTCGGATTAAAATTCTTTTTATTAATTATAATATTCTCTTTGCTAGTTTTGTGGTTTTTATTAATGAGTTAATCGGCGTGTGAACGGTTCACTTCAGTTTTAACCGTATTGGTTTAAAGTGATCTTCCCAAGAAATGCATTTATACATATTCGGTTTTTATGTTAACAAAGGCGTGTTAATTTTTTTCAACGTCGGCAACTTAACTACAACCGGTGACAGACATACTCTACATTTTTAAATTAGTTTGGATTGCATAACATATTGCTACTATTCTAACCAAAGTTTAGATACATTTAAAGTTTAATCGTATAAATTCACTCAATAAACGGTGTAAGATTAATCGTGCCAATAACAACAAAGGTATAGAAACAATGTCCACAAAAGGTAATTTTTTCTCTCAATCTAGATATAACAGATTATGACTATGTCAAGAACCTTGTATCTAACTGCTATAAAATTATTATTTGATATGGATGAACGCTTGTTTTTACTATCTGGTTTACAAATCCAGTTATTTTACTCAAGGCACTGGTTTAATCTTATAGTGATCGAATCTTAAAAGGTAAGCCAATATTCACACAAGCTCATGCTTATTGAACATCCAAGCATAACAAAACACGAGATGAAAAAATATTTTCAGTCTTTCGTAGAGTACGCAGTGCTCTACGAACTCCACGGGCCGAGAAACCGTATAATATAGAATATTTATAATGTTCAACAGCTAAGCAGAAATTTAATGCTCATTTTGGATATCATCAACTTCTCCACAGACTACGTGATAGTAAAAAAATGTTTCAGGTTATAAAGTTAGAGGGGCTCGAGTGGCAATGAAAGCCAAATCAATATGGATTGGATTCAATGGTCAATTTCTTCATTAATCTGAAACACAAACCGGCAAAAATTAAATAATCACACTAAGCTATCGTATCCGGACACGAATTGCAAACTGGAACAAGAGAACCGTAACAGAAAAAACAAGATGAAAGGAAAATGAACCGCAACAACATCAAGATAGTGGGTCTCAGTGAAATAAGATCGCAAATAAGTGGAGATTTAACAACAAGCTCAGGAAACTAAGTAACTTTCGCTGGAAGTACTGACAAACACAGTAAAGGCCAAGGAATTTTAACAACAGCCGAAGTAAAGATAGCAATCTTCACTATAAATTGCGCAGCCGTTAAAGCTGTGGCAGTTGGAGTGGAGGGACCGGATTCAAATCTCAATAAGGACAGGATGCAAATAGGGTTTTTACCATCTAATTACAATCGGTAGTGTGAATGAATACATCTATGTTCCCCTATTGGAGTTCAGAATTCACGAGTTAATCCATCTTCCACATAAGTACTAAAGGCTGGCATGAAGATGCAATGTGCAGATGATTCTACGTAAATCTGACCTTTTAGCCGTACTTAATCGATTTGGCTATATGAAATGTGAAAGAATATTAAAGAACGTCGTTAATTTAAGGTATTCCAATAACACCAGGATACAATGAAAACTAGAAGAAAATAGGAGTACACAACAAAAGATGTGAAGAACTTGGTATGGAATTGAACTCAGTAAATATACAAGAAACATTTTCAGAAATCTCTACTTACAGCTGCAGAAAAAACAAATGTAAGTAGTGATATACGCACAACTACACCAATAATGTAAGAAAGGTCACTGGAAAAATCACAAACATTCCACCAATTAAGGATCTAACCAATTAAACCATACTTGAGCAACAACTAAATAAATGAAAATAATAATTTAAGGATAATTGCACAACCGGATTATGAATCCGGAAATTTTTAGATGACAACTATGAAAATCTTTCAACATCCATCCTCGAACGGAGTTGGAAGTTAAAACTCTAATAGTCCAGCTGAATGATTCAAAGGCGAAGCATATATAATACTGCAGCAATTCTTACACCGCTATTAGTTGAAGTATGGACTACTTGCAGAATCCCGCAGAAATGGAAAGAGGGTTTAATCATAACTATCCCAAAAACAACCAACCTAAAATAATGCCAGAACTAGAGAGGTTTCTCACTTTTTAACAGCATTATAAAAGTAGTTGCGATGGTAATCGTTAAGAGAAAATCCTTATCAACCAATTAACAACTGAGATTGAAAAAGCTAGCTTAAGGACAAAAAGGCGCTGTAATGAATCAAACGAATGGACTTTACTGCTGTTCTTACTATTCGTAGACTATGCACTTTGTGAAATGAACGTCTCAATGCTCTGGACTACGCAGATGACATCTGCCAATTAATATAGACATACCGACATACAGAAGAAATAACAGAAGCTATTTAACCACGCATATGAAGTTGGTCTCAAGACTTACATCAGTAAAACCAAAATTATGAAACTTAACATGCACAATAGTACACCAATAACCATCAATAATATGTAAATCGACAATGTTGAAAAATTTGTCAACCTCAGTTGTAAGGCAGAAGCACCGAAACGTCTCACAAACAAGCGAACTTAATGGGATCAATATAAGAGGCTAATCGCACAAAATTGTTCCTTAGATATTCTGCTTCGCACGCCAGCTGATATTGATGAGGTTGCAGAGAAGTTGAAAAATGTCTTGGAGAGATCAGCAGAAAAAGCTACACACGCCATCAAGATTCCTGAGAAAGTTAATAAACTGCCCCGTGATATCTAGGAACTGGTTCAAGAAAAGTAAAACAAAAATCTGGAGAAAATGGCAACAATCTAAATCTCCTTTATTGAAGGGGAAACTAAATAGGGCTCTTAAGACTCTACGATTCGCACTGAGGGAAGAACAAACCAGGGTATCCAGAATTATTTAAGTGAACTCTCGGCAACTGATAGCACAGATTACTTCTTGTGGAAGGCAACCAAAAGATTGAAAAGGCCAATTAATTCAAATCCACCGATTAGACTACCAAGTGGCAACTGGACAAGAAGCGATGAAGAAAAAGCCATAGCTTTCGCTGCTAATCTGAAGGAATTATTTCCTCATCATAAAGAAACAAATCAATTCGTACTACTTGACCAAGAGAATGATTATTCGTCGTTTAAGCCAATCAAGTTTAAGTGGAAAAGTGTAAAGAATACTATCAAAGAACATATAAGCATAACAGACCAAAAAAGCGCCGGGACATGATCTTGTCACCGGAAAAATGATAAGAGAATTACCCGATACATGCTTAAAACTAATAACATTTATCTTCAATGCGATCATACCAACTGGTTAAATCCCCAAAACATGGAAAATATCCCTTATCACAATGATACTAAAGCCAGGTAAAAATGAAACGCAAATACCGTCATATCGTCCAATAAGCATGTTTTCAACAATCTCGAAGGTTTTTGAAAAAATGATACTAACTTATCTTAAACCAGTACTAGAAAAGCGGCAAGGTATACCAGACCATCAATTTGGATTCGGAAGCCAACATGGAACCATTGAGCAAGTGCACAGGATTGTAAATACCATCAGAAACTCCTTCAAGGGAAAAGAATATTGTTCTGCTATCTTTCTGGATGTAGCAAAAGCATTTGATAAAATTTGGCATGACGGGTTAATATGTTAAATTAACGACCTCCTGCCGAAGAATTTTCATTTAGTTCTGAGAAACTACCTTCTTTAAAGACAATATATCGTCAAACAAAATAGTGCAACCACTGGATTAAATGAAATTAGCGCGGTGGTTCCACAAGGCAGCATCCTTGGACCAATGTTGTACTTGTTATACACAGCCGATCTTCCTATTGCCAACAAAGTAATAATTTGCAGATGAGCCATCTTGATGACACACAAAAACCCTCACACTGCCTCAAAAACATTACAAAGTCATTTGTCCAAAATCGAAGAATGGCTAAAGAAATGGCGAATAAAAGTGAATGAAAATAAATCAACTCATATCACATTCGCTTTGAATAAATGCACTTGCCCCCCAGTGAAGCTAAACGGGGTAGATATCCCTCAACAAACAAAGGTTAAACACTTTGGTTTACATCTTGACCGACGGCTAACATGGAAAAATCATGTAGAAAGAAACCGCAACCAAATGAAAATATTTTTTTCTAAAATGTATTGGTTGAAAGGAAGAAAATCCAAATTAACTTTACATAATAAAGTCTTGCTGTACAAAGCGATAATTATGCCCATATGGACCTATGGAATTTAGTTGTGGGGATCCCCCAGTGGTTCAAACAGAGAACTCCTGCAACGAACACAAGCGAAAATACTTCACAGTATCACGAATGCTCCATTCGAAACACAAACATCCACGATGATCTCGGTATTAAAACCATTAAAGATGCTAGCGGAAAGTATAATTCGAAACATTAATCTAATATAGCCGAAATATAGACATTGGCAGCATTATAAAAAAAAAATAATTAGTTGTACTGTAGAAAAATCAGGAGCATGGCAGCAGAAATCAATCAACGTATCCACAAAAGGCAGAGAAAAGCTCAATATGCTCAAGAAAACTTGGAATACATCCAACCTTTCGAAAAAAACAAAACTATAACATTGTTCTACGATTGGGTGTGAAACATGGAAAGACACACATATATGATCCTATAAAAACTACAGGTGTTTGTAAACAAATGCCCGAGATAAATAATAATATACTGCTGGACAAATAATATCGAAAATGAAGAGCTTCTGCGGCAAACAATCCAAATATAGATTTAAACCAAAATCGGGAAGCACAAGTGGAAATGAGTCAGTCAGAAAATGAGAAAGAACCCCGAATGACATAACACCAATACATCATAGGAATGGAATCCATAACGAAAGAGCTAAGTACTAGAAATGACCTTGAACAGAACGGTGCGAACCGAGTAGCACCTAAGAGAGTCAAGACAGATGGCCCTCACGAATACATAAACTTAAGCTAGCAAATTGATAGCAAATGTCATTGGAAAATGATCGAAGTTATTTAAGAACATGTTACCACTAGTGGGGTAAGAGGTCGTTGTAGTCTCCTTTGATAAAAGTAATACAAAACACTCTTATTAATTATTTTAAAATGGAAAAGAAATTTCTAGAAATGAAATTTTCAGATACCTATGTATAAAGCTTATCTACAAAGAGAGCTTATCATCCCGTAATAATCAATAAATAACATCGGCATTCAACAGCACAAATTGATGTTTTCTATTGAAAATCGATAATTACAAGACGTGGGAAGGTTTTGTATTTTATAATAATTTCGATTTAAGCATTTCTCTTTCATGCTTTTATGTATACAAAATAAAAAATAATTTAAAGTTAATTGATTGTAATAATTTGATGGAAATATGAAAATTTGAATACGTAATATTTCGTAATAAATAAAAAATAAAATAATTTTAAATTTAAATTTCAAAAAATAAAAAAAAATGTTTTATTATGTACATTTTCCTTTGTGATTGCTTGAGACGAACGAATATAAACAAGAAAATGCCAAAGAAAATGGATAATAAGGGAAATTCTACGAAAATCGACTAATTTAAATAACAATAATGATAATAATATGAAGCTGTTTGTCTGGATGTCTGTGATTCGACGACATTAGGTTGGGTGCTATGCTTAAAACATAATTTTCATGTCAAATTTATTTGTGTGGAAAAATTATTTTTTTCTATTACGATTAATCAAAATAGAACGAAGGTGTGGTTAGGGGTTGATGTGGCGTGGATGATTTCGAAATCATTAAGTCGAAGTAAAAAAAAAATATTTATTTTTTTGTGTGTAATAAAACAAGCTGTTACATAGATAAATTTGATTGACAAAAATGTTGATCATTAGAATTTTTATCTTCCTATATTGTCGAAAAGTTTAACGCAAATCGGTTAGAAAATTTGTGGAATGTGGATAGGATGTATTGCTGCGGAAATATGGTATGTGGTTTTCGTTTATCACGAGTGGTTGATATAATATTGTTATTAATAATGACTTATAGTGACTTATTGTCGAGTAACTGTATGTAGTCAATATATATAGGCAAGAGAGAAGGTGGTTTGAATCAAAAGTAAGATTTTATCTTTTCGACTCCTCACGTTGAATTGATAGTTGGTGATCAAAATGATAAAACAAATAACACTACTGGGATTGAAAAAACAACATACTAAAACAGTAAGGGAAGTCCAGGGCAAATCTAATGTAATAGAGTCATAGATATACAGTTTAATTTACAGTTTAATATACAGCTTAATGTCAACTCTAATACAACAATGATCCTTCCATTCACTAGGAGGACAAACTAGTAATGGAATGGCACAACAATCCAATTTTCCAAAGAAGTCAATGAGCTAGGAGTAATCCTAGATCAGAAACTAACTTGGAATATATCATTCTGGTCTATAAAATAGTGACAAGATTTTTCTCCAATTTAAAAGCTTCGTGGTAGTTTTTGAGGATTGAAACCAAAAATGATGCGGGTCGAAACGTATTGCTCTCGACCCTTCGTACTTCCAACTCCCTCGTATATAATCTTACAGCCAGGCAATTTAATTCACTATCACTGTAGACATTCCAAATCCCAATATTTTTAGGTTAAAGGCTTTAAAATATGCCTGATGAGATAAATTCATGGAAATTGTGTCTGTAACGGAATTTTGTTTGACACTTTTGAAAATTAATCAAAATTGTTTGATTACATTTATATAATCAAGGCACTTTCTTATTAAGAAATATACCTAATTTAAATATAGAATTAGGTCGGTTCATTATCTTGAAGCGTTATTCTGGACATGCACATTCGCATATTTTGATACGTTTGTCTCTCTAAAATTTCAGTGGTATTGAAATTTCAGAATAACTCCGAAAATGGTAACAGCTATTTCGCTCGTTCATTGGTCACCGGCAATACCTCAAATCTTTTGTTACATGAACGTTAGGGCTGCTAATTCTGCATTGCTAAATGTAAAGAAAATCTGAAAGCAGGCAATTTGGTGAGTCATCTCAAAATTATAGTGGATTTTTATAACTATCTTTTACTGGGATGCTTGTTTGTATGCCGTCCAAATGTGTTGTAGGGGAAGTTCCATATTCGATAAGTGCTTTATGGTATGATATTTGGACGAATTTAAAATGGGAGATGAGACCTGACTAACCCATATTTAAGTCTTTGGGAGTGAACATCGTTTTTCTAGCAGAAATGCATGCGATAGAGGTTTGTTCAAAAGGTTACACCAAAAGCCCAAGGTTAGCAGAGAAATCGCCTGCATATGCCAGGGTGGCCACATCCCAGGATTAGAAAAATAAAAAGATTTTCTCTCTCATTGGTCGGTAGAACCAAAGAGCTTGTAGTATCCTTGCACACGTTAAGCTTACAGTTCACAATTTGAGCCATAAGAGCAATATTCTCTCCGACGGTTTTTTATCCGAATTTCATTTACAGTTTAAATACTACTTTTAATTTCGAACTTAAAAATTGTATTTTGTAAAATTAGACATTTTATAAATAGAGTCCCAGTTCAATATACATACTTAAGTCCTTATCTGTGTCAAAAAGCTTTATGCAAAATAAATTTGTTGCAGTATCGTTATGCTTGATCAACTTATGCTATATACGGCGTGTGACGGGTGCAAGTAAACTATTTCTTAACAACACTTTACATTTGTGGTGTTTACGACCACAAAAATTATTAAATTTTTTTGGTGGCGTATTCCGTTTTATAAAAAAGAATTGTGTAAAAAAATCAGAAATTAAGAATAAAACATTTAGTCAGATTCAACTTCTTTTAAGACGTACGTCATGAAAAAACCAGAAATGACGCTTCATGAAACCCATGAATATTTTAATAATCATTCCACTTTGGTGGATTTTTTTGATGAAATGCTGGGTAAAATTGCAGGATTGAAAAAATATGTTTAACTCGAGAGCCAAATGTAGCCTATATAGGAGCAGGACTTTCTTTAACCTTGAGATGAAGATGCGAGCACATAAATTATTGAAAATTTCACCAAACCAACCAAAAACGAGGTGACGACATGTAATAACTTGCCTATGATTCGTTTGATCAAGTGTCTGAACCATAGCTCTGCGGAAACTTTGTTCTTATTTTGGGCCTTCAAATTCACGTATAAAAATTCACGCAGCGTTATATTATAATGATGAGGATTACAATGTATAAGTTGTGATTATCGAAAAATCTGGGATTCAATGAATATCTCTAGGATATCTCTAGGGTCATCTCTAGGATTTTCTTAAAAATTATTAAACTGTTTGATTGAGTTAATTTTCCTTAGCAAAAATATATTTTTATACTCGTACATATTTATATAAAATTATAAAAGTCAAATTTTTAAATATAAAACAAAATATTTAAAATAGAAAATTTTAGATAGAAATTTTTTTCCCTTTATGATTAAAAAATAAAAATTTTCGGGATGAAAAGTGTTTTTCTTACATTTATAAGTAATTTTTCGGGATGAATTTCATTTTACCAAAAAACATGCCAAAATTATAAAAAGACTTTTTGGGATGATATTTTGTGCTAACTTTACATACATCTCCTGATTAGTATTTACCAACAAGCAACATAAGTGATTCTTATGTAACTGACGCAAACGAGCCATTCCTATTGATAATGCATACTATGAAACCATTTCCGGGAAAAAACCATCTACTGGACTCCCGTACCGGAGTCTGTTTACAATTATAGCTTATCTAGAGCAAGTCGGGTGATCGACAATTATTTTACGTTTCTTACTCGAACTGTGTCATAGTATGCAGAAGATGTTTTTTGTGCGGCACTATACTTGATGACATTGTGGCAAACAAAGTTACTACTTTCTGTTGGGTCACTGATAAAATATGCACCTTATGGTAAGAGAAATAATCAATCAAAAATGGAAAGGTTGGTTTAGATAAGCGAAAATGGAAATATACTTTATTAAACAAAAGTTTGGCTGCTAAATTTTTTAATTCCTAACCAAACAGTCACATCTTTCTAATCTAACAATCACCGCACCAGAGTTAAGATAGTTACCAAAATATTGTTCTGGTTTAATAAGAAACTCCATCGTTTAAGTTTAATTTTACAATAATTAAGATAATCTGATGGGTTTTAGGCTTTAAGTATGATGTCAAATTGCCGAATTTAATTCTAGTCGAGGAAAAATCAGTTGATCGACTCATATTTTAAAAAAAACTGTACCGACAAAACAATAATGGTGGAAACGGATTTTCACATTTACAATAATACACAGTTACAATAATATGTCAAAGATAACAGATTTTACAATCGATATTTCTTAATCTCAATTTGTCATTGGAATACTTCCTTCAAAAGATTGATCATCTCAAGACCAGTGTCAGAGGTGTGAAAAATAAACTTTATACAATGGAACAGTATTTAGCTATAAGTGGTTGCAAAAGCATCAAATTTGAAACCAATTATCTGATTAGTCATGATTTTTTCTCAGGCCCGATTGGCCCATTATGATATCTCTCCCACGACACTCTCAGTCCCGTTTTATGTTTGTTCTTCGAATCTTCAAGGTAATCAATTGATCCTCAAATAGAAATCGTGATCCAAATCAGTGCAGTTTATAGGAGTATGAAGAACAGGAGCACAATAAGCGCTCCATTGCTTTTTCTTCTCCTTCTTCACACTATTCGCAGTTTTCGTTTTTCTAAATTTTCATTTAGAGATTATTCAGGGAACAATGTTCCGATAGAATACCTTACAAGATGCTCAAAGTATGTCTATCATACACATAAAGTAAGTCTGAAGTGATGAGGTTGTCCACGTCTAGTGCAGACCATCAAAGTAATAGTTGATGTATTTCTCAAGAGATATCAACCCCAAGAGCTGACTCAGAGCTCAATAAAGGGAGCTGCACTATTCAAGGCAATTATCGTTTGCGAATAAGAATCGATGAAATAGTGTTGGGGCCAAACACCTTTATACCAAGCAGTCTGGCTATACTAAAACCGCACCACCTAGATTATAGCATACTGACCCATCATTTAAGATCATCATACTGTCTTTGAGCAATTATGTTTCGGCCTACCTTCAAGCTTTATAATTTACCAATTGACTGATTGTATTTCCAGTAAATGTTACATGCTTTGTTGTTTTTCTCTTTTTTGCCAGGAGAGCAGGATTTGATGATCACAGTTTTCTGATGGCTGACTTTCTACATCAGACTATAACTATAGTAATCGCTATTTGTGATTACATAGTACATCCGTATACTTACTAACCAAATGATGGCGCTGTCATTAGTAAATCCCTGACAGTAAAATCCATTGTCGTTTAGTTGGACTTACGCTGACCACAAGAACGAAGAAACAACTCAACACTAGAAGATATCTCTTTTAGGCGATTACCGTAGTCTGATCACTATAACCTAAGTCTGCAGTGCAGTAATTCTTCTTCACCTTAGCGTGGCACTAGAATAAGAGTAGTTAGTCATGATCAGATATATGATTATAGTGTTAGAGAGGATATCACGGTCGGCCATGCTACAGGCTTTTCTCTAGAACCACAACTGAAATCAAAATTTTTCCCAACTGCTTAAGTTGTCCGAAATCAGTCACTGTTCTGATATCCAGTGAATGGTTACAGGCATTTTCACAAATAGGCGCTTGTTGGTTGGCAAACAGTTCGATTAGACGATGATGGCTCTTAGGCGTTAATAAAGTACTGAAACATACTTTCTGGTAGCTTACAATAGTATGAAGACTGACACGTAATCAAAGCTGATGGACTCAGGTTGCTGCAATATGAGCCAATAACAGCTTGTAAAAGACTCGATTTTCTTTTTTACTTAAAAAAATGGATTAATAGAATCAAATAAAGGGTTTTCTAATGTGGTTTCACTTTATTAGAAACAATACGAGTAATTAAGATAAATCAATGAATGGTGATTTCACTGTAAAGTGGAAGGTATGCCATTAACACCAATTCTTTTCATGAAATTTTCCATGTCCAATTCAATCATTTACTTGAATTACTTCACAAATTCCATCTTATCTTTCACTTGGTCCCAAAGGCGAAATTTAAAATGTGTTAAATCACAAGATCTCAGTGGAAAATTTTGACCATCTCCTTGATAAAAAACACGGTCAGAAAACTTTTCTTGAAAAATTGTGATTGTTTCGTTTCTTGTATAGCACGTGGCGTCGTCTTGCTGAAAATCAACGTCATCCACATCAATATTTTTTACTGTTACAGTTGCACTAGTCTCATGTTCGAAAAAGTAAGATCCAATTACACTGACAGCCCAAAAACTACACCAATCAGTGATGTAGAAGATTTTAATCAATCATTTTTGGATTTTGAATACGACAATTCTACTTATTAAACTTAGCGTCCGAGGTGAAAATAGAAAATGATTTTTCGATGCAAATGCGGAACATTTTGGTGTATTTTGTGTTTACTGGACTTTAAACGTTTTTGTGTTAACTGGACTTTAAATCCATAAGACCTTAGTCTTTATGCAAAATACAGTGTAATGTAGTTTGTGGAATGTCTAATTCCAAAGATCGACGAGAAATCGACAAACCTAGGTTTTTTCAATACGACGTGCTACAGCATTGATTCTTGAGCGACGCCCGTATGCTTCTGCACATCACTAACTTTTCCCAACAGCTCAAATTTTTCCACCAGTTTCACTATTGTCGGCCGAGAAGGTCGTGAAGCGACGACCAAAAAGAGTTTTGCGAACTGAAATAATTTTTACCCTTTTTGAACGTTGTTCAAGTGTGTATCGTACCAGTTTCAGTAATAGTGTAGTTTTTACTTGTCAATTGTCAAAAGATGACACCTGTCCAGTTAACAGATCTCTCATTGAAAAACCTTTTATTATCTACATAAATATATTATTTATCGAAAGCTTTTAGCAACGGCTGGTTCAAATATATACTCAGTATGTATTTTTGTGTCACTATCGTGAGGAATTACAGTTAACATGTTCGCCTCGTATGCTTAAAAGATGATTAATGCTTTAAAAACGTATCTTTTCGTAGTTACATAATATGTAAGTCTTATCAGTGGTTTCACATATGATCAAAGCGTCGCACATCTTATGTATAGTAAATGATTCCCCCTTTTCAGAAATCCAAAAAATATAAATTAATAATAAAAGTACCAAAACGAAAACTAATTCATTTAACTTTGTCTTAAGATTTTCTTTTCATTTTGTCGTATATATACATAGTAAGAGTATAATGAAATGCTTTAGTTGTATAATTAAACATTACACAAATATAATTATTATACTCTTCGTCACAAATTACTTTTTGTGGTTTTTCACTTTGCTATTTGTCTGCATTTCTTTGCCTCTCATTTACTCTTGAAAATTTATTAAATGTATGTAGATTCATATACATCCGATCGTTTCAAACCGAAAAATGAAAAACAATTCGTAAAGTTCTCTTGAGAAAACCATAACCCCAATACGAAAGTTTAATTTTATTTTTTCTAAGTGAATTTCATTGGTATAATACTCTGACTCTACACACACACACTCATATATGAAAACTATTAGTAAATGGAAATAGGAAAAGATTGTATGTTCTTCCATTATAAATTTATTAATTATTCAAACTATCGTAATGGAAATTATAGATAACTCATAGTAGAATACTTCTATCTATAGACATTTTTTAGTTCGACCACAAGTAGACGTATATACGATATCTATTTATTTATTTATTATTTCGCTTCGTTTCGAAGATAGAAAAAAATAATTTTCCCTATGTGATGAGATGAAAAGTAAGAAGCAAAAATAATATATGCAAAGTGGAAGTGGTAAACGCGGTGTATCCAATAAAATTTAGA